>CM028671.1:20358993-20746493 GCA_016760335.1 Gastrodia elata | reverse complement strand
ATCATAATATTCAAAGTTATATGCTTCAACTTTTTTTGAAAGGGTTAACTTATTTTCTAATATACATTTTTACTTTTTTTCAAAAATATAAGGGGGGAAATAGTATGAGCAAAAGTGTGTGTGTGTGTGTATACATTAGGAAAGGTGGGTGAGGTGACCTCAAATAATCACTCTACTTAATGTTCCATACCAAGATTTTGTCCCATTTATGGATCTTGCACCAATTAATTAGAAGAAAAGAATATAATGCTTCATATTTTGCCAACAAAAATAAGAATTGGAGAAAGGTGTTTTGTAAGATAGGTTTTTTTGAGAGCAGAATGTGAATCGTAATCGTATCTAATATGAATTTGAATTTGTGGTCATAAGATTGCATAATGATTAATCAAACATTATGCATGAAGGAATGAATAATGCAAATATTTAGCAAGTGAAAATGATCATATTGACCATAGGTTCGAAATCACTTAATTTGGATGAAGAACAATATAATTTGAAGATTATAGATAACAATATGCCAAAGTTCTATAGCTAATAAGCAAGTGTTCTCAAATGTTGTAGTGAGTTGTATTATAATGGTAATGATGGATGAGTTGGCTTTATTCTTCTTCATTTGTAGGGAGAAGAAGAACTCTCATGACCAAGCATGACATTTGGCTTGTCCCTGTAAGCGTAAGCAATAGGGAGTGCCATCTCTATTTAGGCCATGCTGCTAAATAAAGTGCAGCAAAAAATTGAGGCCCCTGATGCGCAGAACCAATATATATATATATATATGATAGTTCATCGAACAACAAAAATTGTTGATGCATTAGATCACCAATGAGTATATAGCACAAATTGTCAAATAGTAGATATCATAGGACATTGAGAGAGGGCAATATATTTATGATGGAAGCTGCTACAATACTCCCAATAATATCTCCTTCAATAATCCATCATCATTAAAAGCTTTAAATATATTGTTAAATTGATTTTAATTGAGATTCACTTATCAAAATCATAATTATAAAATTATTACAAATATTTAATTGACTGGAAAAAAGATATGGAGCATTTTTGAAGATATTGAAGTATTTTCCATTTATGAGAGCTTCAAATATTACTAGTTACATCCAATAGCATTTTTCATTATTAACTATATTGTAATAATTATTTATTTATTTTTGAATTTATTTACATTTAAGTCATCGCCACATCCTTAATGTATATATTAAACACTCAAATTTTAATATTGATATGACCTAATTATTTTACTAATTAGATGATGAAAATATTTAAATTTAAATCTATTTGATCAAATTTAAATTTTAAGAAAATATTTGTATAAACATTTGTTAAGAAATAATAATAAGATAATTTAGCGGCAATTATGAAATTGGCGCTTATTAAAATTTTAGATTATACGATAATTATATTTGAGAGTAATTATCTTATTATAATTTTTCCTAAAATTAAATTTTGGATTAGATGATATAATCATTTGTAATATAGAAATTAGTTCTTTTACTTTTATTTAAAATTCTGTCACATTATATCTGAATTTAATTGAAAATAAAATGGATAAATATTTTATTTTATTTAGGAAAAAAAAGAAATATTACATCTCTTAATAAATTGGCATTCAGAATGTAGATTTCATTTTAATATAATTTTTAAAATTAATATTTATATTATTTTAATATAAATAAATAAATACTAATGAAATAATATTTATTTTTTTGAATATCATGATTTCTAGTTTTAAATAGCATTCCTAAATTAATTTTGAAAAATATTATGCTCACAGAAGAATATAGATCTGAAAATATCCAAAATCTATAGGAAATTTTTTTTTTCTTAATTTTTATATATACACCCTATAAAAATATGTATTCAACCAATAATTTACTTATATACTGAATTGACATATCATTTATATATTTTGTTGTATATTAATATGTAAATATAGCAATTCTTATAAATTTTTTCCTCTTTTTTTATAAATTATCACATTTTTATGCATATTTAATATTTTAAAAAATTTTTTAAAATATTTAAGCAATATTTATTTTAGTGCTCCGCAATTTTATTTCAATTTTTAAGAGAAATAAAAAATTAAATGCACAAATATTATGTTTAATTTAATAGAAATTCTATTTAAATAGGTAGATAAGACATCTAAAAAAAATTCATCAAATTGAATAGTATTTTATTTTATTTATATTAAAATAATTTAAATATTATTTTATTTTATTTTAAAATTTATATTAAAATATGTCTAAATTTTATTTGATAAATTTTTATAAGTATTATATAAAATAGTATTTCTCTTAATCTAAAATTAAAAACAGAAAAAAAACCTCGTCTTTAGCAACGAAGCTGCGGAAGCACACCAGCCGATCACGATTCCGCCTACTGATCTTGATCGAGTTGATAGAAAAATTATCAGATAACTGCCAATTTATTCTTAAGGAAGAAGAAGAAGAGGAGGAGGAGGGAGGAAGGGCTCGTTGGGGCCGCCTGAAACTGGCCAGTCGGGGCTGTGGGCTGTTGCAAGCCATAGATGGAATCAGGCCGGAAATTAACCCTCGTTCTTCCTTCTGCTCTCTGCCTTTAAGAGCTTCTTGCTTCGCCTGAAGAGCTTAGTGATTCCATTTTTTGGTACGGCCCGAATCGCCGCACGATTATGACGATGTTGATGAGAGCCGTTGAAAAAGGCGCGAAACACGTTTCCGTTGTTTAACGCGCGCGGCTTCTCTTCTGAAACACGATTTTTGCCAACTTTTTTGTATTTGCTGTAAGAAACTTTTCTCATAAACATTATATTCATTTATATATATAAATATAAATTCTAAATATAAAGAGCATACTAAAAATATATATTTTAAATATAAATTTTAATTTTTTTCCTTAAAAAAATGAATATTAATATTCAAGTATTAATCAATTTAGTAATTAAATTTAATTATTAAGGAATAAAGATTACAATGTTATAAATAATTCATTAAATATATGCATCTCCTAAGTAACCAAAAATAAATAATTTATTTATATTTCCAGTGGATGTTCTAAAAATATCATACCATTAACTATTCTTTACTAAGAAATAAAATAGTAGTGATGATATGGTCTCATACACCCAAATCAAAGTCATCTCAAATATATTTATATGTATATAGAAATTATATATAAATGTACCATATTATCAATCATTTTTTCTTAAGAAATAAAGTGGTAAATTTGTTCAAAAATTTTAGTTTTGTTGGATTCGTAATAATAAAATAAGGCTACAAAAAATATTTCGTCAAATTTTGAGCACCAGATTGTTCGTAATTAACTTTTTAATTTTTTACTTTCAAAAATTAATGAAAAATAAATATAGCTCCAAATTGAGAAATTTTTTATTGAGGACATTCGTCTCGTCAAGATAGACCTCCCGGTCAAATTTCATCAAATTTGAAAATCAGACGACGAAAAATATGAATAATTTAAACATATTTTTTACTATTTGATTTTTTTCAAGATAATGATTTGTAGCAATACTCTTATATTATAGCAAAATAATAATTTATCAACTAAATTAAAATGTTAATATTAACGACTTTATCGGTACCTTACAGAGTGCATAACTCATAATAATTGAGATTTATTAGTTAAAAAATATGATTATAAAAATATTAAATAAAATTATTTATAATAAAACAAATATTAAATATTTCTTATAATATAATTATTTTATCATAATCATATCAAATATTTTCTATGAGTATCATCATTCATCTTCTACTCATCTTTTTTTTTGACATCACATCTTCAACTATTCACTTTGACAATATCAGCATGCGATAATTATCAAAGCAAAAATAAAACAGAAATAAATTCTCTCACCGGCACTTAGTTGACTAACTTTTTGATGGCGGGGGCGGACACAAAATGCGAGGATGCTTTGGATGTCGGCTATGAACGGTAGCCATGGCAATGGTGTAGTGGATCAGAGGGAGAATAGAGGAAGGAGGCACGAATTGAGCTAGAGAAGACGAAGAAGAAGGGTGTCAGTCATAGGGGGTGAAATGGTGATGTCAGAAAGGAGAACGATACCTATTTGTAAGCAATAGATGGGGTATGGTGACATCATATGGGATGTCACTTGCATAAGTATATGTGACGCAAGCGTGTGGACACCAATGGCAATTCTTCAGCGGAGAAATGTTGGCTCGGTAAGTATCACTCCCTGAATTAACCCAGGAAAAAAATGCTTGCAACTCGTAAAAAAAAAAGGTTTTGATCTTAATATTAAAATTGGAGTCATTCATCCTCCAAATTAGCTATGAGTAATATTTTGAGAGTGTTAAGAAGTCGTCAAATTTTCTCAATTATTTAATACCATTTAAATACTCATAAAATTAGAACAATTAAATTGACATCTGTTCGAAAATCTAATTGTATTCTTTAGTTCCTCATCCGTCAATTACGTAAGGATGAATTTTTGAGATTTTTCGAAATATATTTAATTATTTAATTTCCGAGTAATTAATTTATTAAATAAGTAAAATTAGATAACTTAAATATATATATATATATTCCAACGGTTAATTTCACGAATCCCCTGCAAGGCGTTGAGCACAGGACAATGTTCCCGTGTAATCTGTGCCATCGTATGGATCTGATCTAGATCAGACGATTCTGGTTTAATCCTTCAGATCTGGCCGTCGGATCTAAATCTGGATCCGACGACTAGGATCTTTCTCTATACACCTTCGTCCTCGCACGTGGTCGTGCGCCTGTAGAAGTCAGGTGGGCGTAAGATGAACCTTCCAGCCTCGTTTAATCCCTCTAGTTCTCCTATGTGGCTCCCCGCCCCTAGACCGTCAACAGTCAGGGCTAAGGAGTGGTGTGCCACTTTGGCTAATCCATAAGGTGTAATTTCTCAATCCATTAATAAGGGAAGAATGAGCCCTGAATAATGTAACGGAATCATTCACAAGTATATGCATTCATCAGAGTGCGAAAGCAAGACAAGAAAATATACTACATCCAATCCACCATAATACAAGTAAGAAAAAAACATGCAGTCCATAATAAAATAGTACAGTAAAAGAATATACATAGATCTATAAATTATTACAAACATTAAATAAGTTTTAATGGAAATGATAAAGCTCTCATCCTCATAAAAATAAAAGAGAAACTAAGCTAAGGATCTCCAGCGGAAACATACTCCTCCTCCTAAATCTGATCTTCAGAAGGCTCAACTACCTCGAATAACTCGGAATCTATCATTGTCGATTTCACAATAATAGGGCCCCAGCCAAAGAAAAGAAAAATCTTGTTAGACATATTATCTAAGTACATGTTAGGTTATTAATATTTCATGAGTTTTATGATATCACTATTTTACTTATACTATAAAACAAACAAAGCGTAAGAGTGCAACAAACATACAAAAGGATATGGAAAGTTATAAATACATCATTTATAACTGAGCAACATATGTGTAGCGGCTACCCCCTAATCATCCGGTTTAGGAGGTGGTCGTCAACGGGCAAAGCTTCACTTAGCATTCAGATTAAGGAATAGACCTTCTTAATCAAATTGCCAAGGGAAGATGTGCACTAAAGAGAAAGAGCAAAAGAAAAGCCAATCACTGAATGAGCATACTATAAAATATATCAGAGTTGTGGAAGAAAGACAAGTGATAACTTCCATACAATCCAGATAAGAATTATACAACTCAGAATACATAAGCATAAAAAAATAGTTTAAATCCTGTATTATTATAAAATAATATTAAAAGTTAAGCAGTAAAGAAAAGATCACTCAATCCTTACAAAGCAACCGAAAGAACTAGGAGTCTTCTCCTGTACGCTCCTCCTCCTGAACCAGATCTCCAGAAAGTTCCATAACCTCAAAAAGCTCAGATTCTATGATTGTCAGTTTCACAATGATAGGGCCCCAGCTAATAAAATAAAAATATAGTTAGACAAAATATCTAAGTACATTTTAGACTGTAAATTTGTTAATTTAAATGATATCGCAACATCTAAGCAAAATAGGAGCAGTAAAGCATCAAAGAAAGGTGACAAAGTTATAATTAACATAATTATAACTTATACAAAGTGTGAGGTAAGCACATACCTCAACTTAAGATGCAGAAAAAGGTTAAGTAACACATAATGAAATCTATTGTGTATAAAAAAATTCCTAAGTAATATGAATTTAAGACATGTGGTTATAATTATAAAATAAAAGTATTAAACTGAAAGTAAAGTTCTAACATCCTAATATACCATAAAGTAAAAGTGAACTACTGAAAAGTACAACACACATATAAAGAGGTAAGTACTAGAGGAACTGCTGTATGTAAGAATGCTGAACTATAAAGCAAAAGATATGCTGTAATTGTGAAGTAACAGTAAAGTAAATGTAAAGTAAATGTAAAGTAAAGGTATAAAGTAAAGTATGGAGATACTCCTACTTAGTCCTGCCAAAAAGTAAAGTCCATCTGATCATCTAGGAAAGAGTCCCAGATTAAAGTTAATTCCATTGGAAAAGTACCTGCTGAGCATCTAGAAAAGTAGTCCCAGATTAAAGTATCACGCACTAGAAAAGTGGTCCTAGTCAAAAGTAACACGCACTAGGAAAGTGGTCCTAGGAAAAAGTATCACGCACTAGGAAAGTTGTCCTAGGCAAAACCTGT
Organism: Gastrodia elata; assembly: GCA_016760335.1. NCBI lineage: Eukaryota > Viridiplantae > Streptophyta > Magnoliopsida > Asparagales > Orchidaceae > Gastrodia > Gastrodia elata. Next base: position 20,739,814 of record CM028671.1, on the reverse strand, counting down.
CTCAAAAGTAAAGTTATACTAGAAGGCAGACTAAATAAGACATAACTCATAAAGTTATTTTCATTAAATTATCTTCTTAAGTTATGAAAATGCCATATGAATATATTCAATATTTAACATAAAATACTCATCAATTATTCCATATTCATTATAATGTGTCCAAATGTATAATGAATTCCAAAATAAGGAAAGCATATTATACAATTTAGAATGAATAAAATAACACTAAATAACTTTGTGATATCACTTTATTTTCTAATTAAGTCGTTCTATTTAATCTGAACTTATATAAGTTTAGGATCTTCAATATCCAGCTATCAAGTATAAATTTAGAATATCAATCCTATAAGTTAAAAGAAGTTAGAACTTAATCAAGTTCTAACACATATAAATCACATGACACTTAATTAAGTTAAAATAATAAATTAAACATCATAATTAATGATTTTACGAATCTCAAACCAATCTTGATTAATATAAATCAAAATTGAAGGATTAAGATGTTAAAATCCAAGTATTGGATTTTAACTACTTAATCCAATAGGTTCTAATCATAATGGTATAAAGTTAAACCCAAATTCTTACGAGCTATAATTAAGGCTATCTTATTAAGCAAAATCAAACTTAATAAGATAGATCTCTAATCTTAAATCTAAAGTTGTGGGGCCCCCGTATTGACAACAAGGAAGTACGGTGCTCAAACTATGGCAAATCCCCAACTTAAGTAAGGTTAGGTAAACCCAACCTGTCTTAAGCCAAGGACTTGTCACCAAGTGCTATAACATCATCAATATACAAATATCAAAGTGGCAGAAGCAATGAATAATAAAGTAACATCCACAAGTATACATAGTAGGAAAAGAGAATGCAATATAGTAACTCATCATAATGCAGAAATAAAATACATCCAGAATTAATTATTACAAACTGAAGTTTAAGGAGAATGAAAATGTCTCTCAATCTCACTGAAATAAAAATGCAATATCTAGCTAAATGGCAGCAGCACGATCTTCCTCCTGCACCTGCTCCTCTTCTACGACAATGTCCATGAACACGTCTGAATCTGACATTTGTCGATATCACAAATGCCAGGGCCCCAGCCAACAAAACAAAAATGTTACAGTTAGACAATTGTTTAAGTATATTTTATGCTATTTTAATGAACTAAATATTTTAAAGATATCACATTTTAATTTAATTAAACATGCAAGCAGTAAAGGGTGCGACAAGCTGTGAAAGAAATGGGTAACTATAAACTATCCATTTATAGCATTCAATATGTATATGAAATAACATACCAAGGCATGCAAGTAAGCAAGGTAAAGCTAAAAGTAAAAAAACTGCAACTACTATGATAATTCCTCTCCTAACATGATTATGATCATATTAACACATGCTGAGTATATAAAAGAAACATGAGTACTAAAAACATGCAATTCTAGCATCCTAAATATGCTAATATACACAAGTAAACATATGAGTATACATACAACATGCTAATTAAGAAAAAGAAAAGAAAAGCCACTGAGACATGTGGCAAAAAGCAAAACAATCAAGTGCAATGTAAAGTCACTGAGACATGTGGCAAAGCAAGCAAATACTAAAATAAAAACCACTGAAACATGTGGTAAAGCAAAAATAATAAAACAATACTGAACAATCCAGCTAAAGTAGCAATAAGCCTAAGACATAGTTATGACGACTAGGGATCGAAGTTCGAGAGTCTTTAAAGAACAATGCATCACAATGTAAACACATACACTTTTATATACAAAAAGGACATAATAAAAGTCCAAAGTCCATTTATACATAGAGCCAAACATATATGAAATTTTACAACAGTTTGTATTTTACAAAATAAAATATGAAATATTTACATTTTCCTGCTTCTTTATTTCTTCTTCTTTTAATTGACAGATCTTCTAGATTTTAATTCTCAAAACCTGAAAAATTCAGTTACCAATCAGGTAGGAGTACGCAAATTATTCTTATAAGAATAAATCTAGCATCTTATAATAGGCATGAATCAAGTATGAAAATGACTAAAAATTTGCATATAAAATAAAGCAATTTCCAAATTTAATTTCTGCCCTGCAAGTTAGCTGTGAAAATCAATATACATGAACAACATGAAATAATTTTTATCAAGAGCATTTGTAATAATAAGTCGAGTCCGTAGACTCCTGAGCCCAAATGGGTAAACCCATAGGCATAACCTGTAGGAAGCTTATCATTGCACTGCATCGATTAGGGCTTGGTTTTTCGCAGTCTTCCCGGTGGTGTTAGGCCTTGACCCGCATGGCATTGAGTCGGCAACGTTACAGGCTGACTCCTAGTTGTTGAATCTATACCAGAGACAAACCCTATCGAACACAGATCTTAACCCTATTTTAGATCATACGGACAAGTCTTTTTAACGGAAAGTACTGCAGATCGATCATAAAATTCGATCGATCAAAACACAATATACCTAATCCAATCCATAGATCAATCAATCAGAAATGTGAAATAACTTAGTAGATTGAATTAGATGCAATTTATTGAGTAGATTAGAAGATAAAGATACCTAAGTTTGAACGGTAAAATCGCCTGAAGCTCGTTCGACTTTTACCAGATTAGTTTCTATGAAAGATGGGATAATGAGTCATCCTAGGGTCTTAAATGAATGCCGGGATAGGGCCTTCAGCAGTGCTCGATGCGTGGCGAGAAGTTAGGGCGATGCGCGCCTTTGTCCGTGACACGCGGAGTTCTCGCGGGGAAGACGGCTCCATTGCCGTCTGATCGAGTGATCAGACGGATGCGATCTTCCGTTTGGTTTGACGAGGAGAAGGAAAATGGCATTCAATAATGCAAACAGCACTGATAATATAATTAATCATATAATTATTTAATTTAATTTAAGCAATTTAATTAATTAAACTTAACTTAATAATTATATTCCAATTTTTTTTTTCAAAAATATCAATCCTAACTAATTGAAGGCTTCTGAACACAATGGTGCACTCGGATTTTTGATCTGACGAGTATTTAATTACTCGAATGTTCAGGTATTTAAATAATATTAAAATATTCTTCAAAAATTCAATGACTTCCAAATGCATCCAAAACTTCACCCCTACCTAATTTGGGAGTGGTGAACGCAATGGCGAAGTCAGATTTTTAATCTGAAGTCAAAATTATTTAAATATTAATAAGCAATTAGAAATAAGATTTTTGGTATTTTATAATAGTACTGCCATACCAGCTAATAGGCCATCCAAGGCCTCCAATATCAATCAATCAATCAATCCCCAGCCTAGCCTTCCAAATATGCTAAGTCTGAATCCAGTCTATACAATACTACTACTAAAGAGGCAGACTAAGCTAGGACATATTCTACCAACTGCAATCAAGGCAAAATTGAATGATATGTAATTCAAACACGAACTTACGATGTATCATCCATATCCTAAGTTCTCCTATTATGCTCAAGGAATAAAGCTCAATATCCAAGGTATGCAAAGCAATCTAGTTAAAGTAAGCAAGATACTCAATCTAGACTTATGTGATATCTGATGTTATCTAATTACCAAATCTAACTATTCTGAGAAGGTACAAGTTTAGGATATCCAATATCCAGCTATCGAGTAAAATCTCAGATTTACGTCCTTAAAGTTAATATTAGAACTTAACAAGTTCTAATTCAAAATCGTGTGACGACTATATAGTTTAAGTAAGTAAATCAATGACCTAATTTATTATTATTATACTCTCTTACCCAAATCTTGATTAAGTAAATCAAGATTTAAAGATTTAGAACTTAAACCCCATTTTTGAGTTCAAATCCTAAATCCAAGGTTTTATCCTAACTAGGATCTAGGGTTCACATTTACAACTCAAATTTAAGGTATAGAATCCTATAGCTAAGGGATCCAGGAACTAAAAACTTATTGAAAGGTTATTCTACTGATTATAAGATAAAATAATCAATTAAGAACTTGAGAATCTAAGATCTATATTCAATCCTTAAAATAATTTCATTATCTTATGGATTGAATCATCCTATACCCACATAGAATATTCAAAAGATTAAATAATCAATCATTTAAAGAATTTCAATTGGAGATGATTCAATTCAAATTGAAGATCTAAGTCTAAGATCTAAGATCTAAGGATCTGAAGTTTGACCACTTTAGTTTTTAAACTAGAGTTTTAACTTAAAAGTTTCCATTTGTGTGTCCTTTAGAATTTAAGTTCATAGTTAAATTATATGGAGATTATTAAAGTTGAAATTGATAATCTTAGGTCTTAGATTAAACATCAAATTCATATTGATTCTTTTTAGGGCTACTTAAGATCTAAGGATTTTAATTAAGGCTAAATTGAAGATTTCATAATTTTAATATTAATAGTATTAATATCATTAGCTTAAGGGTTCAAAGAACATTTCTAATCTATCTTAGGGTGGTTTACTGAATTTCCAAGGTCTAAGTGACACTTAAGCACATTTTGGTCAAAATGACCAAAATGCCCCTCTTAAGGCTAAAAATTGGGAATTTATGGTTTAGCTATCCAAATTAGATATAATCTGGTTTAATATGTTTCATATTGATTAATGAAGTAGAAGTTTCACTCATCTCAGATTTTTGACCACTAAATTAGGCTAATTATCACTAATTACTTAATTAAGCCCATTAGGGTGATTAGTGAATTTAGGCATCTTTATGGCAATCCAACCTTACACTTAGGTTTTAATAAACTTAATATAGCATTAGGAACTTACTTACCCTAAATCTAAGACTTAATTAAGGTTAAATTTACTAATTATTAATTAGGATGATTAAGGGGTGATTAAAAAAAATAAATGTCCAAAATTAATTTTAAGGGTTTGGAATTGTTCTCAAGGGTCTAAGGAACAATCAGAGACCTTAATCTCCACATTTGGCTATTTATTAAATTTAATATGATTTAATTAAGGACAACAAAGAGTTGGGTAATTATTTTTAAATCCAACCATTAGATCTGAAATTTTATTTTATATTTAGGTTCCTTGTATTTTTTTGATTCAAATGATATATTGGATCATACTATTTGGATCAGTATAGCCAAAGTTATTAAATTAATTGAATGTGAATGTTTATTTAAATTAAAACTATAGGGTTTAATTAATTTAATTCGCAATCATTAAAAATGTTATCCAATAAATATTAATTAGGAGTGGCCCAAAAACAGAACCGTGCGGGTCACGGGTCGGCCCGGCCCAGAACCCACAACTTCGTCTCCTTCCTCTCGATGGGTCCCAAGTCAGCCGAGCTTCAACGCCAAAATTCTCGACGCTCCAGCGACGACAGAGGCTCAACTCGATCCCTACATGTTCAGGGAGTCGAGACACGTCGATTAAACTAAGAACTCCCATTTGGATCCCTCTGGATCGACGGGGTGCTACTCGACCGAGACGCCTTCGATACGGGTGTCTTAGGCCGACTGTGAGGGGACAATCCTCCGCACAGAGGCCTCGATTTAACCGGGGTTCGATCCCTACACGTTCAAGGAGGTGAGGCGAGTCGAACCCCCAACCTATCTTAACCTGGGGTGCAGCCAATCGCTGGGTTCTTACTCGGACTCAGCCATTGACTCGGCTGCTAGCTCAGTCAATCGATACGATCGACTCGAGCTAGCTTAGCCCCAGGCAACAATTACCATAGGTTCCTTAGGTGGCTACGGTTCACTAGGCGACAGCCAGGGCTCATCTAGAGGACAGAAATGAAATGGAGCTAAAGGAATTTCAATGGGGGAAAGGCTGTACCTCAATTAGGGCTGCAAGCTTGGCCGAGGGGAATTGAGGTGCGCTGAAGCTTCCTATATAGTAGGCGAAGCTTCACAGGGGGTCTGAACACCAGATGGGTCCTCTATCAGCAGTCCTAAGCTCCATAAACACCGGGAAATCGTCAAGGTGACGGGAGCTCCAGTAGGCCTTCAACTAGGAAATTGGGGATTCACAGTGAGCAAAGGGACTCACTATGAAGTCTCGAGGGTATTTATAGGTGCCATGAAGTTCTAGGAATAGAGACCAGGGCTCGGGAAGGGAGCTTGGCTCTGCTCGAGGGTCCTCACCGTTTCCTAAAATTGGGAGGGTCCATGTAACGACCCCAATAATTTGATAGAAGATTAATCCAGATATTGGGGTGTTACCTTAGCACCCAACACTTGATTATAAGAAAACTATTCAAGTGTTGATGCTAAGTGGCCAAGTCACTTTTTGAGCAATTGTTAAGTTAAATAAATGAAAATGAAGATATATATAAATGCAATATTGCAAATATCTACAATGCTAGAAGTTAGATAAATCCACTCATTTATCCTAAGCAATTTATAGAAAATATAACACAGATTAGTAAAGGTAGGCAAAAGTAACTTAAATAGTTTATTACAAACTTTAAAAGTAAGAGAAAAATTGTAGTAAGTAAATCACTCTCTCTCACTTATACATGTAATTTAAAAATTAAATGGAAGCAAAATTCTTTATAAATCCTTCAACTACTTGGACCTGCATTACCTAAAAAAAAGAGAGGCTTTTGATCTATCATATTTTAGTATTTAAATATGATAGGGCAAAGCTAAGAAAAAGAAAAGTGTAGTTAGACTAAACAGTCTAAGCATATTTTAAAATTGGCTATATTTTTAGATTAACAAGATATCACAATTATAATTTACAATTTAAAGTAAGCAGCGGTGCTATAAAAGCTGTAAAGTATGGGAAAGTAAAGTAAATATAACTGTAAGGAAAACAATATGAAATAAGTTGAGTAAAAATACTCACTTTTAATAAAGTTCTAGCCTATTACTAAAAATTGGTAAGGAATGCATTTTAAAGGCTAGAAACTGCTATGTGCATAAAATGAAAATAATATATGATCAAATGGAATTTATGCTAAGTAAACAATTGACATACAGTGAAGCATTAAATTGAAATTAAGCAACATACACTGTATTCAAATTAAACTGAAATAAGTAATACACAATACTGAAGATAGAGAGTGTAAAGCTAAAGAAAATGAGGAAATATCTTAGACTCACAATCTAAGATAATCATAGTCTAAAACTATGATACGAAAGCATAACTAAATAATTATGAAGAGATCTTACAATTTGTAAAAGAATCTCTTATATCTTTAGTTAAAGTTACATTTAGAAACTACCTCATTCTGTAGGAGTACACAACAGAATAGGCGAGGAGTTAAGCACGTCTGCTTAACCAGATACAGTGGGGAAGATGAACATTCACATTTACCCTCCATAAAATGTGAAGTTCTAATATAAGCGCTTTCTTTTGTACTCAAATTGCCATAAGGCATTCCCCTTTAAAATTTTAAGAAAAATCTTTATTTATGCACAATGCTCTTGAATGAATGTTCAAGAAAAGAGGCTCAAAGCTAGGCAAGCTTTCAATAGGTTACAAAAATTATAAATATATGTGATATCTTTTTGTTATCTAAATTTTTAATGATTTACTCTTTAATTGGAGTTAATTAAACTCCACATTGACTTAAAGATATCAGATCTTAAGTCAATTCTAAATAGAAGTAGAATGAATGTAAGTTCATTCTCATATAATTTTGAATTTAGAAAAATAAAAGAAATACTTATCCAAATCTTAAAAAGGAAAGAAACTAAAGTTTTAAAAGTGAATCATTTGTAATGCATATATTGATTTAAATACTAAAATTTTAATTTATTCCAAGTCTTAAACTTCTTGGAAATTTTGACAAAGTCTCCTTTGTTTTTATTCAAATTTTCAATTTTCACAATCAATCTCCAGTTTTATATTAGAGTTCAATCCCTTTTTCGGGATTGCTCATTTCCAATTCAAAAATAGAGTTAAATTCCAATTCTAAAATAGAGTTTAATTCCAGTTCTAAAATAGAGTTTAGTCCTTTTTACAGGACTGCTCATTTCCAATTCTAATATAATTTCACATATACCAAATTAGTTTATATATACTATATAAAATGCAGAAGTAAAATTTAGCATTTATAAGGGCAGCTTTATGTGGTTTTTCACACATAACATTCATTTTAGCAATTCTGTATTTACAACTTATCCTGCATAGAATCATTTATTAAAGTCAGCATTTTAATATAAAGAAACAAGAATTAATTTAAAAGCAGCATTTGATTACTTGTAAGAGAAGGGTAGCATTTGAATTATGAAAGCATTTGATCCATGTTTGAACTTAAATAACAACACAATATTAAATCATTGAAGATCTCATTGATCTTCCTTTAAAAGATACTTGGCAACATTGATCTTTATTGAGATAAGGCAACATTTATTTCTTTTTGGCAGTAATTGTTATTGGTATTTGAATCTTAAATAAAACATAGTAGCATAGCATCATCTGACTTTGGCATATAATTAAAGAAATGACCACATTAATTCTCCTATATTAAGGTAGCACTTGATAATATAAATGGCAACACTTAACTATCTATGATTCCTATGAATCCTTTAAGATGAGTTTTAAAGGCAGCATATGGCTTTGTTTATAAATGTGGCAGCAACAATAAAAATATTTGGATTCTTTTTGAGGTGATTTTATAAGCAGCATATGTGATTTATACTTTCAATTTTTGAATGCATAGATGAAAGTAATGGTAGCAATCTGATTTATAATGAAATAGATGACAGCATTCATATGGCAGTAATTATAAATGGCAGCAATTAACATGAATGGCATTAATTGTATAACATCAAGGACAATATTAGAACCTTATAACTAATGGCAGCATTGCATCTCATGTCAGCATTTGATTCTTACAAACTAGATGACAACATTAAATCTCATATGATTCAAAACAAATGGCAGCTTTTCATCCTATACCATCCTATTGATCTCATCTTAGAATAGGAAGCAACATATGAAAGCAGCATCTTTATCTTATTACTTGAAGGCAACTTGTATTTGATCTTATATTAAAAATGGCAGCAAAGATAATACCTTGAGATAAAAGACAGCATTTAACTATTTGACTCCATATACTAATTGACAGCATATATTTCTTTTACACTATTGATGCCACATATGAATTCATCTAAAAGAGGTAACATTTATTTACTTCAGTTGTAAATGACAGCAGTTTGATTATAATTTAATAAGTGGCAGCATTTACTCTTAAATGAATGAACTCATTAATCTCATTTAGAATGAAAGACAACATAAGATCCTACTTATGATAGATGGTGGCATCTAATCGTTTAAACTAACTACAATCGTTTGATTATCTTTGAAAGAAATTGATGTATATAGCATGACGGAATTTAGTCCTATATTATAATTAAGAATAACCTTTGATATTGCTTTACTTAGAATAATGTTATCTTTATTTTTACTAATAAAATCAAGGAACAGAACTGTCTATGCAAGATATAGTGTCGTCAATAATAAACAAATAACAGCACTTCAGCCATTGTACCCTGTTTATCATAAAGTAAAGCTTAAGAAATTAGATGAGCAATTTCGGCAACACATACCAAACAAATTCAATATTTTGTAAATGCATGCGTTAGGCCATACAATTCTTTAATCGCTCAGAGTTTAAGAAAATAAACAATTAGTATATCCTTATTAATAATTAAGCACGAGTCAGCATTTTAAATTAAAATAATTCAAACTTTGCTTAATAATAATTATTGTTAAAGATAGCATCCACTTCTTTGCATAGTTTGTTAGAAATGCGACACGAAACACCATTGATTTGAAGCCCATCTAAATTAGAAAACGTTACAAAACTTATGCAAAGAAAGAAACCCAAATGAAAAAAAATGATAGTATCTAGAGAAGTTAGCCTCCAATATAACATAAATATGCATACTTTGCACAACCTAGCTTAATACAAATTTTCCCGAAATTGCATGTAAATTACTCATAGTAGTCTCATAATATTAATTGAAAAAATTTGAAATAAAAAGCAAGCTATATAAAGGCAAAATATGCAATCTTTTAAGGCTGATTAAACCTTACCATAAAGCATAACTTTTCAAATACATCTTATGTTCATTTCCTAACAAGTTTTGACACATGTATTTTTCTAACATAAAAAAATAATAATTATGCAGCTCTATTCAAAAGTATCATTGTTAATTAATATAACAATGATATTTTATTTGATGATGTAGAAAATTTGCATGCCATATAGATTAACAACCCATTATTAGTATAATACCAAATGTCTAAAAGAAATATATATAGCAGAATCATCACTTTACAGCAAGAGAAAAGAAGATATACTCATCCATTTCAAGCATATGAATATCCATAAAACAAGCGTCAAATTAATGGGGAGGCTTAAGCAACATTATATCAATGTATAAAATTCATATTGAACTTAAAAGAAGACCTGATTCCTCCGCTAAAAGATACTCTTTATATAAACTATTTTCTTTTATATTGACGTATAATTTATATTTTAAAAGTATAAATCCCTGCAATATTTTTGGTCACTCCAATAATTGCAATTATTAAGAAGCTACAATTCTCTACAACCATCCACAAGAGGGCATACAGCAATCATTATTCCTTGTGATGTTTAAAATTTGAGAAAGGATTTTGAAATTTAGGAATCAATGGGTAAAGTAGAATGCTAATACCTGAATTTTCATTTTAGATATATCAATATTATTTCTCAATAAGTATACTCTTATTCATCTTTAGAAAACTCCTATGGATCCTAATTTAAAATGCATGAAAGGGCTTAATAACTGGAAGGGGAGCAGGAGACTTTGAACTAACATCAACTTCTTAAGAAACATAAATCATGAACTACAAAATCAAAATAAATCAAAATTTAATGCAGGCAATTCTAATTTAAATTTGAAAACTGAATTGTGAATACATGAACTAAATTATTTGCAAAGCCGAAGTATTATTACTTGGATGCTCTAACAATGGGGAAGGAGCCAGTGTTATATGGCGATACTCAGAAAATTTTAATCTTATTTGCTGAAACTTTCAAATCAAATCCGAGTTATGCTAAAATACAAAGAAATTTCTATATGGAGTAAGGAGAAACTGAAATTAATCAGGTGTAATTAATATTGCAATGATTCTATTGATTCTTTCAATAAACTTTAGAATCATTTTAGTGTCATTGATACTTAGCCGAAAATGGGAAACGAAACCATGAAATTGATCGGTATTTAAGGATCCGATCCACTTGCAATTAACTCCATTTCAATAAGTGATAGATTAACATAGTTAATTAAAAAAAAAATTTGAAATAGGAAGATAATCAATGATCGTACATGAATCCTTTGTAAATTCATTTGTTTCGATATGAATGATTTGATACAGAAATATTATGCCAAGGATATCACATATATAGGATATGAATTAAAATGGAAGTACTGAAATTATTATAGGGTATAAATTGGAATGAGAGTACCTTTATTTCTTTGTGGCTAAGAGAAGAGGCTCGGCAAAAATGGAGAGGGTTCGGTCGAACTAGGGTTTAGGAGATCCTTTGCTTGTGCCGATTTCAAAAACTTGCTAAGCCTCCTTGAATTGAGGAGGTGAGGTTTAGATAAATAAGCAGGTAGAGACGGCTTACCTCCATACGACTGGATGAGATAGCATTGATCCAAACCTTGACGTGGCCTCCCATTGGCGAAGGTAGCGGCACGAGCCACGCGTCGTTAGTACCCTCGAAGAAGATAGGGACGGGGGAGGGCTCGGTCGGTCGCATCCGAATGGAGTGTCGGCCGAGCGAATGGCTTGCGTAAGGGATATGTCGGCTGAAGGAAGAATCAGATAAGGAGGAATTAGGTTTTGAATAGATATTTAAGTAAATCTAGGATCTATATTAGCCGTTGGATTGAAATAAATGGCTGGAATTTCTGAGCCAAGATCTGGAGTCATTTGAGCTTTAAAAATTACAAACTTGGTATCGAAATGACCGTCTCGACGAGACAAACGCTGGCATCTAAAAATTATTGAATTTGAACAAGTACTTTATTTTATATTGATTTTTAAGTGAAAAACTTAGAAAATTAATTATGATAAATCGGAAACTTAAAAATTAACGAAACTTGAAACATAGCATCCTCATATGATGCTTGACTTAGACATATAAAAATTTCCAAATTCTAATTTATAATTTTTATATTATTAGCCTTTAAATTTTAAAGTTTATGAATTTATTCAGGACAATCCGAGATCCCAAACGTGCTCAAATTTTTGCAGTAGGATCCTTTCAATAGGCATTATAAGAAAATATTTTTTTTATATTTTTATTTGACTTAAATCGGAACCCAAATTTTAACGAAAATTTTTTGAGCGATCGAAATTCAGCAGAAAATCCGGGAAATCTAACGATTTCCAAAAATTCCCAGAATAACATTCTTAGCTAATTTGGAGCTACTGAGTCCAATGGCAGACTCTATTTTTAGATCTGATGTTTAAATAATTTAGGTATCTTCAGAATTATTTGAAAACCAGGAAATGCTAAAAATCGACAAACGATCTCCAATTCGCACGAAATTTGAGGTGGAGACTTTTAACTTTATTGTAAGAGTAATGAATGAGATTTAGAGTCAATTAAAGCACTAATTGACAGGTAACAACCTCTGGGTTGTTACAGTCCAGGCCTCCCGGGTCGCCCTACTAGGCTCGGCCATTCTCGGAAGGTCCTAATGGTCTTGGTGACCTGGCGAGGGGAGTGGCAGACAAGGTTACATGGCTTAGTATGGCAAAATATTTCTCTGTCGGACCGAATCCTTGCCAGAACGAAGATCCATAGTGGTAGGGTTCGCCTCCGCCGTCTGATCCACGAAGCCGTTGGTGATAGACGGTCTGATGCGGCTCCTGACTAATGAAACCACGGAGATGATCTCGTGCGTTAGATGCTAGATGCCGATCGGGCGGGTAGGATGCGTTCGAGGCGCGCGGTATGTGAGCTGTTGGATTGAGAGCGCTAAGATGCGTGCTTGGCATCCTACGGGTCCATAGCTATGCGCCGCTGACGGGACCCCGCAGCGGATCTGCCGCGGTCCCGACAGCAAATCCCGGGTTTAATTTTTTTATAAAAATTAAATTAAATAAAAATAAAATTAAATAAAAATAAAATTAATTAAATAATATATAATTATTTTTAAATAATCCAAATCCAATTTAGGACCAAATGAGCTCCAAAAATTCCCAAAAATTCACCCTTAGCTAATTAGGGTATGAGGAATTTAAAAATGAAGTCAGATTTTGATTTGGAGAACAAATTAATTTAGATATTTTTCAGGGCTTAAAAATAGCCAAAAATACCAAATTTTCCATCTAAGCTCCAAATGACTCCAAACATCTAGGGTTAGGTTTAAATGACCCATTGAGTCCAATGGAATCAAAATCAAAGGTTTGTTTAACTTAATTTGATCCAGATCTAGCTAGGGTAATAACTTAGGATTGGTACAAAAGTTTAAATACAAAATAATCATAAATAAAGTATAAAATTCTAGAAAACTATAAATGAAGGTTTCATCTATTAAGTACTCATTTACTTAATAAATGAGCTCTACCTTAATTTCTAAGCTAAATCCTAAGGAAGTAAGATCCTATAGGTTGGAAGGAAAGTCCTAAGAGAATAATTATACTTTAGGTTTGATATTATTTAACTGCTATTATGATGAATTTAACTTTAAGAAAGATATAAGATGAGCTAAATTCACCATATAAGAGGTGGATTAAGACTTAGAAAATTTTTAGATGACTTTTAGGCTTTTTCATAAATTATCATTTTAATGAGTTTAAATGTTCTAAAATGATTTCAAATCAGTCACAATACTGATTTTAGAGGTTTAAGAATGAATTTAAAATTTAAGGAGGTTTAAACCTAAATTTGGGCAAAATAACCATTTTCCCCCTACTTAAGGGTCTAAATTGTATCTTTATGAATTAGGACTCAAATCTAAAATTTATTAAAGTGGGGTGATTACTTACTGTCTAATATGAGTTTAAATAGTAACTACATCTATTTTGATTAAGTATTAAGCCTTATAATGTCAAATTAAGAAATTTAACTTATAAGGGAAAATCAGTAATTTGGCCTAATGGAATCTAAATTTTATATTAGTTTATTAGAAATTATATTCTAACGTTTCCATAGAACCTAAAATTATTGAATTCTGATAAGTATTGGCTAAGTTATAGCCAAATAAGGTTTAGGGTTAATAATTAAGGTTTAGGGTAATTAGTGAGTGATTAGTGAAATTAATCACATAATCACTAAACCAATTACATGACTAAGTTTTATTCTACTCTAGGAGTGATTAGAAACTAAAATTACTCAATTTGGATTATTAATTATGCTAATATTCACTAATCAAGTTTTAAGGTAATTAAGGTTTATTAAGAGATCTAACTATTGGATCTAAAATATTTGTATAGTTTACTATTAATTAGGTCTTTCTGATCAAAATGGTATATTTGAAGACCTAATTTGGAGCTTAATTGACCAAGTTATGGTCAATTGAATGTCTAGGATTAATTAGGGTAATTAGGGCTAGGTTCTAAAAGTGATTAAGAAAAAATTAATCCAAACAGAGAATTAAATACTACTAGGTTATTCTAGAGGTTCTACTGATCATTATAAGACCCATATTTTCTATGTTTGGACTAGTGGTTAAGAAGTTATGAGCTTTGGAAGATTAGGATTTTGGTCCAAAAGTGATTAGCAAAGTATAAATCAAACAGTAAAACTAATACTACTAGGACAATCCTGGGAGTTTTCTGATTAAAATGAGACCCATATTGGGTATGTTTGAGTAAGTGGTTACAAAGTTATAGCTGTGGCGGCCCTGCCCCGCCGTGATCCTGTTAACCCTTAAGTTAACATGATTACGGTGGAGGGGTCACCAAATGACAAGGTCCCCACTTAGAATTGAATTAGACATATGTTCTAATCCAACTTAAATAAGGACTTTGCCATTCAACCCAAAATACCATCACTAAATGATCATACAAGAACTCAGAGTGTGGAAACAATAAAAGTATAACATCCATCCATACAGTATAAATACAACAATACAGAATAAGTAAAGAGCTGAAAAGAAAAGTTAAACCTGTATTATTACAACATTTAATAAGTTTAAGAGAACTGAAAAAGGAAACTCTTGATCTCACAAGCAAAAGAAATTAAAGCTACAGATCTTCAGGAACGGGCTCCTCCTCCAATGGTAAGCTCTCCACTGGATCTGCTACTCCAACAAACTCAGAACCTACCATTATCAGTTTCATAATGGTAGGGCCCCAGCCAATAAAAGAAAAACTGATTAGACTATTGTCTAAGCACATTTTAGGAAAAACAATTTTATTAAGTTACTTGAATATTACCATAAACCAGTACTGAAGCAAAAAGGTGCAGAAAGCGTATAAAAGAATAGTAATAAGTTATAAACTACAGTTTATAACTAAACAAATAGGAAGTAAGCAATACCTCTTCTGAGCAACCGCAACAAAGACAGGTAAGAAAAAGAAATACTAAACAAAACTGTAAAGAAAATACAACTTAAGCATGCTTATGATCAAACATATAATGCTAGGTAACGTACAGAAATTGAACAGTCTAAAACTGAAAACAACTAACATCCTATGTGAGCATATGAAAACAGTAAGTAAAACTAGCATCCTATATAAAAACACGTGCAGGAAAACTGTAAGTAAAATAGTGCTACAATGCAGAATATGCAAGTAAAATAGTAACTGAAAACGGAACCTGCAGTGACCATCTAAGTCACTCAAACTGAATACATACTCAGCATATCTTAGCCTGATGAGCTAAGAAACTCTGAACTGAACATCACTGAAAACTCTTAGCCTGATGAGCTAAGACAGAACCGAATGTAAGTGTACTTGAATTAGTATAACCATATCAGAATCCTGACTCTATAGTCAGTATGGCGAGAGTCTATCCATCCTATCACTCGGACTAGGCATGGCCATAGACTGTCGGACATTAAACCCTCGAAAGGTTGCCGACCCGAACGGGTTGATCGAAGAGGTATACTAATCAAGCTACACCTTACAAACCACTTATGAAACGAAAACATAATGCTGCATATGAATGTTCCAAATTAACATAAGATATTTATCAAATATCTTAAGTACATAATATATGTTCAAGGTATAAGGCTCAAAAGCAATTGAGTAACCCAATTTACTCAACAGATGAATTCTAACTAAAGATCTAAGGTTTAGAACTCAAATCTCACAGATTAAGTTAAGGCAAGTCCTAATGATAAATCAATTCATTATGATAGATCTCTATTCTTAATTCTAGGGTTTAAAGATATGGCGGCCTTGCCCCGCCGTGGTCCTGTTAACCCTTAAGTTAACATGATTATGGTGGAGGGGTCACCAAATGACAAAGTCCCCACTTATAATTGAATTAGACATGTGTTCTAATCCAACTTAAATAAGAACTTTGCCATTCAATCCATAAGAACTATCATTAAATGACTATACATGAACTCAGAGTGCGGAAGCATAAAATATAACATCCATCCAATACAGTATAAATAAAACAATACAGAATAAGTAAAGTGCTGAAATGGAAATATAAACCTGTATTATTACAATAATTAATAAGTTTAAAAGAACTGAAAGGAACTCTTAATCTCATTAAAAGAAAGAAAACTAGAGCTATAAATCTTCAAGTACGAGCTCTTCCTCTAATGGCAAGCACTCCACAGGATCAGCTGCTCTATCAAACTCAGAACCTACCATTATTGGTTTCATAATGGTAGGTCCCCAACCAACAAAAGAAAAACTGGTTAGACTATTGTCTAAGCACATTTTAGGGCAAACAATTTTATTAAGTTAAATAGATATCACCATAAAAACAGAACTGAGCAAAATAGGTGCAGAAAAGCGTACAAAAGAACAGTGATAAGTTATAAACTACAGTTTATAATTAAGCAAAAATAGGAAGTAATACATATCTCCTCCAAGCAACTACAACAAAGACAGGTAAGTAAAAGAAAAGTAAAACTATAAGAAAATACAACCTAAATATGCATATAATCAAACAAAAATATGCTAAGTGATATACAACATTTAACAGTGTGAAACTAAAACAAACTAACATCCTAAAAGCATAAGAAAACAACAAGTAGAACTAGCATCCTATATAGTGCAGGAAAACTGTAAGTAAAATAGTGCTACAATACAGAATATGCAAGTAAAACAGTAACTGTAAACTGAAACTACAGTGACTATATAAGTCACCTGAATTGAACATGAACTCAGCAAATCTTAGCTTGATGAGCTAAGAAACTCTGAACTGAACTTCACTGAAAACTCTTAGCCTGATGAGCTAAGATAAAACTGAATATAAGTGTACTTGAATTAGTATAACCATATCAAAATCCTGACTCTATAGTCAGTAGGGCAAGAGTCTATCCATCCTATCCTACGGACTAGGCATGGCATAGACTATCGGACTGAAACCCCTAACAAGAAGCCGACCCCGAACGAGTTGATCGAAGAGGTATACTAATCAAGCTACACCTTACAAACCACTTGTGAAATAAAAACACAATGTTATTTATGAATGTTCAAAACTGACATAAGATATTTATCAAATATCTTAAGTACATAATACATGTTCAAGGTATAAAACTCAAAGTCAAGGAATGCGAAGCATCAAAATCAAAGTGAGCAAAAGACTCTATCTAAAACACAGGTAATATCTGTTATTATCTAATTTATTCGTTCTATCTACTCTAAGTTACATAAGTTTCAGGATCATCAATTCTTACACATTCTGTAACTTAGACTCACGAATCATACTAGTTGAAGATAATTAGCACTGGCTAAGTCCTAATTATAACTTAATCAAAAGATGACTATCTGGTTTAAGTGAATAAATCATCGGCCTAATTTTGTAACTTAATTCATCCCAACCTCATCTTGATTAGCCAAATCAAGATGAAAAGATTAAGAATTAGATTCCAGATAATGGGGTCTAATCACTTAATCTTAAAGGTGTAATCTAAGGGTCTAAATTTAGAACCCAAAACTCGCAGATTAGATTAAGGCAAATCCTAATGATAAATCAAATTCAGTATGATAGATCTCTATTCTTAGTTCTAAAGTTTAAATATCAAATAATCATTTAATAAACTAAGAAAATCTAGAAACTAGTAAACTCAAGGTTTCATCTAATTGGGTAACCCAATTTACTCAATAGATGAATTCTAACTTAAGATCTATTCTTAATCTTAGGAATTAAGGCACTTAATTACTAAGAGTATCTCTCAAGACACACATCCTAACTAATGTTATAAGACCTAAGGATGGGTCTAAGAATGATTAAAGAAGGAGAAATCACTCACTTAAGACTTGGGAAATTTTCCTTAAGGAGTAAATTTTGAGATTTTAATCAAAATCTAATTTAGACTTAGATTTGATTAATTTCAGTTCTAAATCATTTTATTTATTGATTTTAGTGATTAGAAACTGAAATTAGGGCTTTTAAAGGCTAAACCCTAAATTTGGACAAAATGACTATTTTGCCCCTACTTAAGGGTTCAAAAGATCAAATTTTGATCTAGGGCTTAAATTCTGAAATTTTTTTTTGGAAAGTGATTCTTACTATCTAATGTAAAATTAGACAGTAACTAAACTAATTTTGGGTTATTATTTAGCCATATGAAGTCAAATTAGTGAATTTGACTCAAAAGGAAAAATTAAAAATTTAGTTGGATGAAAGTTAAATTTTTTCTTAGATTATTGTTCTTTACTGCCTAAGCTTTCTATAGAATCTAAATTTGCTAAATTCTGATAAGTATTGGCCAAGTTATGGCCAATACAAGATTTAGGGTTTAAGGGTGATTAAGGGTCCTTAATTATGGGTCATAAATTCTAACTTTGTTAATTAGTGTCTAAATTAAGCAAAATCAGTGGCTATGGTTTACAAATAGTCCACTGATCACAATGACATGTGGTAGGCCCAATTTGGATCTAATTTGACTAAGTTATGACCTAATTAGGGTTTAGGGTGATTAGTAAGTGATTAGCAAAATTAAGCACTCAAACACTAATCAAACTTCACAAATAGATTCTAAGTGGTTCTAGGAGTCCTTTGAAACTTAAATCACTCAATTTGGATTACTAGATTTGCTAATATTTACTAATCAAGATTTAGGGTGATTAGGGGTGATTAACAAATCTAACCATTGGATCTAAAATATCTTTACAGATTATTGTTAATTAGGATCTTCTAATCTAAATTAATATTTAGATCATTCAATTTGGAGCTCAATTGACCAAGTTATGGTCAATTGAAGTTCTAGGGTTAATTAGGGTAATTAGGGTTAGGACCTAAAAGTGATTAGGCAAATACTAATCCAAACAGCAAGGTGAACACTACCAAATTAATCCTTAGGATTTTTTGATCACTTTAAGACCCATATTGGGTATGTTTGGATTAAGGGGGTACAAAATTATGACTATTTGAAGTTTTGTAACATTTTTGGAATTATTTAAATACCCTAAATATCATTATGTTAATCATTAATCAAAATGGAAAATTAATGGTTCCATAATATTTCTCATAATTTTCTGATCACAGTGATATATTTATTTGCATAATTTGGATGTATAATTTGCAAGTTATTAGGGTTTAAAGTTTTGCATTTAATTAATTAGAATAATTCTGTTTAATTTAATTAACTAATTCTATTATTATAAATATATATATAAATATAATTTTGTTTATTTAAATAAACGTTATAATTATATATAAGTTTTTATTTAATATTTACGCAAGACACGTGGCGAGCCGCTATAGGCTGGGCAGACTGCAGCGGACCCCACAGGCCAGACTGCATCAGAGGATGACACGCGTCGCGCCAGGATTGGCTGGCGCGCTGCGCGGTGGGTCCCGCCGTGGCAGCCGAAGCGCCACAGGCCACGGGTTCCGGGCCGGGCCCGGGCCGACCCGGTCCAGCCCGAGAAGGCTTCGTCTTCGCGCGAGTGATCCGAGGCGAAGGAATTAGGGTTTGAAAAATGGAGGTGAAGACGATGGAACCAGACTACGAGCCGTATACCGATCGAACGGTCTCGAAAGGTCTTGAAGAGACCTTTTGATTGGTACCATAAACGCCACCGGAGAGGGCATACAACTCCGAAAAACCTCAACCTTAAATTCCTTAAGTTTCGAACGGTGAAAAATACCAGACCCTTAACTAATTCCACTGTGGATCCTACGTTTAATTCGATCAATTGCATACAAATTAACCCAATCAGATCCATTAAAAACTTAATCTATATCATGAAATTGCAAAACGAAATAAGATTTGCGAATTTAGAATAAGGATCAGGGTATGGGTTCGTACTTTGATTGAACGGTAGAAGGTCTAGGGCTCCGTCTTCCTCTCGATTCGATCGATCTCCGTTGGTTTCTTTGTGAGGAATCAACCAGGAGGTCGATTGAGCTCCTAAATGGTCACTCGATGAGCTTCTCAAGCGGTGCACGCCACTTGGGTGCAGTGAGTGCCGCGCGGAGGCCTCTGCGAGCGGCGTGTCGCCTCCTGCGACACGCGTAAGACGCGCGGGGAAGATGAACACTGACCGTTCGATCTTCTGATCGAACGGTCAGGAAATGCTGTTAGATTCAATGTAGACAGCCAACGGCGTTTGGATTAAGTGGACAGCGGGCACTGTTCATCAGACGGCGGCGTTAAAAATAATTAAAAATATAATTATTTAATTTATATTATACATATTTAATTAATCAAATTTACCCTATTAAACGCATCCTAAAATTTCCAATAAATCACCCTTAGCTAATTGAAGGGTGACGAACGCAACGGCGCACTCGGATTTTATTTTGATGAGCATTTATTTATTTGATTATTTGGGGTATTTAAATATTATTAAAATATTCGACGAAAAATCAACAACTTCCAAATGCCTCCAAAATTTCACACTTAGCTAATTTGGGTGTTCTGAATGCAATGGCGAAGTCGGATTTTCAATTTGAGGTCTAGATAAAAAGTCAATTTTCTAGGGTTTAGGATTTTCCAGAATTCCAGATTTGACTTTGTTGACTTCTGGTTTGACCTAGGTTTCAGAGGCGAGTTCTAAATTACTTAATTAGTGACTTAGAACTTTAATTAAGACTTAGATTAGTCTTAATTAAGCAAAGTAACAACCTGGGTTGTTACAAAAAATCAAATAATCATTTAATAAACTGAGAAAATCTAAAAACTAGTAAACTCAAGGTTTCACCTATTGAGTAATCCAATTTACTTAACAGATGAATTCTAACTTAAGATCTATTCATAATCTTAAGAATTAAAGCTCTTAATTACTAAGAGTATCTCTCAAGACACACCTCTTAACTAATGTTATAAGACCTAAGGATGGGTCTAAAAATGATTAAAGGAAGAGAAATCACTTACTTAAGACTTAGGAAATTTTCCTTAAGGAGCAAATTTTGAGATTTTAATCAAAATCTAATTTAGACTTGGATTTGATTAATTTCAGTTCTAAATCATTATATTTACTGATTTTAGTGATTATAAACTGAAATTTAGGCTTTTAAAGGCTAAACCCTAAATTAGGGCAAAATGATCATTTTGCCCCTACTTAAGGGTTCAAAAGATTAAATTTTGATCTAGGGCTTAAATTCTGAAATTTTCTTTTGGAAAGAATTTCTTACTATCTAATGTAAGATTAAACAGCAACTAAATTAATTTTGGGTGATTATTAAGCCATATGAGATCAAATTAGTGAGTTTGACTCATAAGGGAAAATTAGTAATTTGACTAAAAGAAAGTTAAATTTTCTTTCAGATTATTGTTCTTTGCTGCCTAAGCTTTCCATAGAATCTAAATTTGCTAAATTCTGATAAGTATTGGCTAAGTTATGGCCAATACAAGATCTAGGGTTAAAAGATGATTAAGGAATTCTTAATTATGGATCAAAAATCCTAACTTCGCTAATTAGTGTCCAAATTAAGCAAAATTAGTGGCAATGGTTTACAATTAGTCCACTGATCATAATGACATGTGGTAGGCTCAATTTGGATCTAATTTGACTAAGTTAAGACCTAATTATGGCTAAGAGTAATTAGTGAGTGATTAGCAAATTTAATCATTCAAACACTAATCCAACCTTACAGATTGATTCTAAATGGTTTTATGAGTTTTCTGAAACTTAAATCACTCAAATTGGGTTACTAGATTTGCTAATATTCACTAATCAATTTTTAGGGTAATTAGGAGTGATTAGCAAATCTAACCATTGGATCTAAAATATTTTTACAGATTACTGTTAATTAGGTTTTTTTGATCTACATGGATATTTAGATCATCCAATTTAGAGCTCAATTGACCAAGTTATGGTCAATTGAAGTTTTATGGTTAATTAGGGTAATTAGGGTTAGGACCTAAAAGTGATTAGGCAAATACTAATCCAAATAGCAAAATGAACATTACCAAATTAATACTTAAGATTTTCTGATCACTTTAAGACCTATATTGGGTATGTTTGGATCAACATACATAAAGTTATGAGCTAAATAAAATTTGCAATATTTAATTTAACTTAAATTAAACCCTATAAATCACTTTGCTAAATATAAGTCCAAATGCAAAATTAACAGTGCCATAATATTCCTCTATTTTTGCTGAATCCAATGGTATAATTATTTGCATTAATTGGATGTCAATTTTGCAAGATATTAATGTTTAAAGTTTGATATTTAATTAATTAATTAAAATTGTTTAATTAAATTAATTAAATAGGTTATTAATTATTTTGATTTTTCGTTTATTTTATTATCCGTTAATTATACAAATAACATTTTTATATAAATTATTTTCAGGACACGTGGCGGGCCGTTAATGGCGCGGCAGACGACGATGGGCCCCACTGTCAGTTCGCTGACTCGCAGTGCCACGTGTCGCGCTGCGACTGGCCGCGCATCGCGGGTGGGTCCCGCCACGGAAGCCGAAGCGCCGCGGGCACGGGCCACGGGACGGGCTCGGGCCGACCCGACCGGCCCGAAAAGATCCTTCGTCTTCACGCGACCGCTCCGATAGCAGCGCCTAGGGCATCGGAAACGGCGGTGAAATCGCCGCCACCGGAGGACAAGCTATATACCGATCGAAAGGTCTTGAAGAGACCTTTCGATTGGCACCCTAAACATCACCTAAGAAGACACATAGCTCCGGTAATATCAAACCCTAGGTCACTATGCTCGGCGAGAAGAAGGGTAACGGTTTCTACTGTTGCAACTTAGACAAATTCGGGTTAACCAGACTTGATCGACTCGATCGGGTCCGCTCAAAATTCAATCACGACTATGAAATCAATATGCGAACAAGAAATTCTAGATTTGGAAGCATAGATTGAAAGATAGAGGTACCTGAAATTCTACGGTTCAGAACTTAGGGTTCGATCTGTGGCTCAAAATGCAGCTCCTCGATGCGATTGATCAAAGTGCTCACTGGATAAGTTCAAGTGGAGTAATTATTGAGGGGTTTAAGCGGTGGATAAGGGATCTGCTCTGCGCTGGGAGGAGATTAGGGCGCCACTTGTCACTCCTTCGCCACGCGGAGCTTCTTAGAGGACAAAGAAGCGACGACTGTCCGATCGTGAGATCGTACGGATCGATCGATCCGTTCGTTTGAATGGAGCGAAAAGATTCAGAGCGACGGCGTTACTCCATAGTGGACGGCGCCGTTAAGTACTTATAATTAATATTATTATTTAATTATTTTCAAACCTATTTTATTAATTAAAATTAACTAACTAAACGCACTCCCAAAATTTCCAATAAATCACCCCTAGCTAATTAAGGGGTGAGGAACGCAACAGTGCACTCGGATTTTCATTTCGACGAGTATTTATTTATTTGAATTTTCAGGTATTTAAATATTATTAAAATATTCGACGAAAATCCAACGTCTTCCAAATACCTCCAAAACTTCACCCCTAGCTAATTTAGGTGTTCTGAACGCAATGGCGAAGTCAGATTTTTAATCTGAGGTCTAGATAAAAAGTCAATTTCTAGGGTTTGAAATTTTTCCAGAATTTCTGATTTGACTTTGCTGACTTCAGATTTGACATAAGTTTATGAGATAAGTTCTAAATTACTTAATTAGTGACTTAGAACCTTAATTAAGACTTAGATTAGTCTTAATTGAGCAAAGTAACAACCTGAGTTGTTACAATAGCTAAATAAAATTTTGTGACATTTAGGGTTCAATTTAGTGTATCTAAATGTCACTATGCTAAATATAGATCCAAATGCAAAATTAAAAGTGCCAAAATGATCCTTATTTTCTACTGATCAAAGTGACCTATAATTTCAAAAATTTTGGAGCAGTATATTTAAAGTTATGGGTGATTAAATATTTGAAATTAATTAAATAAATTACCCTATGATTTTACATTAATATATTGATTAATTAATAGTTAAATGGTTAAATCATTCAGCGGGTCCCACACCAATGGCAAACGGTGAGTGACAGCTTTGAGTACAATTGGTGGGTCCCATGGGCGCAAATGACGATGCTTCACGTGTCGGCTACTTGGCGACGTTCTCCTTCAGCCCGCTCATCGATGGACGAGGCATGGGGAGAGACAAATATCCCTATCTGTATCTTAGCCAAAGATGTCCTAAAGAGATGCCAAAACCTAAGACTAGATGCCATGCGACGGAACTAGAGGGATTTTCAACGAGTTGTTAACGAAGCCCCAAATTTAATTGATTGAGAACACTATAACTCGATCCCAATCCTCTCATTTGATAAACGAAAATGTGAATTAAGATTAGAGATTTTAACATAACTTAAATCAAATGAAGAGTAAAAGTGCTTTGACTGGTACCTGGATTGAACGATAGGGATTTAGGGAAGCTGAGCACATCGAGCTTCTTTCAAAACTTAACTTGGAATGATTTGAGAAGAGAGCACCGGAACGAGATAGAAAGGAGCTTAACTGTTCCTTTGGAAGCGGTGGGAGACACCTAGAGCGGTAGAGATTGCCGCGTGTGAGGGCGTTCGCCACACGCAGAACTTATGCGTCTTTCGTGGAGAGGATAGAGGAGGACCATTCGATCCTTAATCGAACAGCTCAAGAAGGCCGTTAGTCTAAACGGCGTGAGAGGGAGGAAGGAAACGGAGCCAGATGAAAATGCATAATAAATATATTAATTTTTATTAATTTTAAGCATAACTTATTAATTAAATTTAATTAATTGAATGTGTTTTAAAAATTCCCAATAAATCACACCTAGCTAATTGAGAGGCGAGGAACGCAACGGTGCAATCAAATTTTTGTTTCGACGAGTATTTAATTATTTAATTTTTCGGGGGATTTAAATAATATTGAAATATTCGCCAAAAATCAAACGACTTCCAAATGCCTCCAAAACTTCACCCCTAGCTAATTTGGGGGTGATGAACGCAATGACGAAGTTAGATTTTTTATTTGAGGTCAAAATAAATAGATTAATTTCTAGAGTTTCTGGAAGTTCCCAAAAATTAGGATTTGATTCATTTGATTCCTGATTTGGACTGGATCTTAGAGGTGAGCTTCTAATGACTTAATTAAGGTATTAGAATCATAATTAGGACTTAGATTAGTCTTAATTAACCTAAGTAACAACTTGTGCTGTTATAATATGAGGTAAAAGAACATACCTCAATACTAAGCTGTGACAAGGTTAAGCATATATATAAATAAAGTAAGTAAAGTACTAAAAGAAAGACTGATCCTAAGCATGCTGACGATCATATGAAATATGCAGGTCTAAAAGTAAGTAATCAATATGTGATAAGTATAAATAAACAGTAAGAAATCTAGCATCCTATAAGTAAGTAAGTAGGTAAAGTAAAACTGATTGAAGTAAAGTACAATAGTAAATAGTAAATAGTAAATAGTAAACAATAAACAATAAATATGTATGTATGACTGTCATATCAGAAGATGACTAATCTAGCCTACTGCAATACGTATATGTCATCTGAGGTTAGGCCAGAATAACATAACAGAAACTGAACTGAAGTGGCAGTAATCATAAATGCAGTAATAGTTTAGTTATTTACTTTGCTTCTATGGACATATCCAGAAGTAGCTAAGGAGTCAAGCACATCTGCAAGACTATTTGGGCTCCAACTTAAAATAACACTCCTCAATGAGTAATCTTAAGTAATTCTTATTTCTACTTACCACTATCCAATATGGTAAAATATGTAAAATCAACAAGAAACTGAACCCTATGCAAATATTATCCTAATTATTATAAGTTTTCATTTCATGCATCAATATTCTTATATGACATGTTCAAGGTAAGGCACAAAGTACAAGGAATGTGAAAGCACAAGTAAGTAAATAGTAAGCAAGGGACTCTACTATACATGGTAATAGCTTGTAACACCCAAGTTGTTACCCTAGCTAATTAAGACTAATCCAGGTCCCTGCCATGCCTGAGCCCCAATCGGTGCGTCTCGGACCTCGCCGACTCCTTCCTGGTGTCCCTAAAGCCTCCTCGATGCTCGGGAGAACCAATTTTGGCAATCGAGACTTCGCGAGCGGCTTGTGTGATCCATCATCGCCCGGTTGAACCTTCACCGCCCATTCTCAGGTACCCCGTTCTCCTCTAATTCCTTTTTGATTTATCAATTGTCAATGCACCTTTTTATTCCATCGCATGGATTACCCTATTGTCGTGCCGGATTGAGAAATCGATGGCTCGATCGATCGAGTTTGAGTCAATCGCCATATTAGAAACCGTTAAAGCCCGCCCGTCCGTAGCCTAGGATTTAGGGTTAGGCTTTGCCGGTGACTCCGTCCACCATAGGCGCCAGTCTGGCTGCGGTTGGCGAGCCCTCGTTGAGTTCTAGCCGAGACCATGCGGTCCGAGCTCTGGCAGTGTCGGGAAGGCAGCGATCCTCCGTGCCCAAGGTCCTTGCCCTTGGGGAGGCCTACGTAAAGAGGAAGGATCTAGGCCGGACCGGGTCGAATCGGACCCGTCCTGCGTCTGCATGCGTAGGCCGCGAGCGGGCTTTGAGCCTAGGGCGTGGGGCCCGTGTCTGAGTGTGGTGCGTCGGTTGACGTGCCTGTGGGGCCCGCATGCGGAGCTTCAGCCACTTAGGCACTGCACGTGGCTCGATGGGTCCCACCCGCAGTGCTGCGGCCAACCGGATCACGCCACGTGGCATGGTGGGTCCTGCAGCTAGGCTTTTCCTGCAGAAAAAATAAATATACTATATATATATACTTAGGTTTATTCAAATAGAAAGTATATAAATATATATACTTACTATTAATTAGATTTAATTAAAGCTATTCAGTTTACTTATGATATAATTAATAAATGATAATTAATGATTAGTTTAATTACAGTTAGTTGAATTAATTTAATTTAATAGTAGTTAATTCGACCCTATTGTCGTGCCCGATTGAGCAATTGACGGCTCGATCGATCGGATTTGAATCAATCACCATATTAGAAACCATTAAAATCCGCCCATCCGTGGCCTAGGATCTAGGCTTAGGCTTTGCTAGCGACTCTGTCTACCCTAGGTGTCGGTCCGGCTGCGGTTGGCGAGCCCTCGTCGAGTTCTAGCTGGGACCAGACAGTCCGAGCTCTGGCGGTGTCGGGAAGGCGGCAATCCTCCATGCCCTAGGTCCTCGCCCTCGGGGAGGCCTACGTGAAGAGGAAGGATCTGGGCCGAGCCGGGTCGAATCGGACCAGTCCCACATCCTCACGCGCGGGCCACGAGCGAACTCTGAGCCCTGGGTGTGGTGTAACAACCCTAGTTGTTACCCTAGCTAAGTTTAGATTAACTAAGCTAAATTAAGTTCTAATTTTGATTCCATTATACACAATAAATCATCTGAACCTAACCCTAGAAGTTTGGGATTAATCAGAGCTAAATAGAAAAATTTTAATATTTTTGGTTATTTTTGAGCCCTCGAAAATACCTAAATTAGATTAATCTCTAAATTAAAATCTGAGTTTATTTTTGAATTCCTTATGCCCTAATTAACTAAGGGTGAATTTTTAGAAATTTTTGGAGCTCATTTAGTCTTAAATTATATTTAATAATCTTAATGAATCATTATTAATTAAATAATTAGGATTTAAGTATTTATTTATTAATTAAATTAATTAATTAAGACATGATTCACTGTCGGGACCGCGGCAGATCCGCTGCGGGGTCCCGATAGCAACTCAGCTATGCTAGCCACTGGATGCTCTAGCACGCATCTTAACGCTCATAATCCAATGACCCGTATCATCCACGTCGCGATCTAATCCTACCCACTCAATCGGCATCGTTCATCCAATGCTCAGGATCTAATTCGTGTTTCTGTTATTTGGGAGATGCATCAGGCCATCCATCATCAATGGCTTCGCAATCAGACGACTGCGGGGATCTCTGCCCTGTTCACCTTCGTCCCCGTGAGATCCCAGCCCGACAGAAGAAATTCACACGTACCAGCCACGTAAACCTTGTCTGCCACTCCTTTGCTAGGCCACCTAGTTCATTAGGGGTTTTCAAATTATGGCCGAGCCACCTTGGCAATCTAGAGTATGGGGAGGATCCTCATGGAGGTTGGGCTGTGGAGACAGCTCAGGCCGAGCCTGAGCTATGGCTCTTGTCCTTAGTACCACCTCTAGGCTCTCCCTCGCCTATAAGTACCTCCCAAGAATCACAGTGAGCCCCTTAGCTCACTGTGATCCCCTAGGCCCCTAACTGAAATCTTCCTGGAGTTCTCAATGATCCCAGCTGAACCTGCCGAGTACCACTGATAGAGGGCGAGGTATGGAGTTTAGACCCCCTTGCTGAGATCCTGTGATTGCCCGTAGTGATCTGAGCTGCTCGCCTTGTCTTAGTCACCTCTTCCATCTTCAGGTACAACCTCTCCCCGACTGAGCTGTGTGAGTTCAGTCCTTTAAATTAAGCTCTATGATAGCTTTGTAGTGTTCTGGATGCTCTTCCCTAGACCTTAGGATGCTTAAGAATCAGTAGGGTTGGGCATGGCTCGATCTTGGCAGAGGGAATCCACTATCGGGACTGAGCTTCGTCCAAACAGAGTGCCGACACTCCTCTGGAGTTCTGAACCCCAAACTCCTCTCAATGTATTACCCGATCGATAAGGCAAGATAACCAAACCCAATGTGATTGTCCATAGGGTCTGGGCTAGCCTATTTCGATTGTTCAATCGTCTGATTTACGCCGTGAGTTCATAGACAAGCTTGAGTAAGGACCCGACGATTCAGGGAACCCCAAAGCTCATGGCCAGAGGGCTTCAAATGTGTAGGAATTGAGATCCGACCAAATGGTTGTCTCTGTGAAGAGAATTTACTCCTCACAGTAAACCCTAGATGCCATGATTAGGACCGAGCCTATCGAATAGCCATCCGGCGAACCAGTGCGTCCCAGAGAGGGCTTAATGGTGGGATCGATGCGTCTTGACTCCAGGAACATGTAGGGACTAAATTGAGCTGCCGGTATCGCCTGAGCATCGAGAATCTCGACGCTGAAGATCCCTTAGGTTGGCCCATTGTGGAAGGTATGCGGGGATGACGACACTGTCGCCTCGGGCCGGGCCAGCCCAGGCACGCGTAGTGCGATAGTACCAGTCCAACCGGGCTCCGCTTTGACAAGCACGGTTTGATATCCGGGCCAGGTCAACTAAATTATTTTGGAATTATTTTCCTTATAATAAATAGCTGATAAATAAATTAAATTAATTCCCATGGTTTCAATTTAAATAAATATTCAGAATGTATTAATGAAATAATTTAATCAATGCTTATCCAAATGGTATGATCTAATATATCATTTTAATCAGAAAAATATAAGAAATAATAATATATAATAAAATCAAAGATTCAATAGTTAGATTTAAAAATAATTGCTTAATCTTTCTCTATTTTTATTTAAATCATAATAAATTCATATATTTTCCAAAAATGTTGATTAAGGTCTCTGATTGCTCATAAGACTACAGAGAAACTATTTAGATCATTAAATATAATTTTAGACTATCGAATTTGCAAATCACTCTTTAATTACCCTAAAGTAAGATTAGTGAATTAAGCTTTAGATTGATCTTTGATTTTGAGGGATCTAGTTCTTAATGCCTTATTAAGTGTATTAGAGCCTATAAAAGCAATTAGATTAGATTAGTATGCCCAAATTTCCTTAATATTGTTAATTGGCCTATTATTGTAATTAGTGCTAACTAAGTTACTAATGTTATTAAAACCTAAATTAAGTGTTTTACTCACTTCATTAATCAATATGAAGCTCACTAAAACAAACTTGAATCCATTTAGATGAGTAAATCATGAAATCCCATTTTGACCTTAAGAGAGGTATTATGGTCATTTTGATCAAAATAGGTTTAAGCACCCCTTAAGTTTTGAAATTTCAGTAAAGTATATCTAGTTAATACATCTAACACCCTTCTGAAATCTCATGTTAATGATATTGAGTTAAGTGAAGGAATCTTAAATTAACTCTTATTAAGACCTTAAGTGTTCCTAAAGCCACCTTGTCTTAAGAGCTAAGCTTAACCATCCTAAAGTGCTAGATCCTAGTTAATAGTTTAATTAAGTTGACCTTTAAGCTTGAATCCTAAAAGAAATACTCTTGTAGAAATCCTAAATCTAAATTCTTGCTTAAGTCTAAAGTGATCAAATATTAGAGCTTAGCCCTTTAGATCATCTGATTGAATTGAATTACCTTCATTTGAAATTCCTTACTTGATTAACTGTTTAATTATTTGAAACCTTTCTTGTGGGTGTAGGATTGATTCAATCTTTAGAATAATGTAATTATCCTAAAGATTGAAAATATAGATCTTATATTCTTAATTCTTAATTAATTATTTTATCTTATAACTAGTATAGTAACATTTTATTAAGATCTTAGTTTCTGAATCCTTCAGCTTATAAGATTCCTTATCTTTAAATTGTGTTTGAGTGGGAACTCTAGATCCTTATTAGGATATCACCTTGGATATAAGATATGAACCCTATATGTGGAGTTTAGATCCAGGATCCTTAATCTTGATTTCCTTAAATTAAGATTTGGGTTAAGAGAGGAAAATAATAATAATTAAGTCATTAATTTATTTACTTTAATCCTTTATAGTCATTATATGATTATGAATTAGAACTTATTAAGTTCTAAAGTTAACACTAAGGTCATAAATCTGGGATTATACTCGATAGCTGGATATTGGAGATCCTAAACTTGTATCTTCTCAAGATAGTTAATTGAATAAATTAGATAACAACAGATATCATATAAGTCTATATTGAGTCTCTTGCTTACTTGACGTGATTGCTTTGCACACCTTGAATATTGAGCCTCGTTCCTTGAGCATAATAGATAAATTTAGGATATGGAAGATACATCCTAAGTTAGTATTTGAAAAGCATAGTATTCATTCAGTTCTTTTAGTGCTTTCAGTTAGTAGAGTATGTCTTAGCTTAGTCTGTCTCTTCAATTCTAGTTTTATTATAGAATAGACTTAAACCTAGCTCTGCAGATGTCTAGGATGGATACATGTCTTATTTTATGAGTTTAACTCAGACCTAGCTCTGATGATGCCTAGGATGTACACATATTGAACTTACAGTTCAGAGGCACTGTATGGCCTATTTTTGTTATGGCAGTATTATGTCTTAGGCTTACTTCTACTTCAGTTGAGTTTTCAATATTTATTTTACTTTGCCATATATTTTAGTGGCTTTACTTTAGTGCTTAGCTTGCTTTATCACACATCTCAGTGGCTTTACCTTTAGTTCTTTTTTGTGCTTAGTTACTTTGCCACATGTCTCAATGCCTTTTATTTATTTAAATCTGTGTAATAACCTAAGTTGATACTTAGGTCAATTAGGACTAATCCAAGTCTTAATTATAGTTCTAGTGTCTTAATTAAGTCAATTAGAACTCACCTCTAAGACCTAGTCCAAACCTGAAGTCAAATAGATCGAAACCTGATTTTTGGAAAAATCCCAAAACCTTAGAAATTGACTTATTATTTAGACATCATATTGAAAATCTGACTTTGCCATTGCACTCACCACCCCAAAATTAGTTAGGGGTGATGTTTTGGATGCATTTTGAAGTCGTTGGATTTTCATCAAATATTTTAATATTATTCTAAATACCTAAAAATTCAAATAATTAAACACTCATCGAAACAAAAATCTGTTTGCGCTATTGCATTCAGCACCCTTCATTTAGCTAGGGGTGATATATTGATAATTTTCGAAATATGTTTAATAGGCTAAATTTATTTAATTAAATTTGTTAAAATAAATTAAATAAAAATATATTTAATTAAATATAATGGTGCCGTCAGTTATTGATGCTGCCATTACTTATCCCTAACACCGTCTGCCTTAATCATTAAGGAGATAACGGATGATCTCAATCATCCGATTGGAAATCGGACGGTCGATCCGTCGTCTCTGTCGATGCACACCACGTGCGTCGGGCGTGGCGAGCACAGAGCTGCGCCGAAAGCTCCTCTCGCCAGATGGCGATTCTTCATCAACGCACCGCTCTAGCACTAGGTATAAGCCCTCAAAATACTTCTCAAGGTTGGATTTTGCCGCACTGCCCCTTTTCGAAGCAAGAAAGTTCTCCGAATCGAACCCTAGCGCTCACCGACAGATTAAGGTACCCACATCTCCATTTTTATTTAGTTATCATCATTTGATTGTCTTTTGTATTAATTATTCCATACATTCGCATAATTATTTAATCTTATTTCGGAGTCTTGAACGATCGTTGCGTAACCTAACCCTAACCCTAATCGCGAGAAGATGGATGCGTCGAGGAGGAGAAGCGAAGCGTTGGAAGAGATCGGGCCGTCGATCCTAGTTTAATTCCGTCCATCTAATCATGATTAGTATAATCCAAGATAATTAGATTACATTTAAAGCTAACCTAATTTAAGTTAATTAACCCTAATAATGAATCAAGCCGTTCGATCTGCTTAACCATTCTGATCCGTCCATTTCTGTGATCGAATAGATCAGGATCATTTAATTCAGACTGGCTTCACAGGTCTGTTTTTCTGTCCGGTTAAGCCGGTCTAATCCGTCGCATCGGCGCGTCACCCGTAGAGCGGGCCCACCTCTGTCACGGCCAGCGACCGCGCAGGCATGTGGGGCCCACCTTTGGTCCGTTGTTTAATCAGGTGGAGCCACCTATCTTTGGCAGGACCCACTTCTACCGCTGCCTTCTCCTCATCCTGTTTGCTCACGCCGTGTGGATTAGGGGCCCGCCAGATGTCTTATCCTGCAGAACAAAAGAATTAAAAATATTTATATATATATTTACTTTAACTATATATACATATATATAAGTATATATATACAGTTATATATACACATTTAAATTTTATACAGAATAAAATATTAAATAGAAATAGAATATTACTAATTAATAATGATAGATGTTTTAATCAATCAAAATAATTATTTAATAAAACAGTAAATTTAAGATCCATACAATTAATTAAATTCAATTAATTCTAAACTATAGATATCTTTATCTTACAAAATATAAGTCCAATTAATACAAACAAATATACTAAATTGATCAAAAAAAATTCAAGGAATTTATTGATGCCATCAATTATCCATTTTGACTAATATTTCACTTAGTGACATTTTAGGTATTTAATTAATTATGAAAATTACCATTTCATTCAAATCACCATAACTTTGCACACGCTAATCCAAATATACCAATATGGGTCTTAAAATAATCAGTAAACTCTAAGGATTAATCTAGTAGTATTTATTTTGTTGTTTGGATTAGTTTTAGACTAATGAGATTTAGGATATAGCCGTAATTAGGTCAATTAACCTTAGAACTTTAATTGACCATAAGTTGGTTATTGGACTTCAAATTAGGTGATCCATATATCTATTTTGATTAGAAAAACCTAATTAACAATAAGCTATAAAAATATTTAGAATTCAATAGTTAGATTTTTTAATCAACCCTAATTACCCTAAAACATGATTAGTAAAGATTAGCAAAATTAATGATCTAATTTGAGTAATTCAAAATTTAGAGAACTCCTAGAGTAGATTAGAACCTAGGGGTGTAGTTAGTTTAGTGATTTTGTGATTAATTTCACTAATCACTCACTAATCACCATAAACCCTAATGAAGCCATAACTTAGTCAATTAGAGTCCAAATTGAGCCTACCACTAATCAATGTGATTAGTGGATCAATTGTGATCTATATCCACTAATTTTACTCAATTTGAACACTAATTGGAAAAGTTATGATTTTTGACCCTTAATTAAAAGCCCTTAAATTACTATTTTACCTTAGAAATTGTATTGGCTATAACTTAGCCAATACATATCAAAATTTGCTGATTTTAGGTTCTATGGAAACCTTAGGACTTAATCTTCAATAAACTAACAGAAAATTTAGATTTTATTAGGTCAAATTACCAACTTGCCCTTATAGATCAAATTCCTTAATTTGACATTATAAGGTTTAATACTTAATCAAAATAAATGTACTTACTATCTAAACTCATATTAGATAGAAAGTAATTACTCCACTTCAATAATTTTTAGAATTGAGCCTTAATTCATAAAGTAAATCTTAGACCCTTAACGTAGAGGTAAAATGGTCATTTTACCCAAACTTAGGGTTAAACACTTTTCAGCCCTAGAATCCTTGTCTAAACATTATAATCAGTAATTAAAGTAATTTAGACTTTAATTTAGAAAATTCTAAATCTTAATTTAAAGATTCAAGAAAAATCCTAAATTTGGTCTTAAGTAATAATCTAAGTAAAAATGTGATTTCTCTTCCTCTCCTTTGAACTTCTTAGCTCGCCTATAGGTCTTATAACATTAGTTAGGATGTGTGTCTGAGTGCTACTCTTAGTACTTAAGAGCCTTCATTCTTAGGATCAAGGATAGAGCTTAGGTTGGAGTTTATTTAATGACTAAAGTGGGTTACTCATTAGGTGAAATTTTGGTTTTAATAATTTATAGATTTTCATAGTTTATTAAATAATTATTTGATCTTTTAATTTAGAATTAGTATTGGAGATCTATTCTATTGAGTTTGACTTAATTCAATAGGATTTGCCTTAATATTTAATCAGTGAGATGGGATTAAATCCTAGCCCTTAAAACTATCTTTGGATTAAGTGATTAACCCCAACATTTGGAGTTAATCCTTAATCCTTTCAAGCTTGATTTAGCTAATCAAGATTTGGGTTGGGATTATTTAAAATAACAAATTAGGATGATTGATTTACTTATTTAATCATATAGACGACATTGATTTAGTTATGATTAGGACTTGGCCAGTCCTAATTATGTTCAACTTATAGGATCATGATCCTAAGTTACAAATAGTGTAAGAATTGATGATTTTGAATTATGTAACTTAGAGTAGTTAGAATAATTAAAATAAAAAATAAGTGATATCACAAAGTTTGTGTAGTGCTATTTATTACCTTGAATTTGAAATGCTATGCTTTCCTTATTTTTGAGCTTCATTAAACATTTGGACATATTATATTGAACCTAGGATATTTGATAAATATTTTATTTTAAACTTTGAATATATTCATATGGTATTTTCATAACTTAAGGAGAAAGCTTTATGAAACAAACTTTACTACACTTTGTGGGTTATGTCTTACTTAGTTTGCCATTTATTATAACATTACTTTTGAGACAGCTTTTGCCTATGACACTTTCCTAGTGCGTGTTACTTTTGCCTAGGACACTTTCCTAGTGCGGCATACTTCAATCTGGGACACTTTCCTAGATGATCAGATAGACTTTACTTTTTGGCAAGACTAAGTAGGGGTAACTCTACACATTACTTTTACTTTATAGTTACTTTATAGTTACTTTACAGTTTCTTTATAGTTCTGACTTACTTTTACCTTACAGTTCAGTATACTTTCTCTTAGATTTTCATTCGTTTCAGTTCTTTTATATTACAACATTTACTGTAAATCTTCTTTATTTCAGTTATTTTACTTTATTAAAAGTATGTTAGGATGCTAGATGTTTTCTTTTCAATATAGTACCTTTACTTATATTGCAAATTAACATGTTTATTTTGGTCATATTACTTAGGACATTCCTTTGTACTTAGTAGATGTTTATTAGTACTTTATTTGCCTTTTTATGCAGCTTGAATTGAGGTATGTGCTTACCTCACACTTTGTTTAAGTTATAATTTATTTTTATAACTTGCCTTTTTTTCTTCATTGCTTTACCATTATTTTTATGGTTAAGTTAGTTTTGTGATATCATTAAATACATAAAAATGATTATCCTAAAATGTACTTAGACATTTTTATCTAATTAGATTTTTCTTTTGTTGGCTGGGGCCCTATTTTTATGAAACTAATAATGATAGATTTCGAGCTGTTTGAGGAAGCAAAACCTTCAGAGGAGCAGATCTAGGAGGAGGTCTAGGTTGCTGAGGATCCTTAGATTATATTTTCTAGTTTCTTTATACTCTTGCATTGTGAGGATGAGAGACATTTTATTTCAGCTTTTAACTTTAAATGTGTATAATAATACATGTTCAAATTGTACTTTTATTTTCCTGCATTTTATATTTTGAGTTGGATGTTTCACATTTCATTATGAATGAATGGATATTACTATAACTTGTTCCTTTTTCTTCCGCGCTCTGATTATGCAGTATACTCATTAAGTGATTGTTCTTCTTTGCTCTAATAAAAAGGGCACATCCTTCCGTTAAGATTGGATTGAAATCTTAATCTCCCAATCTAATATTAAGCGAGGGATGTGCTAAGTGACGACCACTCCATAACCTCGGATGATTAAGGGGTGGCCGCCACAATCTACATGTTTGTATATATATGTTCCATTGAATACTTATAAATAAAGGCAAGTTAGGAAGCTAGAATTATTTGTTTATGTCAGCACTTGTGTTCTTTAAATACTCAGCATGTAACCATGTGATCATAAGTATGTTAGGATCAGATTTATTTCAGTAGTTGCAGTTATTTTGTTTTTAGCCTCACTATGTTTAGTTGCTGTTTTGTATGTTATTTTTACATACTTGTCGACTATCTATAAATGCTTAGTTTATGGCTATCCCGTTCTTTGTAACTTGTAGCACCTTATAATACTTGCATGTTTAAAATCTTTAAATGTGATATCTTAAATATTCAGTTCACTTAAATAGCCTAAAATATACTTAGATAATTGTCTAACTGTAACATTTTTCTTTTGTAGGCTGGGGCCCTGGCATTTGTGATACCGACAAATATCAGATTTGGAGCTGTTCATTGGTAGTGCTGCAGGAGAGGAGCCGATGCAAGAGGAGGATCTTCCCAGTGCTATTAGTTAGATTTTCTTTCTTGTAATGAGATTTTGAGAGATCTTTTTTTTAATTCAGTCTGTAATAACTAAATTCTGGATGTATTTACTTTTCTGCATTCGATCTGAGTTACTGTTTCTTTTACTCTCTTATACTATGTTGTGATGTGGATGTTATATTATAATATTTTCTGTTTTCGCAACTTTGATTTGTATTGATGTATGTTCATAATTCTAGGTGACAAGTCCTTGGCTTAAGGAAGGTTGGGTCCTACTTAACTTTACCTAAGTTGGGAATTTGTCATAGTTGGAGTACCGTGCTTCCCGCGAGTATGCTAAAAGCAGTATTAGCATTACCACGATGGGGGCACGGGGCCCCACACGTGGGGCCCGCGTCTGCGAGTGGCACGTCGGCTGACCCGCCCGTGGGGCTCGCCTGCGGAGCTTCAGCCACTCAGGCCCTACCGCGTGGCTCGATGGGTCCCACCCGCAGTGCTACGGCCAACCATATCATGCCACGTGGCATGGTGGGTCCCGCCGTCAGGCTTTTCCTGTAAAAAAAATAAATATACAATATATATATATATATATATACTTAGGTTTATTCAAAGAGAAAGTATATAAATATATATACTTACTGTTAATTAGATTTAATTAAAGCTAATCAGTCCATTTATGATATAATTAATAAATGATAATTAATGATTATTTTAAATACAGTTAGTTGAATTAATTTAATTTAATAATAATTAATTGATCTATCTTAATTAATCAAATTAGTATA
Organism: Gastrodia elata; assembly: GCA_016760335.1. Classification (NCBI taxonomy): domain Eukaryota; kingdom Viridiplantae; phylum Streptophyta; class Magnoliopsida; order Asparagales; family Orchidaceae; genus Gastrodia; species Gastrodia elata. The sequence continues at coordinate 20,701,661 of CM028671.1, read as the reverse complement.
TATATATAAATCACTTAATTATAAGCAGTAAGTAGTTTAATTGATTAATCTTATTAATTAACTTTAGTTAATTTAGTTTGACTAATTAACCTAATTACCTAAGTTAAATTAATTTAAAAATACTAAACTTAGTAATTTATTTAATTAAGATAATTAATATATTTAAAAATAGTGAATTACCTAGATAATAAAAATCATTTAATTCAAATAAATTAAAACTTTAAAGCCTCATAAATTTAAAAATAATGATCCAAACATATCAAATATACGTCTCATTTTACTCAGAAAAATAAAAGAAATTAAATTGCGTAATTCAAAATTTCGATTTAGGGAATATTTAACCTAGTTACATTTTAGGACCTAAACAAACACCTATAACTTTTTACCTAATTATCCAAACACAGATAATATGGGTCTTAAAGTGATCCGGAGAACAACCACATCATTGTGGTAGTATTAGTTTTCTCATTTGGTGAGTAGTTTGCAAAGTCACATTTATGATTCCCTCTCAAAATGATCGAATTGCATTAATTTTCAATTGATAATAACTTGGTCAATTGAACTTCAAATCAAGAAATTCAAAGTGCTAACGAGCTTAGAATTTTTATGCCAACAGCAAACTAAAATAATATTTAGGTTTTGAACCTTAGAAATCTAAGTTATGCCATAACTTAACCAATTGACTTCCAAATTGGGTCTACTCTCAGTCAAAGTACTCAGTGTGTTATAGGAAAGCTATAGACACTGAGTTTGCTAAAATTGGACCTCAAACAGAAAAGTTTGGTTTTTGCCCCTTTGACCATAGGAAAATTACTAAATTGCCCTTGGAATTTAGAATATCCATAACTTAGCCATTTAACCTCATAATTTAGTATTCTTAGACTCTATGGAATTCTTGAACAGCAACCAATAATCAATTACATAAAAATTTAGATTTCATTAAGTATAAATTATTAAATTGCCTCTTAGGTCAAAATTCTTAGCTTTGACCTAGATGATCCATTTCTTATTCAAATTGAGTGTACTCACTATCTATCTTCAAGTTAGACAGTAAGGAATTATTTGGTAGTAAAAAAATCAAATTTGAAGCCCTAAATCAAAATATAATTTTTTGGACCCTTAAGTAGGGGCAAAATGATTATTTTGTCCAATATTTAGGTTAAGCGTCCTTAACCCCTAAATTATCTTTTAAATCACAAAAATCAATAATAAAACTGTATTAGGATCATTTAAGTGAATAAAAATAAGCTATTTAATCAATTTTGGTTAAATACCATAAAACTTCTCTAAGTCTTATTCTTTAGAAATTTACACTTCATATTAGGACTATTCTTGAGACCAGGATTAAATCATAGGTTATATTACATTCCTTAAATAAAGTGGGCTATTTAATAAATGAAACCTTAGTTTTTATTAGTTTTTACATTTTATAACTTAATTTTGATTATTTTGTTTTTCAATTTTAGAGTCAAGATAGGGGAATCATTCTATTGAACCTGACTTTGCTCAAATAGGATTTGCACTAATTTGTAGTTCACTCTTAGTGAAACATAGATCTTAAGATTTACCTTTGGATTATGCGATAAAGCCCAAGCTCATGATGTTTAACTCATAATCTCTAGTTTAGTAGATCTTGATCAGATCTTAGTATAGAATGTCGAAATTCACCAATTATGACATCGTGATTTTTTATTTAATCTATATTTGTACCTGTAACAACCCAAGTTGTTACTTTACTCAATTAAGACTAATCTAAGTCTTAATTAAGGTTCTAAGTTACTAATTAAGTAATTTAAAACTCATCTCTGAAATCTAGGTCAAACTAGAAGTCAACAAAGTCAAATCAAGAACTCTGGAAAAATCCAAACCCTGAAAAAAAAAAATTGACTTTTTATATAGTCCTCAAATTGAAAATTTGACTTCGCCATTGCATTCAGAACACCCAAATTAGCTATAGGTGAAATTTTGGAGGCATTTGGAAGTCGTTGAACTTTCGTCGAATATTTTAATAATATTTAAATACCCCAAATAATAAAATAAATAAATACTCGTTGAAATAAAAATCCGAGTACGCTGTTGCGTTCCTCACCCTTCAATTAGCTAAGGGTGATTTATTGGAAATTTTCGGGATACATTTAATAGGGTAAATTTGATTAATCAAATCTGTATAATTTAATTTAATTAATTATTTAATTATTTAAACTTAACGGCGCCGTCAGCACTGTAGTAACGCCGTCCATTTTTAAAATAAGTCGCCGTTTCATCTAACGGTAAGCGTCGACCGTTCGATCATTTCGATCGAACGGTCGAAGCCGTTCGTCCTCCGCGTGTCGCAAAGGACTGCGCGCGGCATGCCGAGCGCGAGGCACGCGTCGACCGTCGCTGAAGGATCTTCTAGCCCACCATTTTAGACTCCCAGACCGTTTAGACTCAAGTTCTTGCACAGAATCTGAGCTTAGGAATTCAATCAACCCTCGGCAACCATCGCGTTCTCTGGACCGTCCGTTTAAGGTACACTCCCACCTCCCCAATCTATAATCAATCTTCAATTTTTCAATTTCATTTACCTATTCCGCACTATGGATTTCACATCTATCGAATTCGATCGGGTTGATCGAACCTATATGCGTTTAAAATTCAATGTTATCTACAGTAGTATACAGTAATTACTCGCCGAACCTAAGGATTTAAGGTTAAGGTTTGCCAGAGATGTACGCCTTCTCCGGTGATGTATGGGACCTTTCGATCGGTATGCGGCTCGTCGTCTGGCATCGTCGTCTTCACCTCCGATTTTCAAACCCTAGTTCCTTGCTGTCGGGTCAGTCGCGCGGAGAAGAAGACCCTTCGGGTCGGTCGGGTCGGCCCGGGCCCGGCCCGTGGGCCATGGCGCTTCATCTGCCTCGGTGGGGCCCGCCTCTCAGCGCGCAGCCAACAGCAGAACGACGCGTGGCCTGTCCCGCTGTCGCTCTGATCTGTGGGGCCCGCGGCAGTCTGCCCAGCCAATCAGGTTGCGCCGCGTGTCCTGCAGAACTAAATAATAAAATTTATATATATATAAATAAACAGTTAATTATAATCGAATTATAATTATATATATATATATATATACAATAACATATTTATTAATTTAATTAAACAGTATTAAATAATTAATTAAATACCAAATTTCAAACATTAATATCTTGCAAAATAAACATCCAAATTATGCAAATTTATATATCATTGGATTCAGCAAAAATAGAGAAATAATTTAAAACTGTTAATTTTGCTGTAGGACTTGTATTTAGCAATGTGATTATTTAGGGTTTAATCAAGTTAAAATTTATGTTACAAAACTTTATTAGCTCATAACTTTGTGTATGTTGATCCAAACAAACCCAATATGGGTCTTAAAGTGATCAGAAAACCCTAAGGATTAATTTGATAGTATTTTACTTGCTGTATGGATTAGTTTTTGCCTAATCACTTTTAGGACTTAACCCTAATTACCCTAATAAACCCTAGAACTTCAATTGACCATAACTTGGTCAATTGAGCTCCAAATTTGATGATCCAAAAGTCAATTTAGATCAAAAAAACTTAATTAACAGTAATATATAAAAATATTTTAGATCAAATGGTTAGATTTGTTAATCTTTCCTAATTACTCTAAAACTTGATTAGTGAATATTAGTAAATTTAACAATACAAATTGAGTGATTTAAGTTTCAAAGAACTCCTAGAACCATTTAGAACCTATTTGTAAGGTTGGATTAGTGTTTGAGTACTTAATTTTATTAATCACTCACTAATCACCCTAAATCCTAATTAGGTCATAACTTAGTCAAATTAGATCCAAATTGAGTCTACCACATGTCATTGTAGTCAGTGGACTATTTGTAAACCATAGCCACTAATTTTACTAAATTTGGACACTAATTGATAAAGTAAGGATTTTCACCCTTAATTAAGGATCCCTTAATTAACCCTTTAAACCCTAGATCTTGTATTAGCCATAACTTGGCTAATACTTATCAGAATTTAGCAAATTTAAATTTTATGGAAAGCTTAGTCCGTAAAGAACATTAATCTGAAAGAAAATTTAACTTTTATTCAACCAAATTACTAATTTGCCCTTATGAGTCAAATTCACTAATTTGATCTCATATGGCTTAATAATAACCCAAAATTAATTTAGTTGCTGTTTAATCTTATATTAGATAGTGAGAATCATAATCTAAAAGAAATTTTCAGAATTAAAGCCCTAAATCAAGATTTGATCTTTTGAACCCTTAAGTAGGGGCAAAATTGTCATTTTGCCCAAATTTAGGGTATAACATCTTAAAGCCCTAAAATCATCTTTATAATCATAAGAAACAGTAATATAATGATTTAGAATAGAAATTGTATAAGTTCAATCATTAATTTGATTTTAACAAAAATTCCAAAATTAGCCCCTTAAAGAAAATTCCTAAGTCTTAAGTGAGTGTTTTCTCCTTTTTTAATCATTCTTAGACCCATCCTTAGGTCTTATAACATTAGTTAGGATGTGTGTCTTGAGAGATACTCTTAGTAATTAAGAGCCTTAAATCTTAAGATTATGAATAGATCTTAAGTTAGAATTCATCCGTTGAGTAAATTGGGTTACTCAATTGGTGAAATCTTGAGTTTACTAGTTTTTAGATTTTCTTAGTTTATTAAATGATTATTTGATCTTTAAACCCTAGAATTAAGAATAGAGATCTATCCTAATAAATTTAATTTATCATTAGGATTTGCCTTACCTAATTCGTGAGTTTTGGGTTCTAAACTTAGACCCTTAGATTATACCTTTAGATTAAGTGATTATACCCAATCATCTGGAGTCTAATTCTTAATCTTTTCATCTTGATTTGGCTAATCAAGATGAGGTTGGGATAAATTAAATTACAAAATTAGGCCGATGATTTATTCACTTAAACCAGATAGTCGTCTTTTGATTTAGTTATAATTAGGACTTGGCCAGTCCTAATTATCTTTAACTAGTAGGATTCGTGATTCTAAGTTACAGAACGTGTAAGAATTGATGATTCTGAAAATTATGTAACTTAGAGTTGATAGAATGAATAAAGTAGATAACAATGGATATCACCTATATTTTGGATAGAGTTTCTTGCTCATTTTGATTTTGATGCTTCGCATTCCTTGATTTTTTGAGCCTTATACCTTGAACATATATTATGTACTTAAGATATTTGATAAATATCTTATGTTAATTTGGAACATTCATAAATAGAATTATGTTTTCATTTCACAAGTGGTTTGTAAGGTGTAGCTTGATTAGTATACCTCTTCGATCAACTCGTTCAGGGTCGGCAACCTTTCGAGGGTTTAATGGCCGACAGTCTATTGGTCATGCTTAGTCCGAGTGATAGGATGAATAGACTCTTGCCATACTGACTATAGAGTCAGGATTCTGATATAGTTATACTAATTCAAGTACACTTACATTCAGTTCTTTCTTAGCTCATCAGGCTAAGATTTGCTGAGTATGTTTTCAGTTTGAGTGACTTAGATGATCACTGTAGTTTCTGTTTTTAGTTACTGTTTTACTTGCATATTCTGCATTATAGCACTGTTTTACTTACAGCTTTCCTTCACGTGTTCTTATATAGGATGCTAGTTTTACTTACTGTTTTCTTATGCTCACCTAGGATGTTAGTTGTTTTCAGTTTTATACTGTTCAAATTATGTATGTCACCTAGCATATTCTATTTGATCATAAGCATGTTTAGGTTGTACTTTTCTTACAGTTTGTTTAGTCTTTTGCTTACTAATCTTTGTTGCAGTTGCTTGGAGGAGGTATGTATTACTTCCTATTTTTACTTAGTTATAAACTGTAGTTTATAACTTATCACTGTTCTTTTATACGCATTTCTGCACCTATTTTACTCAGTTCTATTTTTATGGTGATGTCTATTTAACTTAATAAAATTGTTTGCCCTAAAATGTACTTAGATATATTGTCTAACCAGTTTTTATTTTGTTGGCTGGGGCCCTACCATTATGAAACTGATAATGGTAGGTTCTGAGTTTGTTGGAGCAGCAGATCCAGTAGAGAGCTTGCCTTTGGGAGAGGAGCCCGTTCTTGAAGATTTATAGCTTTAGTTTTCTTTCTTTCAGTGAGATTGAGGGTTCCTTTCAGTTCTTTTAAATTAATTAAATATTGTAATAATACAGGTTTAACTTTTCTTTTCAACTCTTTACTTATTCTGTATTGTTGTATTTATACTGTATTGGATGGATGTTATACTTTTTATGCTTCCGTACTCTGAGTTCTTGTATGATCATTTAGTGATAGTATTTTTGGATGAATGGCAAAGTCCTTAGTTAAATTGAATTAGAATGTGTGTCTAATCCAATCTTAAGTGAGGACCTTGTCATTTGGTGACCCCTCCACCGTAATCATGTTAACTTAATGGTTAACATGACCACGGCGGGGCTGGGCCGCCACAGTTGGTATCAGAGAATTCCACAAGGTGTCAGATTGGAATTTGCATTCCTTTCTACCTAGTGGACTGTTCTTCTGCCACTTGATCACTAAATGAATACTTGAATTGATATCCATCACATTATGAGTATAACTCAGAATAAGTTTAAGTTATTAAATAACTATAAAAGATGATAAACCATAAATATCAAATTATGTATATATATATATATATATGCTCAACAAATCTAAGTAGAATATTATAATTGTAGGAATAAAAGATCATCTTGGAATGGCATTCATATCATACTTAAAGGAGTTAGAGACTATTTAGAAATATGAACATAAGTTAGGAAAGAAGCAAGGAAGACGATTGAAGGAGTATCAGAATAAGGATCACAAGTAATAAATAAATTACTGAAAGAAGGCGTCTATAGAGGCCTTGATTTTCCAGTATTAGCAAAGGAGTGGCTCGCGATAGTTGACCATATATTGGGTGTTATGGAGTGGCCTAGTCACATCAAACTAGAAGTGGTGCTATGTCTTCTGCGTATGCAAGCAAAAGAATGGTGGATTATGTCATACGGAGAATTATTTCATAAAGCACAAGAGGAGCATCGTGAAGTAACTTATGAAGACTTTCGTAGAGCATTTTTCACTAAGTATATAGGGTGGGAATAGTATGTAATACATGATGTAATAAGTATGATATATGTCACTATTATAATAAAAGTTTAATGATGAATAAATAAGGAATTTAATCTTTATCATATGATTCATTTTAAGTAAGCTAAGTATACATGTTTTGATTTCAGGAAAATGAATCCTACTACTTCTCCAAATAATACTCCACTCAATCCTCAACCATCTGTGAGTAACGCTCCAAACAATACCGTGGCCGCTTCTAATACTATTGATGAAATAACCTCTCTGAGAAATATGGTTACTGCAATGCTAGAGAATCAAAATCAGCAGGCTCTAGCTATTCAAAAGTTAGTATCTGTAATACCCGCCACAAATGCCAGCACCTCTTCAGCTTCTCCCGCTCCACAAGTTCCCAATACCTTTCGACAGTCTGCAGATGGCCACATCCTTATGGAAAATGTTATCATTTTGGCAGAGTATGTTTTACTTGTGGAAAGCAAGGTCATGCGTATAGGGACTGTCGATCAAATAAAATGATTGATGGAGTAACTATTAAACGGAATCGTACGAATAAAGTGTTCCGTGCCACTCCATCAATTTCAAAGAACCTCAGAAGACTCTCATGCCACCTCCTGCTCAAGAGCGAACCCTTGCAAAGGTTCCGTATGCTGCAAAACCTTCAAATCCAAATCAATCAACAGCTCAGACATCTGACAGCAGACCTGCTGGAAAGGCAAGAGTATATAATCTTACTCCTGTTGAAGCAGCAGAAGACAACAATGTAGTCTCAGGTACAATTCGCAACTTTTGTCTTTCTTATTGAATTAGAACTTCCTAAAATTTATATTTTTATTAGGCACCCTATACTTTAAAGATGAGCCCTGTAGTATATTATTTGATACTGGGGCTAGTCATTCGTTTATCTCTGAAAATTTTGCAAAGAGATTAGGACTACCCTGCTATATTCTTGCGAAGATCTTAAGTGTTGCTTCCTTATGGAGCCCAACTTAGTCAAACAAATTCTGTGACGTTCAAATACCAATCAATAATCATACCTTCCAAGCCAAGTTAATTATGCTACCCATAGTAAATTTCGATATCATAATAAGCATGAATTAGCTTAGTATGCATAATGCTACTATTAATTGTCAAAAGAAGAAAGTTATCTTGCAAACTCCAGGAGCTTCAGTAACATTTATTGGAAAGTTCAGCACTAGTAGCTCCTTAATCAATGTAATTCAAGTAGAGAAAATGGTGTGCAAAGGTTATAGTTGTATTCTGATGGTAATGATGGGTAGTAGCAAAGAAATAACCCCAATCTCTAAAATAAAAGTTGTTAGAGATTTTGAAGATATTTTCCCTGAAGATCTGCCTGGTTTACCACCAACAAGAGAAGTAGAATTTGAAATAAATGTAGTTCCGGGGACACAACCTCTATCAAAAGCACCATATAGAATGGCCCCGAAAGAACTGCAAGAGTTAAATGAGCAATTACAAGAACTGTTAAATAAGGGGTTTATTAAACCAAGTATGTCCCCGTGGGGAGCTCCGGTATTATTTGTAAAGAAGAAAGCTGGGTCTATGAGAATGTGCATAGACTACAGGGAGCTGAATAAAGTCACTATTAAAAATAGATACCCACTTCCTCGTATCGATGATCTGTTCGATCAACTTGCCGGTGCTGTAGTGTTCTCTAAAATTGATTTAAGGTCAGGTTATCATCAAGTGAAGGTAAAGGACTCAGATGTAGAGAAGACAGCGTTCAAAACGTGATATGGGCATTTCGAGTTTCTTGTAATGTCATTTGGTCTCACTAATGCCCCATCTCTGTTCATGGACTTAATGCAGAGAGTTCTGAAATCTTATCTAGATAAATTTATTATAGTATTTATTGATGATATCTTAATTTACTCCAAGACAGTAAAGGATCATGAAGGGCACTTGAGATTGGTTCTGGAGAAGCTTAGAGATCATGAGTTATATGCTAAATACTATAACTGTGAATTTTGGCTGGATTCTGTATCATTTCTTGGACATGTGGTTAATGCTCGTGGAATCCAAGTAGACCAGAGTAAGATTAGTGCTATTCAGGATTGGGTTCAGCCCAAGACAGTTACTAAAATTCATAGTTTTTTGGGTCTATTCGGATACTATAGAAAGTTTGTTAAAGGCTTCTCCCAGCTTGCCACACCTCTTACAAAATTAACTCAGAAGGCAGTTCCATTTGTTTGGTCAGAAGAATATGAAACTGCATTTCAGTCTATAAAGAACGCATTAACTTCTGCTCCAGTTTTAGTTCTTCCAAAAGAAGGAGTGAATTATCAGGTGTATACAGATGCATCTGGAATTGGGTTAGGATGCGTATTAATGCAAGAAGGCAAAGTTATAGCGTACGCATCTCGCCAGCTTAAAACTCATGTAAGGAACTATGCTGTACATGATTTAGAATTGGCAGCATTAGTTTTTGCATTAAAAATCTGGCGCCATTATCTGTATGGAGTTCAATGCTCTATATTCACAGACCACCAAAGTCTGAAATACATCTTTAGCCAGAGAGAATTGAACTGTAGGCAAAGAAGATGGCTGGAATTAATTAGTGATTATGACTTAGAAATCCAGTACCATCCAGGAAAAGCTAATGTGGTAGCTGATGCGTTAAGCCGTCACACTGTTCTTAACACTTAATTTCAGAAAGTCCGTTGATGAATGAGTTTCATAAAATGGAAATTTCTCTTGCTAAGGGAAGTTCAGTCAGTACCATGATATCCATGAATAATATAGAACCCACATTCCATAGAGATATTTCAATCTCTCAAAGCAAGGATGATGAATATTTAAAACTTAAAGTGGCGATAAAAAGTGGTCGTCGTCCAGAATTGCATTTTAAGAAAGGTGCTATTTACATGAATAATCGTCTCTGGATTCCTAAATCCATGCATAAAGAAATCTTGATTGAAAGTCACAATTCAGGATATCAAATTCATCTAGGAAATTCTAAGATGTATCACGACCTAAAACAATCATTCTGGTGGCCAGGAATGAAGAAAAGTGTTGCAGAATTTATTGCAAAATGCCACGCTTATTGCTTAATAAAAGCAGAGCATCAAAAGCCTGGAGGTTTATTGCACCCACTAGAAATCCCAGAATGGAAATGGACTGATGTATCCATGGATTTTGTCATGGGTTTGCCCCGTGCTAGATCTGGAGCTAGTTCAATATGGGTTATAGTGGATCGTCTCACAAAATCAGCTCATTTTATCCCAATCTGTCAAACTGACTCGGTGGAGAAGTTGGCCAAATTATATATTAAGAAATAGTCAGATTGCACGGAATTCCTAAAACAATTGTATCCGATAGAGATAGTCGTTATACTTCTAAATTTTGGCAGGCTATCCATCAAGATTTAGGCACAACTCTGGCCATGAGTACAGCATTTCATCCACAAACAGATGGCCAAACAGAGTGAGTAAATCAAGTCTTAGAAGATATTCTGCGTTTATGTATGTCGGATTTTTCAGGATCCTGGAAAGAGCATATCCCTTTAGTGGAATTTGCATATAACAACAGTTTTCAGTCAAGTATTAAGATGGCACCATATGAAGCCTTATATGGAAGAAAATGTTCATCTCCACTAGCATGGTCTAAGTTAGGAGATACTCAATTATATGGATCTGAGTTAGTGGAAGAAACAAATAAGAAAGTTAAACTCATTCAGTAAAGAATTATGACAGCTCAAGATAGGCAAAGTAAATATCATGATAACCATCATCGTCCTCTGGAGTTCAAAGAAGGAGATTTTGTATATTTAAAAGTGAGCTCGATGAAAGGAGTTTATCGTTTTGGAATTTCTGGAAAGCTCAGTCCAAGGTACGTTGGACCTTTCAAAATTTTATAGAAGATTGGTAGCTTATAAATTAGAGCTACCAGAAGGCTTTGCTGCTGTTCATAATGTATTCCACGTTTCATATCTAAGAAAGTGTCTTTGAGATCCTTCTCATCTTATAGAACATCTTGTAATTGAAATTCAACCTGATCTTTCCTACACTGAAGAGCCAATTAAAATCTTAGATCGTGATCTGAAGAAATTAAGGAATCGATCTATTCCAATGATAAAGATTCAGTGGAAGAACCGGTCTTGTAATGAAGCTACCTGGGAGAAAGAGGTGGATATGCGTCAAAAGTACCCAAATCTTTTCAATCAAGGTGATTCTTCAACTCTATCTTATTTCAATTCGTTTCTTTATATCTGCTTAATTTCTTTTTCTCACTTGAGTAATGTCGAGGACGACATCATTCTTAAGTGGGGGAGTTTGTAACAACCTGGGTTGTTACTTTGCTCAATTAAGACAAATCTAAGTCTTAATTAAGGTTCTAAGTCACTAATTAAGTAATTTAGAACTCATCTCTGAAATCTAGGTCAAACTAGAAGTCAACAAAGTCAAATCAAGAACTCTGGAAAAATCCAAACCCTGAAAAAAAAATTAACTTTTAATATAGACCTCAAATTGAAAATCTGACTTCGCCATTGCGTTCAGAACACCCAAATTAGCTAGGGGTGAAATTTTGGAGGCATTTGGAAGTCGTTGAATTTTCGTTGAATATTTTAATAATATTTAAATACCCCAAATAATCAAATAAATAAATACTCGTCGAAATAAAAATCCGAGTGCGCCGTTGCGTTCCTCACCCTTCAATTAGCTAGGGGTGATTTATTGGAAATTTTTGGGATACATTTAATAGGGTAAATTGGATTAATCAAATCTGTATAATTTAATTTAATTAATTATTTAATTATTTAAACTTAACGGCGCCGTCAGCACTGTAGTAACGCCGTCCATTTTTAAAATAAGTCGTCGTTTCATCTAACGGTAAGCGTCGACCGTTCGATCGAAACGATCGAACGGTCGAAGCCCTTCGTCCTCCGCGTGTCGCGAAGGACTGCGCGCGGCATGTCGAGCGCGAGGCACACGTCGACCGCCGCTGAAGGACCTTCTAGCCCTCCATTTTAGACTCCTAGACTGTTTAGACTCAAGTTCTTGCACAGAATCTGAGCTTAGGAGATCAATCAACCCTCGGCAACCATCGCGTTCTCTGGACCGTCCGTTTAAGGTACACTCCCACCTCCCCAATCTATAATCAATCTTCAATTTTTCAATTTCGTTTACCTATTCTGCACTATGGATTTCTCATCTATCGAATTCGATCGGGTTGATCGAACCTATATGCGTTTAAATTCAATGTTATCTACAGTAGTACACAGTAATTACTCGCCGAACCTAAGGATTTAGGGTTAAGGTTTGCCAGAGATGTACGCCTTCTCCGGTGATGTATGGGACCTTTCGATCGGTATGCGGCTCGTCGTCTGGCATCATCGTCTTCGCCTCTGATTTTCAAACCCTAGTTCCTTGCTGTGGGGTCAGTCGCGCGGAGAAGAAGACCCTTCGGGACGGTCGGGCCGGCCCGTGGCCCGTGGCACTTCATCTGCCTCGGTGGGGCCCGCCTCTCAGCGCGCAGCCAACAGCAGAGCGACGCATGGCCTGTCCCGCTGTCGCTCTGATCTGTGGGGCCCGCGGCAGTCTGCCCAGCCAATCAGGTTGCGCCGCGTGTCCTGCAGAATTAAATAATAAAATTTATATATATATAAATAAACAGTTAATTATAATCGAATTATAATTATATATATATATATAATAACAGATTTAATTAATTTAATTAAACAGTATTAAATAATTAATTAAATATCAAATTTCAAACATTAATATCTTGCAAAATAAACATCCAAATTATGCAAATTTATATATCATTGGATTCAGCAAAAATAGAGGAATAATTTAAAACTGTTAATTTTGCTGTAGAACTTGTATTTAGCAATGTGATTATTTAGGGTTTAATCAAGTTAAAATTTATGTTACAAAACTTCATTAGCTCATAATTTTGTGTATGTTCATTAGTTTACCAAATCATTTGTCTATTGACTCTTTACAAACTAAAGGTTTTGTAAATTGTATAATAGATATTCAAGATATCGGTATTAAAATAAAGGAATTACTAGTCGTAGAATATTATTCTAATATCTAATAATAAATTAATTTTATTTTTAATTTTTAAATCTTTTTAGGTTAATATTTAATTTATTATATTTTACATTATTAAAGTTAACATAAAAAGATTTAAAAATTAAACGCGGAGACAGGATTTGAACCTGTGACCTCAAGGTGATATAAACATACCCAATATGGGTCTTAAAGTGATCAGAAAACCTTAAGGATTAATTTGATAGTATTCTTCTTGCTGTTTGGATTAGTTTTTACCTAATCACTTTTAGGACTTAACCCTAATTACCCTAATAAACCCTAGAACTTCAATTGACCATAACTTGGTCAATTGAGCTCCAAATTTGATGATCCAAAAGTCAATTTAGATCAAAAAAACTTAATTAACAGTAATATATAAAAATATTTTAGATCAAATGGTTAGATTTGTTAATCTTTCCTAATTACTCTAAAACTTGATTAGTGAATATTAGTAAATTTAACAATCCAAATTGAGTGATTTAAGTTTCAAAGAACTCCTAAAACCATTTAGAACCTATTTGTAAGGTTGGATTAGTGTTTGAGTACTTAATTTTATTAATCACTCACTAATCACCCTAAATCCTAATTAGGTCATAACTTAGTCAAATTAGATCCAAATTGAGTCTACCACATGTCATTGTAGTCAGTGGACTATTTGTAAACCATAGCCACTAATTTTACTAAATTTGGACACTAATTGATAAAGTAAGGATTTTCACCCTTAATTAAGGATCCCTTAATTAACCCTTTAAACCCTAGATCTTGTATTAGCCATAACTTGGCTAATACTTATCAGAATTTAGCAAATTTAAATTTTATGGAAAGTTTAGGCAGTAAAGAATATTAATCTGAAAGAAAATTTAACTTTTATTCAACCAAATTACTAATTTTCCCTTATGAGTCAAATTCACTAATTTGATCTCATATGGCTTAATAATAACCCAAAATTAATTTAGTTGCTGTTTAATCTTATATTAGACAGTAAGAATCATAATCCAAAAGAAATTTTCAGAATTAAAGCCCTAGATCAAAATTTGATCTTTTGAACCCTTAAGTAAGGGCAAAATGGTCATTTTGCCCAAATTTAGGGTATAGCATCTTAAAGCCCTAAAATCATCTTTATAATTATTAGAAACAGTAATATAATGATTTAGAATAGAAATTGTATAAGTTCAATCATTAATTTGATTTTAACCAAAATTCCAAAATTAGCCCCTTAAAGAAAATTTCTAAGTCTTAAGTGAGTGTTTTCTCCTTCTTTAATCATTCTTAGACCCATCCTTAGGTCTTATAACATTAGTTAAGATGTGTGTCTTGAGAGATACTCTTAGTAATTAAGAACCTTAATTCTTAAGATTAGGAATAGATCTTAAGTTAGAATTCATCTGTTGAGTAAATTGGGTTACTCAATTGGTGAAATCTTGAGTTTACTAGTTTCTAGATTTTCTTAGTTTATTAAATAATTATTTGATCATTAAACCCTAGAATTAAGAATAGAAATCTATCCTAATGAATTTGATTTATCATTAGGATTTGCCTTACCTAATTCGTGAGTTTTGGGTTCTAAACTTAAACCCTTAGATTATACCTTTAGATTAAGTGATTAGACCCAATCATCTGGAGTCTAATTCTTAATCTTTTCATCTTGATTTAGCTCAAGATGAGGTTGGGATGAATTAAATTACAAAATTAGGCCGATGATTTATTCACTTAAACCAGATAGTCGTCTTTTGATTTAGTTATAATTAGGACTTAGCCAGTCCTAATTATCTTTAACTAGTAGGATTCGTAATTCTAAGTTACAGAACGTATAAGAATTGATGATTCTGAAACTTATGTAACTTAGAGTAGATAGAACGAATAAAATAGATAATAACGGATATCACCTATGTTTTAAATAGAGTTTCTTGCTCATTTTAATTTTGATGCTTCGCATTCCTTGATTTTTTGAGCCTTATACCTTGAACATATATTATGTACTTAAGATATTTGATAAATATCTTATGTTAATTTGGAACATTCATAAATAGCATTATGTTTTCATTTCACAAGTGGTTTGTAAGGTGTAGCTTGATTAGTATACCTCTTCGATCAACTTGTTCAGGGTCGGCAACCTTTCAAGGGTTTAATGTCTGACAGTCTATTGGTCATGCCTAGTCCGAGTGATAGGATGGATAGACTCTTGCCATACTGACTATAGAGTCAGGATTCTGATATGGTTATACTAATTTAAGTACACTTACATTCAGTTCTTTCTTAGCTCATCAGGCTAAGATTTGCTGAGTATATTTTCAGTTTGAGTGACTTAGATTATCACTGCAGTTTCTATTTTTAGTTACTAATTTACTTGCATATTCTGCATTGTAGCACTGTTTTACTTACAGCTTTCCTGCACGTGTTCTTATATAGGATGCTAGTTTTACTTACTGTTTTCTTATGCTCACCTAGGATGTTAGTTGTTTTCAGTTTTATACTGTTCAAATTATGTATGTCACCTAGCATATTCTGTTTGATCATAAGCATGTTTAGGTTGTACTTTTCTTACAGTTTGTTTAGTCTTTTGCTTACTAGTCTTTGTTGCAGTTGCTTGGAGGAGGTATGTATTACTTCCTATTTTTACTTAGTTATAAACTGTAGTTTATAACTTATCACTGTTCTTTTATACGCATTTCTGCACCTATTTTGCTCAGTTCTGTTTTTATGGTGATATCTATTTAACTTAATAAAATTATTTACCCTAAAATGTACTTAGACATATTGTCTAACCAGTTTTTATTTTGTTGGCTGGGGCCCTACCATTATGAAACTGATAATGATAGGTTCTGAGTTTGTTGGAGCAGCAGATCCAGTAGAGAGCTTGCCTTTGGGAGAGGAGCCCGTTCTTGAAGATTTATAGCTTTAGTTTTCTTTCTTTCAATGAGAATGAGGGTTCCTTTTAGTTCTTTTAAACTTATTAAATATTGTAATAATACAGGTTTAACTTTTCTTTTCAACTCTTTACTTATTCTGTATTGTTGTATTTATACTGTATTGGATAGATATTATACTTTTTATGCTTTCGCACTCTGAGTTCTTGTATGATCATTTAGTGATAGTATTTTTGGATGAATGGCAAAGTCCTTAGCTAAATTGGATTAGAATGTGTGTCTAATCCAATCTTAAGTGAGGACCTTGTCATTTGGTGACCCCTTCACCGTAATCATGTTAACTTAAGGGTTAACAGGACCACGGCGGGGCTGGGCCGCCACAGTACCTGATTTAAACTAGAATAGAACCTGATTAGTTCTAATACTTTTAACTTATAAGGTCGTATTTCTAAGTTGCACTTAATAGTATGAATTGGAGATCCTGAACTTATGTAACTTGGAATAGTTTGAATTGGTTTAATTAGATAACAAATGATATCACCATACTTAATAGAATTGCTTGCTCACTTTTTAATTTTATTACTTACGCACTCCTTGAATATTGTTCCTTATTCCTTGAATATATTATGCAAGAACATTTTTGCATGAAAATGAAAATATATAATATTTAGGATAACCTTACATTGGGTTCAGTTATTGGTTGACTTTTGCGTAATAGTACCCAAATGGGCAGCAGGAATGTAAGATAAGGATTACTTAACTTCACTCATTGAGGAGTGTGTTGTTAATTTTGGAACCCGAATAGTCTTAAAGACATACTTGAATTCTCAGCTACTTTTGAAATTGTCCACAAAAGTAAAGTAAATAACTAAAATATGAATTGCATATTTTAATACTGCCTCTCAGTTCAGTTGTATATATTTTCTTCCCTAGCCTCTTATGAAGCTAGAAAATTTTATCACTTAGCCACTCATGTCGCTAAGAATCCTTTTAATTTAAGCAGGCTAGATTTAGCCCTCATCCGTATGGCAATCATGACACACTATTTTTACTTTTATTTCTAATTTTAGTTATGCTTTTCAATTTTCTCTAACTTCAGTCAGTTATTTTACTTGTTTTACTTGTATATTATAAGATGCTAGATCTTTTCCTGCTTACTTATATGTACTACTGTTGGATTAATTCTTTTAAATTTGCATATGTTATATCATCATCAGTATGTTTAGGATGTAGTCTTTCTTTTCAGTATTTTATTTACCTATACATGTATGCTTAGCCTTATTTTTAGCTTACTTTTGAGGTATGTCTTATGGCGATCCTCTGCTGAGTCAGCATAGCTAATCCATTGTCATGTGCTCACTTCCTAGAATCATATCGGGGTTTAGTATAATAATGTATTTAGAGACATATAAAATACACACTTCCACATTCATTGTAACATTCAGAAATACTAGAATAATAAATGAAATATAATCATTATAAAGATAATATGTTTTACAAAATTTATTACACACTAAGCAAAAATATGATAGATCAGATGCATTTGGAGGCGAGTGGAGCTGGACTGCATAAGCTAGCTGCTTCCGCTTTAAAATAATATAAAATTTAGCTTATTATTTTCTTCAAGTATGATTTTTACTTTCTTTACTCCTTTTAATTACTGTTGGCTTGTAATAATTAAGTCATTTACTTTTGTATTTATTATACTTGTATTAGAGTTTAATTTTAATACTTAAATGCTTTGCTTGGGATGAATGGATGAATACATGTAATGAATGTTAAATAAAGCTTTAGTTGCATATTTATTTTGCATATTAACTTGGAGAGTAATTGTATATTAGTTATAAATTTAATTGTATATACAATTGGAAAATAGTTGTATGTTAAAATTGATAATTATTGTTAATTCCTCATACTCATGTATGTATTAAGTGATGTGGAATGCGCATATCCTAGGATAGATAATTACTACATATGTATTTTCTCACTTCAAATTATTAGAATTGGAAATAAGCAATCCCATATAACGAATTAACTTTATATTGGAATTATCATATATAACAGATTAACTTTATATTAGAACTAGAACCAAGCAATCCTATGTAATGAATTGATTTTATGTTAGTTTTAGATTGCTATCTTTTCAATTTAATCTTCTATTAGAATTGAAGACTTGTATATTGAAATTGCAGGTATGCTTTTAACCAAATATCATAGAAGTTATGCCAAAAATTTTAAGATTTAATTGACTTATACTTATATTGCATATTGTACACTCATATCTCATATGTTAATATTTAGAATTTTCACATCTAAATTTGCAAGTACTCATATCATATGCTTTTAAATTCATATTCTCATATGTTTTTACATGCATTATATTTTTCACAAGTATTACATGTAATGTTTTTCATAAATTTCTTTCATCTTAACTTAAGACCATCTTCTAAATTCTTGGTCAAACACAGTATCTAATGATTTGGATTAGTTTTTTTCTAATATAGTATTAGATATTATGATGACGTATCAATGTTAAGTTTAGTGATTCTCAATATTGAGGTCATCACAATTTGTATTAGAGCCAAGTTGAGAATTTTAAGTTAAGATAAACATATCCATTCATCCAAAAGCAAACAACAAAGTATAATAAAAATAAGTTAATGACATTTTAGGATAATAAACG
This sequence comes from Gastrodia elata, assembly GCA_016760335.1. Taxonomy (NCBI): domain Eukaryota; kingdom Viridiplantae; phylum Streptophyta; class Magnoliopsida; order Asparagales; family Orchidaceae; genus Gastrodia; species Gastrodia elata. The sequence goes on along the minus strand of CM028671.1, from coordinate 20,682,944 downwards.
CATTTATACTTAAATAAATGATTTAAATTTCTAACTTAAACCTTAATTAAACTTTCAGATGGCTGACTCAATGACTGAACTAAAACATTTTACTAGATTGTTCTTCAGTTATTGGGAGTATGATCATTGGTATGGTTTGACATTTGGTCGCATTGACTATGGAGTATATGCTGCTGGAGGCAGCTGTTTCCCTCAGTTAGCTAGGGAATGGCTCTTCCATATTACAACGGTATTTGAAGCCATAGAATGCCCCAATCATTTATGCCTCCAAATTTTAGACGAATGCTTTGACGACTACGTCATGAATTGGTGGAGTCGTGCTCATAAAGTTCTAATTCATGAGTGTAGTGTTAAGATCATCTACCTCAAGTTTCATGTAATTTGGAGATCCTTTGAGACTTTTCAATATTCATGCTTTTCCCAATACTTATGAGAATGCCAATTTTATTTTGACCTCATAATCAAAATTGGAGTACATCATTGGACTCATCACCTCTAAATTAACTAGTGGTGGTATTTTGGGAGTGTTTGGAAGTCATCAAATTTTCCTCGATTATTTAATAATATTTAAATACTCAGAAAATTAGGATAATTAAATTGACTTCCAATCAAAAATCCGATTGCATTTTTGAGTTCATCACCCCTCAATTAGGTAAGGGTGAATTTTTAGAATTTTTCGTAGTCTGTTTAACTATTTAATTTTTGAGTAATTAATTGTATATAATTAATTTATTAAATAAGCAATTAAAATTAAATAATATATATATATATATATATATATATATATATATTCTATTCTAACGGCTAATTTTAGAACCACACGGATTCCCTGCAAGGCGTCGAGCACGGGACAACAGTCCCGTGCAATCTGTGCCGTCGCGTGGATCTGATCCAGATCAGACATTCTAGTTTAATCCTTTTGATATAGCTATCGTAACTGAATCTAGATCTGACGGTCATGATCTTTCCCTGTACACTTTCATCCTCGCACGCGGCATACGATGAACCTTCCAGCCTCGTTTAATCCTTCTAGCTCTCATCCTTCTCTCCATTTTCTGTTTGTGAGCTCAGGAAAACATTAGGAGATACTATAAAAAGACCTAAGCTACGTCTAGAGCAAGCCCTAACCAACGGAAGCTTCAATTTCTCTGAGCCTCAGGTATTCACCTCCTTCTTCTTCCATTCAATTGATGTAGCCTAATCTTATTCCATGCCCTCAATTGCTCGTTCGAGCCCTGAATCAAGCATGTGTCCACAGTGCTATACAATGTTCGCATCTCCCGTCGCCTCGTCCGTAAGGCCGCACATAGTGCTAGATTTTGCATGCTACTAGGGTGGCCTCCGGCATCGCAATGGGTGTTGTTCGAAAGGTTTCACCGAGATATTTCTAACGGCATACATGCCGAGGCTAGGGATGGCTGGAGTCGGCGAGGAAGTCAAGACCTAGCTCTGACCCGTCAGAGAAGAAGCCCCGGCTTAGGTTCGGGTTTGGTCGGTCGCGGGTTGACCCACGAGCCTGGCCTGCAAACCGCGGTTCTCAAGAGACCGCAGCCCAAAGAAAGGTCGGGTCGGAGCGCCATAGTCAATGCGGCAGGTCCCGCTGTCAGCACCGAATTTGATGCTAACAGCCGTCGCTCCACTTTTCATGCTCCCATTTTGCGCGCCCTCAAATTCTGTGCCGACGGCTGACAGAGACATGGAATTTAATTAAATCTAATTTAATTAATTTACATGCAGATTTTATTTTAATAATAACTTTAATAATACTCCTCCAAATAATACAAATTTATATATCATTTTGATCAGAAAAATAAGACGAACACATTGATATAATTTAATTTAGCTTATGAGCCATAATTTTCTGAATCACTTTTTAACTATAATTTGGAGTCTCAGAAACCCTAAAAATCCAACATTGTCTGATTTTAACATAGTTAGTGTCATTCTTCTTCTTATACTATAAGAATTTCATATTTTCGTATATCATTTTTTTTGGACAGTAATTGGATATTTTATGTATTTGACACCTTAATTAGTGTAATTTTATAATTTCTTAATTTTATAATATGCTAGTTTTAGATTTTTACACCTTAGGATAGCAAATTTGTCTCACTATTTTCTACCTTTATGTCATTTTATATGTGAAATTAGATCTTGATTTGTATATATTAGATGCTTGAGCTCTTAGCAAAATAATTAATTTAACCTTCAATATTATGGGAGATACTATATGTTTGATTTTAAAATCTTGATTTACTTTTAATCTTTATAATTTGATAACATTCCCAATTAGTGTAGTTAATCTTAACACATATTTATTATTATAATGTGAACTTAATAGTACTAGTGCCCAACAATTAGGATGAATTTTAATAAACATTTCCTTAGCTTCAAGTCTTTACCCTAAGCTTTTTAGCAAGTTAAAGTATAGTGTCCCTTAGTTCCTTATAGTGATCAAATTATTTTATAAGCTTCATTAACCTACGACCTATAGTAAACTAGAACTTGTAGCTAGTAATCTTACATCTCCCATATACTTAGACTTCTCCTATTAATTGATCCTAACTATTTTAGTGATTGATTTAGGATAGAAGCCTTTCAATAGTAAGTTAGTTAGATAAAGCTAATAAGTATTATATTAACCTCTAATTCCTTTAGTTTAGTAATTCATTAATCTTGCTTTCCCTACTAGTTCCCTAAACTTTGAATCTTATAATATATATGGATTGTATGATTTAGGATTAGAGTAGGATTAGTATTATTTTGCATAAATATACTTATAAATTATTTTGTCATTTCATAAATAAATCAAACTACTATTTTCCAAATCTTAATTTACTTATAGTATTATTTACAGTTGATTTGGAGATGATATCTATAAGTCAATTGAGAGCTTAATTAGTTCTAATCATTAAGTTAGATCATTAAAATTAGACAATTTTGGATATTGCATAGTTTATAATTACTTGAAATCATTGAATGAAAGTTTTTCCTTTAGATTATCTCTTTGAACATACAAATAAGACATTGTGCATAAATAAAATATTCATAATAAATTATTAAGGGTTTCTTGGTGGTGGCTAAGGGCAGGCTTAGGGGGAATATAAGAATACCTCACATATCTTAGAAGAGGAATATGAGTGTTTATTTTCTATGAGGACCCAATTTCCTTACTAGTTAGACAGATGTGCTTGACTTCTCGCTTGTTCTGTAAATTTTCCCGCAGAACGGAAAAACATAAAATAACTTCAACTAATAAATTATGAGTCATCACAATCTTATTGATTGTGAGAACTCATCATACCTTTCAAGCTATGTTTTACTTTATAGAGTTTTTGACTATATTTTCTTAGCCCAAGAGACTAAGGTTCTTTTTACTTTATTTTCTTTGCACTTTTATTTGATGTACTGTTCTTTACTTACTTACAGTTTCGTATTCATGTAGTTTATCTTACTTTAATTCTATTTTATGCTCCACTGCTTCAGTTTCTTTTACTTTGCATAATATTCATTGGATATATATATATATATATATTTATTTTATATTTTCATATGCATATTAGTAGTTTATAGCCTTATTAGGATGCTTTTTCCTTTACTTATTGTTGCAGGCTATAGTAAACATACTTGTGAGTTTTTACTCTTTTTGTTATTACTGTCTTCTTTACAGTTACATTTCCTTCCATTACTTTGATGCTTTATATGCTTCGCTGTAGAATTTAATTGCAAATTAGCATATGTGATATCCAACTAAACGTAATTAAAAATTTAGCCAATCTTAAAATATACTTAGACTTTTAATCTAACAATTTGTTTTCTTTTTCTTGGCTAAGCCCTACCATATTTTAAATACTAAAAATACGGTAGATCATGAGGATTTTCAGAATAGTGGAGCTGGACTTAGTTCTGAACTCTATAGTACTTGAAGACTTTAACTGCTTCCACATTACATTTTCTTTACTGTTTTCATGTGAGAGAGTGAATTTATTTTAATTGCTCTTTATAATTTCAAATCTGTAATAATTTAATTTTTGCAATGTGTTTACTTTATTCTGTGATGAATTTAATTTTATATTAAACTGCTTAGTTTGGATAATTGAAAGTATTCAGTTGGTATCACAACACTTGCATATATTTTCCGTTCTTCTTTCTTCACTTTCGTATTTTTCTTAATTTAACACCCTCATAAAGATATTTGGCCACACAACACTCAATAGTTTGGATGGTTTCTTTTTAACCCGTTGTTAAGTACTGTGATAGCGCTCCACTATTGGATTGAGTTCTCGATCCGGTGTTGGGGTCATTACAGTTGGTATCAGAACTAAAGCTGAGAACCTTAATTTAAAAAAAAAATCCACTTATCTAAACAATCAACACAGAAAAGCAAAAACATTTGAAAATGGCACAACAGGATAGGAAATACATTACTACTCCAATAATTGATCTAAAATTTTAAAATTGACTTTCAGATGGTAGATCAAATGTCAGAATTACTTAAGATATAACTAGGGTTTATACCTAATTATTTAAGATAAAATTAGGGTTTATAAGTTAATAAGGCTACTAATATTTTAAATTGAGCCAAATTAAAGTTCTAAATATTTTAATTATTGATTTAAAGGGTATAGAATATATTAGAGGCTATAAACTCTTAATTTTTGGTACATTGACTTTTACCCATTAGTAATAGAGAAAATTTGAATAATTTGTTAATCGTGAACTTGACGGGATCCCAATTCTCAAAAACAGTAAAACTAGTTTTATCAAACAAGCGCAAACTGTTTGATTAAGAAATTTTACTAAAATTAGCGAAGAGAAAGCATTCAAAAACATCTTTTTCTTTTCCAGTATTTGCAAAACATTATTTATATACGCTATAGATAACAAATACTTCCCGATGTGGGACTAAACAAGCCTTTAGAAAAAAAAAACTTATAAAATAAAAAACTTCTTAAAAACAAAAATAATTAAAAATTTCAAAATAATAAAACCCAATAATGTTTTTTTATTTTAAGTTTATTTTAAAAAATATGAATTGTATTAAATTAGATTAAATAATATATATATATATATATATAGTTTGTTAATTATGAACATTAAATTAGATCTAAAATAATTTTATTTAATTAGTTTATAGTAAGGTCGATAACCACTCATAATGATTTTAATAAAAAAATATCAATATAACTAAAGGCTCAAAATTAAAAAAAATTACGGCTATTAAGCCATTTATATTTGGGAAAAATTTACTTTTTATATATTTTAGGAAAAATTCTTAATATATTATATATTAAATTAATTTATGATTTATGAGTTTTAAATTTCTCGTCTTAATAATTTGATGATTGATCTGATTTGTAATTGCTTGCTCAATACAGATGTATCATTTGGTTGATGGTTAAAATATTTTTTAATAAAGATAAACTTTAAATAAAATTAAATATATAATTTGAACCCATAATATACAAATCTAGAGATATATCCACTATCACGCAGTTAAGAGAAACCGGGCGAGCTGCAAATTTTATCGCAGTCGCTGCTTTCTTTTATATCAGAAGTATTTGCCACTTTCCAGCGTTGCTGTAGATGGATTCTCCTTCGTCGTCTTTTGCGGCGCGGCGCTACTACTACAACCCTACCCTTCACTGGAATCCGCAGGTGGAAGAGTACTTTATCAAAGCGTATGGAACTGACCACTTCGCTCAAATTTCAGAAGCACTTGCGTATGTTTCATTTACCACACCTTTCTCACCGCTCCATCTCCTTCAGAATTTCACAATTCTCTTTTCGTTAGACTGCAAACTTGGCTTTGGAAATTGTTCTGTTTATACTGCGAGAAAAAATTATTTAAACTTCTATGAACGTTGAGTTTTCGTGAATGTGGAGGACAAACGTTGTGGTGGCACTTATGAGGTTGCAGCATCATGGCTTATGGTGACAAATTTGATGATTTCTTAAGTATACCCATGTTTGCAACTGTTTTTACGCTGGAAAACATTGCTGTTACTTTTTCTCTTAAAAAATTTATATTTCTCTAAACAATAAGCATCATTACTAACTTGTCATTTGCATAGTAAAATTTGTTGTTTCTTACTTTCTATGCTTTTGATTATTCATTTTGGCCAGGCATCCATCTCGTTACTCTTGCATACGAGTGAACATTCTTAAATCTACTACCGAAGATGTTATTGAAAAGTTAACAAATCTTCTTCAAGATGCAACTGTGGATGATTTTGATTTGAGCGTAACCAAGCATGTATCTGAAGGCAATGCAGGGTCTGATGATTTAAGAAAAGAAAATGTTAATTGTATGTGTAATCTTTCACCGGAGGAAGCACCTAAGTATGGGAGGAAATCTATGGAAATATTAAAATGCCCTTCAATTTGTAAATGCCCATTTCCTGGACTAGATTACGTATTATTTGTTAAAGGTTCTGGTCCACATAGAATTCATTATGATCAACCAAGTCAATTAGTAAAGGAAGTCATTGTTAGTCGAAAATGTGCTGAAGCTGTTCTTCGAGGAGCCCAGGTACATTTTGATGCATTTAGCTTGTTCTAGTTTCTACTGCTATAGCTAGATTTTAATTGAGAACATATACTACTTCATTCCACTCTTATCCATCTCATTGAATCTCACATCGTTTTGTTTTGTAGGTGTTGATTATTATGAACCTTAATTAAACTATATATGCTCTGGCCTCTGGGCGATTGCAACTTCGATAATTTATAATAAAAGTTTATTTTATAGCAAATGTCAAACATGCCAACTTTAAAAAGACTTAAGAATGCATCAAGTTAGGCATTTCAATAATAGATTTGCGCTAAGCTATCAAAATCAGGCACACTGAATTCCCTCTTATTTGATTACACCCATGACATTTTGAGGTTGTCTGACTGAGTTTATTTATTTGATCTTTACCTTACATGATGATATATTTATTCATTAAAAATTGCACGCATTAAAATGTAAAAAGACATGACAAAACACCTCAAAATTAGGTATCTCTTATTACATCATTAAAATTAATGTTATGAAACATAGAATTTGATTTTGCTAAATTTGCTATAATTTTGCACGAAAGTTAAAGCTTTTTTGTGAAGCACAATACAAAAGATGCAGTGAATTTTCTAGTAATAAAACTACAGCTTTTCTGAAAATAATTTTGTTTCAACAGTGGTTTCCCTTATTTTGATTGGATTTATAAAACAACTATTAAAAGTAATGTGGATTATTTACATAATAACTAAATGATCAAATCAATAAAATTTAAGATAGGTATTTTATATGGTTATTGAAGGGAAGTTCGATATAGATCCGATAAGATGTGGTGCATTACTTATGTGCTAACCCTTTTTTATGCAAACTTTTCGATAATCTCGCTTTTCTGTGGAGAATTATGTCGTTGTACAACTCTTCTCTACCTCTCATCATAATTGAGCGATGCCACGCACAGTGCATCTTGGGAATGTACCATTCAACATCACTCCAAAAATCACCTCCAAGGGACAACCAATGTCAGATCCATGGTATCGGCATTGGCATTGACATTGTTGCCCAAAGTTCTTATTGCAAAGGGTTTGTGGTGAATCGTGATCTGAAGATTTTTTATTTTTGTTCCAGGATTCTAAACTGTTTCCATTTTTTAGTCTACCTTTTTTTTAATAATAATGTGAATAAGTTTGTATACGTTCTTCCCCAAAAATCCTTCACACATACATACATTATGTATACCTTGATAGAATATAATATTTATCTTTTCTTAATTATCATTGTAACTGTTATACTTTAATGTTTTGATCTGTAGATATTTGTACCTGGGTTATTGGCTTGTAGTTCACATGTTGAAAAGGGAGATATTGTAGCAGTTTCTGCTGCTGTAGAGCAGCCAAGTGCTGATGGTGGATGGGGTATTAGCATGACCCGTGGAACAGTTCTTCATGGATCACAAACAGGTAAACAAAATCTCTTATACATTAGATTTACGCTTTGAGAAGCACGAATTTCTCTTTTTGTTAGTAGGATATCTTAGTAGTTGAAACTTGAAGTTAATCTTTAGTCATCTTTCTTATATTTCTATAACCAAGCATTTTCTCTTACAAGATTAACTTTAAGTAGGACATTTTGAGAGTGAAAAAAAATTAATTTTCTAATATTGAGATTTTCTTTTTCTTTTTACATTTTGTTTTCTTATTTTTGGTGCTAAAAATTATCAGATCCTCAATATTTTGAACGAAATGGCATGTACATTGGTCAAGGAGTCACACAATTTTCAAGGGCAGGAATGTTTCGTGCTTCTGAAGGAGTTGCTGTGGATATGATAAATAGAGTTTACAGTCTGCCTTCATTTCACAGTATGTACTACATTAGCTCATTTTTTTTGGTTAGCTGTTCATTTTGCTTGAAGATGATTATCTTGTAGTTAATTAGCAAAAACCAAAATTAATTGGTTTACTTTCCTTACAAATTGGTACTAAATCTACCTAAAAGTTGATTGGGCTACTTTAAAGTGACATTTTGAATGTTTATGCTTTATAGCATGGTCGTTCCAGGAATGTGTGTACAAAATTCTTTTCAAAAATGATTGTAATATTTTTGTATCTAGTTTTTCTATATTTATTCATTTTTGATTAATATAAAATGATTATCTTAGAAACAGGTAAGTAAAGGTGTGCTCATAGGTATAACAATCAATAAGCTAGTCTTTCTTTTTTTTTTGGAAAATTAACATGACCCTAGCTATTCATAAAGTAAAATAAGTACAATCAATCAGGAGCAGCTCTCATGTCCTTTCTAAGGATGCTTAAGAGCCCGTCGGGAATGTGATCATCTCCCACAAAAGTGAAATTCCCGCCGCAGGACCATTTAGCACATAAATCTGCGACATGAATTACAAGTTCTATTAAACTGTACAAATAAGATGTTCTTGTGAATTTTTGTAATGCGACATCTCCAAGAATGAAAGACCCAGCAGAGGTTGAGGTATCCCAGGAGCCTACAGAGAGAGAGTAGTTTAGCTTGGTGGTAGAGGAAATAATAAATTCATTACATATTGCAAGGGTTTGGAAGATTTGCTTGTGAATTTTTGTAATGCGACATCTCCAAGAATGAAAGAGCACGCATGTGAAGATTTGGGCTGTGAAAATCGTACTAGTCATCTTTTTGCTGCATAATAAGGTATTCAAAATCTTCCCAACAACAGATGCACTTGTTGAGGAGGCCCAAGTTAGCGAGACAATCCGCAATGTTAATTGTGAAGGTGCATCTGCAAACAAAATGCTCAAGATTTTCTGTTTCGTGGCAACCCCAAATGCAAAGATGATTTTCTGCTAAGCCAAGCCAAAAAAGCCATTCTTTTGTAGCTAGAGCATTGCAACGGAGCCTCCAAAGAAAGAGATCTAAAGAAATTATTTTGGTGGCAGAGGAAATAATAAATTCATTACATATTGCAAGGGTTTGGAAGCTTTGCTTGTGAATTTTTGTAATGCGACATCTCCAAGAATGAAAGAGCACGCATGTGAAGATTTGGGCTGCGAAAATCGTACTATTGTCATCTTTTTGTTGCATAATAAGGTATTCAAAATCTTCCCAACAACAGATGCACTTGTTGAGGAGGCCCAAGTTAGCGAGACGATCCGCAATGTTAATTGTAAAGGTGCATCTGCAAACAAAATGCTCAAGATTTTTTGTTTCGTCGCAACCCCAAATGCAAAGATGATTATCTGCTAAGCCAAGCCAAAAAAGCCATTCTTTTGTAGCAAGAGCATTGCAAAGGAGCCATCAAAGAAAAATAGCCTCACGATGACCTATATTCCATCTCCATATATGCCCAAACTGTCATGGTTCATGTTGAACTTCTAGCTCATAAATTTGGCGAGAGTGTGATATGTTCTTGCTGTTCGTTTTTCATGTGGCATAGTCATCATTATTGAGATTAAAGCACACATGTATGTTGATCAAATTGGCCAAAGATCGGCCAAAGCAATTGATCTCCGCGGGCAAAGAAAGCCAGATCCCCTCCCTCCATAAGAATTTGTTGCTCTGCAGAACCTTCAAGCTCATTAAAGTTAAAGCAAAGAGAAAGACTGCTAATTTGCGATAATTTCCAATGCTCCACTGAGTGTGGGTTTGCACCAAGTCCCAACCCCTCTCAAGCATGTGCCAAACAAGGGAGCAATTTCTTCTTTTTTTGAAAAGCAACAACCCTTGATTTGGTACCTTGGCATCTGAGTTGAATCCACAACTTGCCTTCTTGGTTGATAAAACTTAAGGTGTGCCAAGCAACGAGAGTGCGCCTCCAAAGTATAACGTCTTTAATTCCAAGTCCACCGGTCTCTTTGGGAAGGCACACACTGCTCCATTTGATGTAATGAAAGCCCTTATTGTTTGGACAGGAAACCTCTCATAATTTTCTCAATTTCAAGCAAGCACGAATCTGGAATTGGGGAGTGCATCATAGTGTAATTGGCTTGGTTGCTAGGACCGACTTTACGAAACAAACTCGGCCTTCCATTGAGAGAGCCTGCGTACCCCAAGAGCAAATACGATCTCGGATTTTCTTTATAATATTGGAGAAATCCTGCACTTTAGGCGGCTCTCTCGACAATTCAAGACCCAGGTACTTTACGAGGCAAACTCGGCCTTCCAGTGAGAGAGCTTGCGTACCCTAAGAGAACATGATATCAGATCTTCTTTATAATATTGGAGAAATCCTTCACTTTAGGTAGCTTTCTCGACATTCAAGACACAGGTATGCTCTGCTTTCTGCTGAACTTCAAGAATGAGGCAAGTCGGCCCTGCATGTGAATCGATGTCTTTATGCTGAATATGATTTAAGACTTGGAAGGATTGACATTTTGGCCTGTCCAACTTCCATACTCCTCAAGCACATCTTGGATCACATTTGCCACCGCAATGGATGCAGGTGCAACAACAATGACACATCGGCATATAAGAGATGGGAAATATAAGGGCCATTACGATCAAGCCGCACACCAATGGGTCTCCCACTATACACTTTGTCGCAAATCAGAGCATAAAATGAAAAGATATGGGGAGAGCAGGCAACCTTGATGAAAACCGCTCTTGGCATGAATCCATGAGAGACGCTCTCTGTTAACCAAAAATCTAAAGCGAAATTTTGGACGCATTGCAGGGCCCAATCTATCCACACTTGAGGGAAGCCATACATGTGTAGCACATTAATCAAGCAACCCCATTCCATCTTATCATATGCTTGTTCCATGTCCAATTTGGTCACCATGAAGCCCGCCTTAGAGGTAGAGTAGTAGAACCTTGATATCACCTCATGGATTGTAAGGCAATGATCGCCAATGCATCGGCCTGGAATGAATGCACCTTGTTCCTTGGCCACAAGCTTGGGAAGGTTGATCTTCAGACGGTTTACAATGAAGGGTTATCTTCTTTTGGAATAAGGGACCACAAGAGTGTCCTTCTATTGTTGAGACATCCTTCTAGTTGAGAAAAATGACGGATCGCTTTTATGGTGTCCTCCATAACAATATGGCGATATCCCTTGAAGGAGGGAGTGACTCCGTCAATGCCGAGGCAATGTTATTTCCCATATCTTTAAGGTTTCCAATTTTCTTCAGTTAGTAGAGGCCTTGAGAGAGTCTCTCAATCCACATTGGTGAGAATGCGATTCAACAGAGGGCGGAGCGAACAAACATCTGGTTGCACTATGGAACTCCATTTCTTAGAAAAAAGGAATGCAACTAGGCTTTGATGTCCCCAGGGTCTTGCATGAGTTGGCCATTCACATTAGTAATCACACAAGTAGTTGTGGATCTCTTGCATTGGGTAGCAAAACGGTGGAAATGGGAGGAGTTCAGTCACCCTCATTGATCTATTTGAGTTTAGCTTTTTGCTTCCACCAACTAGAAATTTTTGCTTCCACTCTATTGAGCTCCTCATGAACTTCCCTGTTTTCCTCAGTGGTTGAAAAGGATAAGGTAGATGAAGAAACTTCATTCTCATGAAGTTTAATAAGTCTTTGTTCAAGTACCTTGACCTTATGCGTGTTGCGACCCCATTCCCAAAGTTTACGCATTGTGCGGGCCAGAGTCAAAGACGGTGTCCTCTTGCACGGCTTGTTCTAGTACTGTTGGACAATAGAGTACGCCTCTGGGTAAAGAAGCCAAGTGTCTTCAAAATGACAAATGCTTCCTGAATTACGAAAGCATAAGCAGTATTTAGTAAGCAGCAATGGGCAATGGTCGGAAGCTATGCGAGTAAGGTGTCTCACCACGGCTTTAGGCAAAATATCCATAGCACTTGAGTTGAATAGGACACGATCGAGGAGAGCCCAAATTCGATTTAAACCAGCCTTACTGTTTCACCACGTAAAAGGATGGCCAATGAAACCCAAATCATGAAGGTCACACCTTTGGATGAAGCTTTCAAAGTCATCTTGGGCAATTGTATTTAAAGCTACCCTCCCCCCCCCCCCCATTTTTTTTCAATTTTTCTGAGGAGACAATTGAAGTCCCCTCCCACCATTGATGGTTCATCCAAAAGCTCAAGAGCCTCAATTTTCACCCAGAGGAACCTATGCTGGCAAGTATCATTTTTTGTGTACACGACAATGAAATTCCATCGGGGCCTCTAGGCAAAAAAATTTTTTGCAAAAACAAATTGTTTTGTACTATCCTCAATGATGCAGTTAATGACATCAGCTCTCCATATGAGAGGATGATGCCGCCAGTATTTCCTTTTCAAGATTGAATGAAATAATCCCAATGTTGGCTCAGCATATTATCCATTTTCTTATGGCTACTAAACTTCTGCACTCTTTTCAAGCAACACCATCAAACCTGGCTTGTGTTCCCAAAAAATGGATAAGAACTCTTGTAAATTCTCTTCCTCTTATATTTTCCTTTAACTTGCTTGCTATTCTTACACTTGCTACCGTTTGCATAGGGCTGCGGAACATTGCGTCGAAAGCCAGTGCGAGAAAAAGAGGCATGGTTCGTATACCGGACACCATCCGTATTATGCTTGGTAGGCTGATTGCCTGTGCAATTTTTTCGAGTAGTAGCACCTTTACGACGATCCACCACTGTCCAAGGTCCCAATCCCAATTCCTCCCTCGACAAATCTGTTTGACCGCCTTCTGTATCAAGAGCAATAGGAACATCATATAATGCCGGTTGGACCCTCTCGTGTTCGTGCACGACATTCACTGTCATAGTAGCTTCTCCGCGTCAAGTGGAATGATGAACAACAGGTGCATTTATTTGAAATGTAGCATTATTCCCATGAGATGGCCCACCAGGCGTCCGCATGCGTCCCACCGGCATATCCAGCAATAGGCTGTTTCAAAATAGAAGTGCAAGCATCCGATTCGTGTCCCACTTTTTCGCATTCAAAGCCCACTATCGTCAAACCTTCATAGCGAACCGACTGCGAGGTTAATCCGCGGGAACACCAAAAAGTAATTGAAGGGTGTAATGATCTCGCAAGATCTACCCGGACGCATACATAAGCGAAGGAGTCTTTCTTGACACTCACTGTAGATCCATCAATCCATAGGGGCTCTCCAATGATGGATACGATTTTTGTAAGGTTTCTCTTCATTCAAAGTTCCAAAGGAAAACCAGGAAATCTCACCCAAATTGGCGTGGTGAAGGCCACCTTATCAGATGGGATAAATCCAGGTACCCAATCATCGATCCCCAAAACTTGTCCTTGCCCTCCAATAAGCCATGGGTCACGTGTGTGCACATGGTAATTCACCTCAACCTCCTCAAACTTGACCAACAAGCAATTGAAATCCAGCACCATCACTTGGAAATTTCCTAACGAGTCCCATCTTCGATGTAGTTCTGCGTCTAAGATATGAAAGGGAATACGTCTATTGAAAAGTCGAACTACCAAAGCTCCTTAGAAGCAACTTTGGCCTTCAAGTTCTTCATCAATGTCAATTTCAATTTTGCCATCCTCCCGCATTTTGATTTCTAGGTCCGTCGTGTTATGTTTATTCCAAACCATTTGTAGATGTTCAATGCTGTCATTGGCGTCCTTGTGGCAAAACATCGAACACTTGAATTGTTGTCAACAATTCAGCTGGCACATTTCGCCGAATAACTTTTGAGCGTGCTGAGCAGAAAATGTGATAGGCTTCAAAGTAGCTGAATCCGCTCACCTCAGTGCAGGAATCGATAACACCTCCTTACATGCGTCGACCTGATCATAGGAGGTTCTAAAATCTGCATAAATTTTATTATTACCCATTTGCAATTCCGGGGATTCTTCATGTATTTCATGCGAAAATTGAGCATGAACGTAATGCGATTCACCTCCTTCCAACTCAATAGTCAAACCTTCATCCTACTTGATTTCTTCATCGTCGCCAACAAAGACCATCGGCAAACCCACCACCATCCGCTCCTCTAGAGATGTCGTCTGCCAAGGGACCAATTTGCCATCCAACGAGCACATTTACCCGCCCTCTTCTTTTCCTTTTGCCGAAACCACAATACCCGATCCACCTGTCGACGGACAACCCGTCCGTTGGCCATCGAGATCGTCACATTCTCACTAACTTGCAACCCTAATGCAACGGCTAGCCTATTACCTTCATTGCCGCCTCCTCCTTTCTCCTTTTCCCTAGCTCTCAATTCCTTCATAGAATTTTTCCAAGGAGCTTCTTAAATTTTAAGTTTTATAGATGGTTTTTGTTAGGAGATTATCCCGTCGCTTGAGAACATATCTGCTTCTTTGCTCGTCTTTCACAAGTAACTTATATTTGACTCAATGAGAAGCTCATGCCCGACTTTATCATTAAGAAAATGAGCTGAGTTGGTACTTAAATCTTGAGTTCATTTCTTAACAAATAAAACATAAGCAGCATATTTTTCAAACATTATGTTAAAATTTATATTAGAATCTATTTTATCAATTACAATAACTTTTTTATTTACATAATACATTAAATTTGTACATACAAGGATATTGTCTAAATTCTTATAATTATTACACCAAAAGTAAGGCCTATTTGACTTTAAACATTTACATTTAACTTTTACTTATATAAAAAGATGTATAATATAGGTTTTATACTTATAATAAATCATCAGTATTTAGCAGTTTGCTTTATATAAAATATATGTTGTTTAAATTTTGTTATATATAAAGTATATGTTTTATAAGAAGCTTGATTACTGACAAAGATCTTTTGATCTCTTTTGATGTCTTAACTCATTTTATTTATTCCATGTTTGGTTTTATATTAAATTAGCCAAAATCTTTTTTAGTTGCCTAACACGTTAACAATTTATCAAGCTATGAATGAATGAAGATGCAAGGAAACTTAAAGTTGGCCATAAATACTTGAAATAACCCTTTTAATGATGTTTATGGCGACCTTTCTCTGTTTACTTAGGTACATTTTTTGGGTGTCTCACATGTGCTTATTTGGAAAATGCAAACCCACAAGAGATAAAGAAGGTGCTCTTTTATGAGTTTTGGTTTCTTTGGTTCTATTAGTTTGAGGTTTGACATAAATAACTTATGCATGATCAAATATCTGCAAATTACACCATGTAATGAATTATTTTGAAATTTGTAGCTTTTGTAACACACCATAGAATGCTTTCCAATCAAAATTCTAAATACAATGGCAGGAATCAAATGTGTGGATTAGGATAGCTCACTGATCTATGCTCAAACTAGCAAAATCATGCATATGCCATTTTGCTGTCTAGTGGACTGATGAAATTGGTACCACAGGAACTTTTGGTTTTTTGTTATTGTTGATAGAGAGAGGAGCTTGGGCCAGTAGGATTAGCTTGTACCTTTTTTCCATCATTTAATAGTCTTATAGTTTATGCCTAAATCTCGGAAATCAAATCTGATTGTTGCAAAAACTGAACTATGGATGTGAAAAGTCACGCTACAAAATATTTGATAAAATCAAAGCTTGGCAAAGAAGAAATTCCACTTGCATCAAAGTTTTTCTTAATACACAAAGCATTAATCTGTTGAGTTAAAAATGGCATTGTAACTTGAAATGTGGACTCGCTGATATGCTCTCTATTTTTACAAAAGGGCTAATCTATAGGTTCCATAGTTTGCTCCTCTACAAAATTAAACAAATTTGTTATGCAAGACGAGCAATTATGTGACCGCATTGAAGAAAAATATTTGAGCACTCTGTAAAATGAGGATGGGTAGGATGAACAATATGATACAAAATGTGTCACTATTTTCCTTATAAAATATTAATAACTAGAGTGGATAAGGATATGCAATATGCATGTGTTGGTAGTAATGTGAGTTTTGGCTATGGATGTAGAAAGAAACATAGTTGTTGATTGATGTATTTTGCATATTAGCTTTTAACTTTAAAGTGGAAAAGTAGAAATGGTGAAAGCATTGGATTGAGTTCATAAGCAAACGACATGCTTGTAACAACCCAAACTCTTAAGCACCAAGGTATTGTCCGCTTTGGCTTGAAAGGTCTCACGGTTTTGCTCTCAGAAGATAACTTTCCAACAGGTCACCCATTCTGGGAGTGCTGCCATATAAGCGCACTTAACTTTGGAGTTCTTATCAGGAACTCTACCGTTATCTGAAAACGCGTCTCGATATTTAAGAGTTTCACTTATTGCTACTTAATTGAGTTTTTACTATCTCCCCAACTTAAGTAACTGACGTCCTTGTCAGTAACTACACACAGATCCAAAAACCATCAATTGGGTAGATAGGACTAGAGGTGACCCCTACAGGCTTAAGAGGTATCCATAATCGTGCAGCACCTTAACCATCATGGGCTTAAGAGGCTGCTCACATGAAGTGGTACTTTACCCTGTATGACACATAGCTCATATCTGACACCCTATGGCCTGCTCTAATACAATTTCTAACAACCCAAACTCTTAGGCACCAAGGTATTGTTCGCTTTGGCTTGAAAGGCATCATAGTTTTGCCATCAGAAGATAACTTCCAGCAGGTCATCCATTTTGGGAGTGCTTTCATATAAGCACGCTTAACTTTGAAGTTCTTATCAGGAACTCCACCGTTATCTAAAACTGCGCCTCGATATTTAAGAGTTTCACTTATTACTACTTAATTGGGTCTTTACTATTTCCCCAACTTAAGTAACTGACGTCCTCGTCAGTAACCACGCACAGATCCAAAAACCATCCATTGGGTAGATAGGACTAGAGGTGACCCATACAGGCTCAAGAGGTACCCACATTCATGTAGCATCTTAACCATCATGGGTTCAAGAGGCTGCTCACATGAAGTGGTACTTTGCCCTGTATGACACATAGCTTCTATCTGACATCGTATGACCTGCTCTGATACTCTTTATAATAACCCAAACTCTTAAGAATCAAGGTATTGTCCGCTTTGGCTTGAAAGACCTCGCAGTTTTATCCTCAGAAGATAATTTCCCAGCAGGTCACCCATCCTGGGGGTGCTCCCATATGAGCACGCTTAATTTTGGAGTTCTTATCAGGAACTTCACCGTTATCTGAAAAAGTGCCTCGATGTTTAAGTTTCACTTATTACCACTTAAGTGGGTCTTTACAATGCTCCTCATATTTAGAAATGAATTAAATCATTTTAGATTTTCATGATTCAACACATAACTAGTACTTAGTAAGTGCAATCTTTGGACATTCTTATTTTGTATCATCAATTTTACATATTTGGTTATAGAGATAATGGATATGCACTACAAGTAGGTATGCTAGGAATGAAAATAGGCATATAGTTGGCTTTGGGTGGGTTAAGGACATAGCACTTAAATAAAGGAGCTACATATAATGTTGCCATAAAGTGGGTTGGATTTATTAGGTTTAGTTAGAGGTTACATAATAAAAAGATTAGGTGCAAATAAATTTATGATAACAGATAATTCAAATAGAGTGAAGGCAATATTTGTATCACATATATCAAGTATCTCATCTTTTTATGATATGCCTTACTAGTGATTATCTCACCAAGCTCTTGTAGGGAATCAAATGATATAATAAGTGTTTCATTAAATATATTATGCTCAAATGGTAGTAGGTTTGTCCATTTGTTGAGTATGTAATGAAGCTTACTAAAAATGCTATAATGTTGAATGTGAGTTTTATTCTCAGATATTAGGGTCAAATTATAAGTAATGATTGATTCATGATTGTAAGGTTAGAATACACTTGCTAGAAGGGATTTATTAGTTGTTGCCACATTCATTTAATAATTGGTTTGCATATAATTCTCATATTTGGCTTTAATGTATTAAACTTGTACATCTTGGGCATTGATGACTTAGATTATCTTGATTACACTCGTTGGTTGCTAATGGATACTCTCTCTCACCGAAGTTTAATGAGAAAATTATGTTATTATTTCAAGTTAATTTTTGCCCCTCAAAAGAAATAACCCCTACACTATGATTTGATAAAGAATTCTTATTTTATTATCTTTATGTGTGAGTGTAGTTCTTAACAACATTGTTAAGAGGATTCTTAACTTGTTGCATGCAATACTTTTTTTGTTTATTTTTTTTCCCATTTTGTTTAAACTATTCTTTATAATCTTTTATTTTTATTTTTATTTGAACAATTTCGTTTTCACCACTAAGCACCTTTACTCTTAGGTTTTCTCTATTTTGATTCACTAAATATGCTTTTTGCTTGTGAATATAACTAGCAATTGAATTCATATAAAATTAGCTTCCCTTCAAATTTTGTTATCCAAATTTTAAAATTATACTCTTAAAAATGTTCATATTACTTTTTTAAGTTTTTACTATCTAATTGTATAGCATATCTAAGATTAAATATTACTTTTCTTATTCCTTATTTTTAAATTCAAAACAAAAATTAATGTCGATCCGTCAAACAAGTACCTGGAATAATCTTATCATTTTTTATTATTATTAATTTCTTTTCCTTACGAGAAAATAGTCAATCTTTGCGTTGTAAACCTCATTTTTATAAGTGATAACATTTCCTATCTTTCTTTAAGATCATAAACTATAACAAATTCTAAAATCATTCTTCTTTTATTAATCTCTTTAAAGGTAAAACCACAATGAGTACAATTAAATTCCTTATTCACCTTTCCATCATGCCTATTTAAATCTTCTTTTGTAAATAATATCTCATCTTAAGTTATTTCATGAATCACGTTCTTCAAAGCATGCCAATGACAACTAGGGAAATTGATGCCAGAGCCTGTGGGGGTGGGAACATTGAAGGAAGGGCGATTGAAGCCCTAGCCATGATGACTAGGGCACATTGAAATTAGAGCACTATTCTTTCAAAAGCTCTTCAAAGTTGTTGCCTATAATCACGAGGCTACAATGTTGTGCAGTATAGATTTTTCCATTGCAATCTCCTATATAAGCTAGAATCTCTGATATGAAGTTAGATTTTAGAAAAAACAATAACAAAAAATTATTCGCAAATGAAGTTCAAGTTTTTGTTAACCCTCAACAAATGCATATTGAAAGTGTTCTTATGTCTTGAAATCATAGCTTTCACTTTCTGCTTGTGAAGTTGAGCTCAGCTATCCTTGGTTATTTGTTAAGCATTCATTACATCACTGGTCACATTATAAGACTAATTATTCATCAGGATAGTAGCTGATTTGTTTTAATTATTTTAAAATTTTGAGGATATTGGCTAACGAAACTTTTCTCTATAATCGCAGAGAGAAATTTTGATTCAATTTCATTATTTAGCATTGAAATTTATTTTATAGTTTGAACTTTTTTTATTGCTATATTTCTGACACCTTGTTTTTGTTACATGATCTTTTAGGTTTGCTGGAGGGTGAGATATTTCTTCAAAATTTACCAAGTATAGTTGTCGCCCATGTACTTGGTATGTTTATCATTTTCTAACACTACCATTTATTGTTTCTTATCCATTCAGTGGAATTTTTTTTTATATTTTGAAACATTATAACTTTATTTATTAATCCTCGTGCATAACTAATTTTCATTGTTAGAAAGTTAGGTTTATCTTTTATTTATCTAAGAACTTAAAATAAATTTTTTTTTTTGTTACTTGAAGGAATCTTATAAAGTTTCTATAATATCAGCAAAGATATATGGGTATAATTTGACTACCAAAGAATCATATTGAGAAATTAAGTGTTGCAGGGATGAGGATGTTAAGGTGGATGAGCGGTCCCATACACAAAAAGATAAGATGATCAACGAGCTCTTTCATAAAATGGTTAAAGGGCTTCAATTGAAGATAAGCTTAAATAAAGTTGTCTTAGATGGTTTGGGCATATTATGTATAGATTGTTTGATGCCTTGGTTTGGAAAATTGAGTTTACGAAGTTTGTCCATGTTAAAAGAGTGCGATAAAGACCAAAAAGACGTGAAAATAAATTATTGGGAAGAATTTAAGGGGTTGTTTGGCATGAGGAAAGTTGAGAATTTTGAGTATAAAGTGATCCGATTACAGTGAAATATATTACAGTGTAATCAGATTTGTTTACCGTTGTTTGGCAGTTTTACAGGAAATTTAATATTTTTTTATTTGAAATGAAGTAATTTGTGAGTGGTATTTTGAATAAATTGGGGGGTAAAATTACCCAAAAAAAATTGTTTTTATTGAAAATTTTCTTAGAGTTTCGTTCGAACAAAATGAACGAATCGTTCAAACGATTCATTCCGTCGAGTCGATTTGAAATTTTTTTAGGGATTCATTCGAACAAACGAATCGTTCGTTCGAATGAAGCCATCGTTTGAATGAAGGATTTGTCGAAATCGTTCGCTGGAGAAGATGGACAAATAAAATCGTTCGTTCGAAGGCGCCTTCCTCTCCATGGCTGCTTTGCTCCGCGCTTTTTCAAATTGCTGCAAAATCAATCATAATTTTTTACTCTCCCCGTATATATAGTAGCGCAAATTGAATTACAGTGTCAAATGCCAGTAATCTCAGTTTACTCGAATTTTTTTTTACTTTACACTACTTTTTTCTTATGCCAAACAATCCTTAAAAAACTAGAAGTTTAGGGGACATAATACCTAGCTCCTTCCTTTTTTAATTTACAACATTTATTAATTTATTGAACTAATTATTATACTAAATATAAAAAAATGTGATAATAGATACTAATCAAGAAATACTTAATTTAGTATGAATTAATGCAATTAATTAATTAACTATTAAATGGCAGAATTATACCAATTATAAATAAAAGTATATTTAATTAATTAATAACATGATCACTTAAATCCCTTTATTAGTTAATAATAAGTGATTAATTAGCATATTGGTTATTATTTATGCTATACTTATTATTAAATAAATAAAAGTTATTAATTAGTAATATGATTAACTATTAATTAAATAGATAAAATAATTATTCTTACTTGTAATTAACTTAATTAATTAACAAATATTTAATTAAATTGATTTTTCTATCTAGCTAATGATAACTAATTTATTTGCATATTAGTTATGAATTAAATAATATTTTTTATTAAATAAACAATTGACATTTCATTAATGTTATTTTAGCTATTTAATAATTATTATTTTAATTTGTAACTTAATTAAGTAATAATTACCTACAATTTTTATATATTTATATCATTAGCTAGTATTAAATGATTAGTTTGCTTGATGTGATGGATTAAGTTTTTTATTAATAACTTAATGATAATTAAATAATAAATTTTATCTATTTAATGATTAATTAAATGGTTTAGTAAAAAATATTTAAGATTAATATATATATATATATATATATATAATTGCTAAATTGTTTAATTAGCTTACAATTAAAATGTTTATCGAATAATGTTCTTATTATGTATGTAATAATTAGGTAGTGATGCATTAATGAATAGAAATTTATTTTTAATTTATTTTTTAAAAATAGTTATATTGTTATTCAAGTAATGATTGCTTAAATTTGTCAGTTTATTATCTTAATTAGTTAATAGTAAGTGATTAATTAGCATTATTATTATGTATTAAGTAATGTTTATAATCAAATAATATTTTATCATTAACTAAGTATTTAATTAAGATTTATTCAATTTTATTAATATTTATTTTACATTTAATAGTAATAAAATTTTAACTAATTATTTAAACTCATTTATTATTTATCAAATTTAATTAATAATAAATGATTCATTGGCATTCTTATTATTAATTAAATAATGATAATAATACTTAATCAGTAACATTGTTATTACTTAATCATCAATGAAAATAAATATTATTTTAAATAATACATAATTTATATTTGTTTGCTTGACTAATTAATTAGTTAACAATTTATCTTAATGATTAATTAATGAGTTATGCCATTAATTTATTAAGGTACTAAATATATTAATAGTATGATACTAATTGCTGGTATTATTATTATTATTATTAGTATCAAATCTATTTAAGTTAACTTTAATTAAACAGTTTTTATTTAAATAATATGATCCAACTTAGCTGGATTATAATCAAATTGTTTTACCTTGGCAATTTTGCTAAGCTTAACTTAGTTAAGCCTGCTAAGCTTAATTCATTATATTCTTGAACAAAACAGCCCTTTAGCTCAAACAAATTAGTTTGGTTAATCTGAGCTTGGTTTTGGACAAACTTTGATATTATAATGATGATGTTGGGGAGAGTTATATCTTGAGATTGATGATGTTGGGGAGAGTTATATCTTGAGATTGATGATGTCTAGTTAGGTGGATTTGCCGTTGTAACATGTAGGTAACAGAGAGTTAATGAGCTGAGTAATGACATAGTTCATACTGGTTATCATTTGAGTCAGACCTAGCAGGTTTAGTTGGATGGCGAGATGCCACTACCGGCGAATGCGTGATCCATGAGAAGCTACAATGATGCAAAAAATGGCTCAAGAAGAGAACATATGTAGCACTGAAGCCACAATGAAAAAGAGCTATGATTCAATCTACTGCACACGAAAATATGCTAAGCTAACAATTGTTGAAAATAGCATGTACAAGAATAAAAATTGTTTAAGCTGAGATAAAATAAGTTGCGTTTAGGATATTTAGAAGCAAGGTTTTAAAGGAAATTTCCTATGGTTTAATATTATTTTTATTAAATTTTGAGAATTGCAAATTTATTAGTGTTATTTAGTATTACTGTTTTAAAGTTTATTTTCTTGCTTTTTATGCATTTTGCATCTTTTTAAGTTTTCCTTTATCATGTTATATAGTTTTTTTCAATAGATAATGCTGCAATAACTTTAGTAACAATTTGTTGTTTTGTTAATTTTTCATTTGCGTTATGTTAAACGTAATATTTATTTTCTTATGTGAACTTGTTTTATAGATCCCCAGCAAGGAGAGCGAATATTAGACATGTGTGCTGCTCCTGGAGGAAAAACAACTGCCATTGCTATGCTTATGAGGGATAACGGAGAGGTTGTTGCTGTTGATAGATCCCACAATAAGGTAAACTTGTGCGTAGTGGTAAATGTAACCGAAGTACTAATTTTAACAGAGTTTAATTGACTTCGGTTCTGTTGTTTTTGAATTTTGGTCCATATTTAAATTCTTGGAAATCGAACCTTCAAAATATCCAATTTATATATTTTATATTATATTTAAAGCTACTTGCTTTAAATTTAACGCAAGTTCGAGCCAGTATCTTGCGGTAAAGAGGAAAGATGTATATGCACTTTCAGGTGTCTTTCCTGATTTGTTAAATTTTTCTTCTGGTTTCTTATGTAGAAACATAATAATAAACCTTGCATCCTGCATGTTTCTTGAGTTCTGCTCAGTGTCTAAATAAAAATATTTCATATTTTAATTAGAAACCTTTTTGTTATCTCTTGCAATATGTTGTCATCAATGGCAGAACCAGCGAAGGGGGGGGGGGTGCTTCGCAAGTCTGAGCTAGTCTTTAGGAATCTATAGATTATGTCAAACTTTTATCTTTGAATTCAACTGCAATTTATCGATTTTAGGAGCTTCACTCCAAATTTATGATGTTCCCTTTTACTTCTTCTCTTAAAATCCTAACTCTGTTACTGGTCGTCAACTTAACTAGCAGGCTTTTTGCTAATAATATGAATGATAGAATATGAGAGAGGTCTCGGATAGCTGTTGCAATAAACTTTGTTGTGGAAAACACTGGTCAAATGATTTGCATATTGTGAAAATTCATTTTCTTAAAATTGCTTGATGTTTGCTTGTGAGTTAGAATTGGTTTTTTCAAAAAAAGGGCATATTGTTGATTTGTTTCCATTTTTTTTAGACATTGAATTATTACACTTGAAATTACAGTCACTGTTTATTCATATACCATGTGGTGTATTGGATTAATTATTTTCCCTTTCTTTTGTGTTGTCAATGCTCTACTGATGTCTTAGTTTCTGCATTGTATTTCTTATTGGCACGAACTTTGTTCTGAAGAACAATTTCATATGCTTACCATTCTCCCAATTTTTCACGCTCCCCAACTTTTTTAGAACTTTTGAATTATGATTCATGCAACACATTTTAGTGACTTTGTTCTACTACTAAATGTGATAATAATAATAAAAAGTTAGCTTTTAGAATTGAGTTTGTGCTGTTAACTTGGAGAAAAGATTTGGGATCCTTATAAAGTACAAAAATATTATTGAGATTTAAAGGAAAAATTCGATTACAACAATTAGAGTTGCTAGGGAAACACTATTGTCCTTTTAGAAGGATAGATTCATTTTTCTTTGCACAGCTCTTTCCATTTAGTTATCAAGAAATTTTTATGGCTTAAATTTAATGAAGTTAAAGACAGCTGATGTGGCCTTTTGATTTCAACTTTTTTAGTTTGATTTATTAATTTTTTTAATGGTTGGTGAGATAAGTGCAGAGAAAATTAATCTATCCATCTAAAAGGCTAGTAGTGTTCTTTAAGTTGCTATGTTGTATGCATCTGAATCTGGGGACGTAAAATGATTAATAGACAAGTTGCCAAAAATAGTACATTACAATTTAGTACATTGACAATTATTGTGAAAGGTGCTTGATAAAACATGGAAGCTTGTATTTAGGAATGTTTTGAATTACAAGAGTGGAAATATTGCACATTACAATAAAATAATGTAAGTACGGTAAGTGTTTTGGGCGTGTAATAATGATGGAAGATTAACCAGTAAGTTGGATGTTTAAAGTTGATGAAGGATTATGAAGAATAAACTGGTATACCAACCGGTTTATACAAAGGAGGGATATATTAAAGTTAACTTGGATAGAAGCTGTGCAAAAAATTCATGCAGTTTAGGCTAGACTAATGCAAAAGCTTATGCGGATGGATGGATAATATAAGCTTAAAACCAACCAAAAATAATTATGATATGACTATTGATGGTGATAGCCTCAATGCTACCAATTTTTATTAAACAATGACAATCTTAATACTCTACCTTGTTCAATGACCTTTGAGGTTGCTGGCTATATATTCTGTAATTTAAACTTTACTTGCTATAGAAACTGTTTTGAAATATAAACTTTAATGCCAAAATTGAAACTGAAACTGCAGCAATCTTAATCATTAAGCATGCAAAAAAAACAAATGAATTTGTGCTACTTCTTAGAATACCTATTTCATAATCTAGGCTCATTTGGTTTTCTTCTTTTCATAAAATTGGCTGTGAAGCTTCTTCCGGAAAGCTCCTTTACGAAATAGGTTTATAAGCCCATCTAAATGCAGGCATTTCAAGGCAAGATTATAGTAAACTATTAAACAAATATTTTTAATAGAGTTCTGCTGCGTTATGTTAGGCAGAGGGCCTTTACTGAAATGTAACGCATGATACATACATTTTAATCGTGTCTGATGTCAAAATTAACTTGAAAAAAGTTGCATCATTTGTTAATCAAACACTTCATACCTGCCAATGTTTGTTTGTGCTACATAATTGAATCAGGTTCTATTCTTTGCTCATCTTTTCAAGAAAGTTGCATGCTCTATAAAATGTTTTTATTTGTCATCTTGGATTTAATCTTCATATGTAATTGTGCAGTTATATTGTTTTTTTAATATGAATATGCAGAATTACCTAATTCATAAAGTTCATTTGGATATAGTATCGATTAATTTTGCAAACAGGGCAATGATTATTTGGTTCATTTTTTTTTGCAATTGTCGTTCAGGATTTCTTATTGCTTCTGACATCTCTTAATGCTCTTTCTTTTTCATGTGTACTTGTATAAAAAAAAATTTTCAGGTTATGGATGTGAAAAAGTTGGCTGCAGAGATGGATCTTACTTGTATAAGGGCTTATAGACTTGATGCTCTAAAATCGGTTTATAAAAATAAAGAAGCAACTGATGTTGCGGCAACAATAATGGTTCATGAAAATTCATACAATACAGTTGAGAAGGCATCTCCAAGTTTTGACAATAGTGATTTGCGTTTTGCTAATACTGACAGGGGCACAATTAATGCAAAAGTTACGAGCAATGGTAAAATAGATTTTTATGAACAATTTTTCTTTTATAAACCATGTAATGCATTTTTAGAACATTTTTTGCATCATAGGCTTCATACTTCATTTTAAGAGTAAAAGGTATTCTGTGATACTACTTTTTATTTGAATGGGATGTATTCTTGTGTATTTTGAAATGTTTCTTACATCTTATCTCATTACAATATGGTTTCATATTAACTCATTGAGTTCCTATCAACTTCTTTGGTGTTCAGAATTGCTAC
Organism: Gastrodia elata; assembly: GCA_016760335.1. NCBI lineage: Eukaryota > Viridiplantae > Streptophyta > Magnoliopsida > Asparagales > Orchidaceae > Gastrodia > Gastrodia elata. The sequence continues at coordinate 20,656,280 of CM028671.1, read as the reverse complement.
AACAATACGAAGTGGTAAACACAACTTACGTATTTTCGGCAAATCAAATATCAAATTAGACAATAAACAACACTAAATCAGCTCAACAAATAAAATAACCTCAAGCGCCGGTCGGCTAGACAGCACTAGGGTCGATGCTGCGTCAATTGTAGTCGGATCGGAAATATCTGCTTCATCATCTACTTGGCTCCCCTTATCCCCCTATATTCCCTGCTTTTTGGGACTTGGCTTTTTTTTTGAAGCCGCGCGGCTTTTTACTTGAACTGGTGACTTTTCTTTTGGACAGGAGCAAGGAAAACGATGACTTTTGTTTTGTTTGAGGATGCGAAGCAAAGCAGAATAGAAAGTGGTAACCCCAAAAATGCAATCCGAACGACACTGCCAAGCGACTCATAATCTGTTAGGCGGGAGGGGGGAGATCCCAGTGAAGGTACGAAGGGACTAGCTGACAAATCGAACCTTTCTTTTATTCTGGTTCTAGTTTTTCTCCTATAGATGTTGTTAATGAGCTAACCTAACTAATAGAATATCTGACCTAGGTAGTTTTTAGTTGGCATTCCTATTTGACCGAGGCTAGGCAACTTTTTGACTAGAATATTATTCCCGTTTGGTTGGCTATTGCAATTTGACGCTCGACAGGCTTCAAAAATATCTTTCTAGTCTGGATCTTATCTTCTGCATAGGCATTCTTTCCTATTATTAAATAAGTGTATCTCCAAGAGCCAAATGGAGAAATTCTTTGAGGATACATGGCGTTTCCTAGCCCTTGTTACTTAGAGGTGGATGCTTCTCTTCGTGGTGCTCCACAAGGACAAGGAGGCTGCAGAATGCTCACCACCGTCCACCGCAGGGAAAGGGGAGACGACCACAGCTAGAAGGAGAGCTTTTATCTATAGGCTTTGCACCTAACGATCAATTGAGCTTCTATGTAAATCTTCTCATCTATTCCTGGGAGGAAGAGTGAGCCTTAGCGTGTTCACGGTAGGGATGGACATAATCTAATTAGAATGATGCTATTGCTATATAGGATGCGACCAGGGGAGGCATTCTCTTTCGAGGGTACGTAGTAGAGCACGACACGCCTTTCTTAAAAACAAGTAAGGAATAAGGAATTGAGTAAAATATATGTATATGGATAAATATAAAAAAAAAATTATAAACGTTTACCCATGATGGGATCGGGAGGTCTAACTGATTATAAAAATATAAGTTTAATAAGTATATTCATTAGTGAACAAGGAAAAAGTTTAGATAGAAAAACTATTAACTTAACCTTGAAACAACAAAGATGGCTTAATATATTCCTATGAAAGATCTAGATATATAATAGGTGTGAGCCCCCAGGGAGAAGGGCGAATTAATGGAGAATGTCTTTTCAGTAGTACAAAACCTCCTTTATTCTAGTATGTTCCAGAAATTCGACTAGCATCTCACTCTTGAGATAATTCGATTTTGGATGCTAATGGGATTTCATTTTCATAGTCGGATAAAGTTCTAAAGTCCCATCTCTATATCTTTAGCATTCTTTGAACTTTTAATAAATTCTTATCATATACATATAATAATAAGAAACAAACCTATCGGCTTCTTTGCTTTGGATCCTAGGGCTCATATCTATCATACGCTAGATCCTACTCTACCGTTTGGACTAGCGTCTCCTCGAATGACCGTGCTGGGGAATTCTACCGCACTCCGTGCATCTATGGCTGCGGAGCCTACCCAAAGGTTCAGGCCGGATTGTAGGAAGTGGGTGTACGATTTTGTATTTCTATGAGAAGCTCTAAGGCACCCACGATTCCAAGGAGTATGTCGTCGGAGTGCTTACCAACACCGACTGCTGTTGCCACTGCTTAAGCTGGTATAAAGATCACGGCGACAAGTAGTTTGATCCATGGAAGCAAGTGTCAAATCCACCTGGAGGGATCTCAAATAGTGAGCTGATGAAAGAGGCGACACGACCAACGGGAGATATAAGAAAGAGAAAGTTGAAATAGAATGTTCTCTTCTCCATGAGCCTGACTTATTATGGAAGGGGTGGCTACCCATCGGGGCAAAGAAGCAGGGGGTTTAATGACTACTTCAGTTATGTACAATCGCAAGGAAAATTCCAGTAATCCCGGGGGGGGTAAAAAGATGCGTGCTTCGGGACCATTCAAATATAACAGAGAAAGGTTAGGAGAGCGAAAAGAAACACTAATACGACCCTGTTCACTTGAGCGTGAGCCAGCCTGTGTCTTTCTATCGATAGGATCACCTCTCAATTAACTAGCACTAGATAGAGATAGGTTCAGCAACCCAGCCGAAACCTTCTAAACCTTAGATTTTAGTTAGAGTATAGTAGTAATCCCGCTAGCGAGCAATTCAATAGTAGCTCGTTCGTACACCTATTAGATTAGAGGGCAAGTAGTGTTTTCCGGGTCTCGATTCTGTTTACTCTGAGGACATCTCTCATTTGCTCCATAAAATTCCATAGAGTGGGAAAACTGAAGCGATCTCTTTGAACATGGATTGCCACTCGGTTGATGCTGGAAGTAATCCCCTAGAATAACCCAATTCTTTGATTCTACTTCGTATGGAGGAAGTAAGACAATGTAGTTTGAGTTTAGCACCTTCCTTGATCTTTTACTTCAAAGTATCTACTACAAGACCGGTCACAAGCTAGCTATTCTCTGACAATTTGGCTTATAAGGGAGGAAGGATGTGGTCTTGGGCATTCACTTCTAAAGTAAAGTTAGGATTCTCAGGTAGATAGTTTATATGAGGCGTAGGCCTCCTAAAAAGTAACGGAGGCGTGCAAAATTTTCTTTGAGCCAGACTAAAAAAAATGTCACCGGATCTCCCGCTCGTCTTCGCGCTTGGAGTTCTTACCAGAGGCGTAGTAGCTAAGCTAATATTATTTCTTCTATCTACGATTCAATAATGAAACTACTTCACACCTCTGAGATGAGTTACAATGCACTCACTAAAAAACATAAATTTCCAATCTAATAGAATAGAAAATTAGTGGTCACCAGGCCACCGTCAAGGTTGACCATACCTATAGGACCTATGCCTATGGGTATCAGTACTGGGGGCTAAAATTGTGATTATGGGCTTGTACAAGTCAGCAAATCCTTGAATTTGCAATGCATCTGAGGAAATCACATAGGTCATGAGCCAGATTCACCATCATCATCTTGCCATAGTTCCGTTTTAGAGTGGTGAAGACGTTTAGTGCTTCCGAGCCAGTCGGCCAAAGACTTGATTTTCTTGATCTCTTACAATTAGTGAACTAGATCCTACCCTACCGGGTGGCCTTGAGCCTTCGATTCGCTTCTGCTTCGAAAGCACAATGGTAGACTCAGAAATGACACGTTGAAAGCATAATATCAGAAAGAAAGGAAAACCCTCTTTCCTTCCGATTCGGGGATCTTGCTCGCTTTTCTCTAAAGGGCTAGTCCTTTAGATTTTGATCTTGAGTTTTTTGATTCGGACAAGCAAGAGAGGAGAGGGCCTGGCACTATATACATACATCCATGGATCCATCCTGTGGAAATATTGCTTTCTTTGTTAGGGAAAACCTGAACCAAGTTGAGGCTACGTATTAGAATTTGATTTGAAATTTTTAGGCCTATTTACCTTCTTTGGCATCGAGAGGTTGATGGCACAGTTCGGTTGGCAAGTGAGGCCTCCCTGCATCTGCGGTCTCGTAGGATGGGAAACTTCTCGGGTGCCGGAGGGTCAATTGATCGTTCATGTGAGGAAACTCTATTCATTCTGGCGATTCCTTTAAAGTCAGAATGTGAGCCAGTAGGGTAGGATAGTGAGCCGATAGGCGAAGCACTCGATTTACTCCGCTACGCGGCCTTATAAGATTCTCTGAAGAAGGCCACTCGGAGCTGGAGGGTAGGATCTGTAAGAGTTTACAGTTGTTATTTTAGCTGATAAGCTACCCATTATGCAGTTGATGTAGTTACACCTGCTTTTTCTATTATATTATTACTGCTGCAATTTCTTCTGACATCCCTCTCCCTGTTTTATCATAGATAATAGTTTTATGTTAACTCTGCTATGTAGTATATGTAGAATTCCTTAAAGTTTTAGATTCAAGAGCCCAAAATATATATGCAGTTGTTTCATTAATTTTAATGATTATGAAGTCCAATCTGTGGGGAGGTTTGTGAATCAAACGATTAGAAATCTTTGTAGAAGAAAACTTTACATGTATTAGTTATTTGTGACTATATGAAGCATGTAATTTTCATTTTATATTATATTATATATATATATATATATATATATATATATATATATATATATATATGGCTTCTATATTGGATTGTCTCAGTAGAATTTGAGCAAGCCAATTTTATTTAGTATCGAGATTTCATGAGCAGGCCCAACTGTAAAATCCATATTATGAGTAATGTGAGATATTCATTTATCATTTGTTACATTTATATTTTATTTTTCATGCATGCTACCTAGTTTTGTGTTTTCAATATGAGCATACACTTGATAAGCTCTTAGGTCCGTTCTTTTACTATAATAAAAAAAACTGAGATTAATTCAACTTGAACTAGACGAACTCTTTCCTAATATGATAAATAGTTGCTATTTTTTATTTTTAATAAAAATCACATCATACATTGAATGTACTTGATTCTTGAATATATTGCATGGCATTTTGTACTCACCCACAAGTATGGGCATCCTTGCTCTAAAAAAGAAATCATAAGATTCAAGATTCAAAAATAAGATAACAATTAATTCTTGCATTTGCATACCGTAAGCTAACTATAAATTTAAATTGATTAGGAGGGTTATTTAATGGACTCTTTTTTGGCGGAAGTTATATGCCCATTTGAGTTCGCATCTATAACTCATGTATAGTTAATTGATTTTTTCCACGAAATGTCAGCCTCACTTGGTGCGTATGTATGAATTTTTATCTCTAGCTCGCATTTTTTTTAAGGGATGTGTGCAGGTGAGCTCAAATCTATTATTTGAGCATTAATTTTCAATTCAGACATTATTCGTCCCCACAATGGGCAATTCTTGGAGAAGTTATACTTTTTTGTGTAATTGTAGGACCAAAATTTCTAATAAAAATAAACCATCTTGACATAAAATTTTAAAGAAAAGCCAACTATTTAATAGATGTGAAGCAATTAGAATGTTTTGAGTTTAACGCTCATTTGTATGTTTCTTTTTAGGCTCATCCATTGACTTTTTAGCTATCATCTTAGATTTGAGACTCAAATTTTTTCTCAAAATATCTCTTGATATTCAGTTTGACTGTTGGGGTGGTACATTTTATCCCCCTATTATAATTAATATTAAGTTGACAAGTGGTGTATGCAAGAATTTCATCTTCATTAATAGTACTATTTAGCGATAATGTGCAGCTATTCAAACTATTTTCCTTCATTTGACCGAAATAGCAACATAACAACAAACCAAGCCCTTAATCCTAGTAAGCTGGATTTGCTTTGTTATTCCCTTTATTGTGATTCTATGTTAAAGAATTTAGTAGTATTATGATAATTTTGGTTTTGGAGAGATTAATGAAGAATGAAGAATGATTTTGGAGTTTGCTTCTGCTTATGATTTTATAATTGCTAACACCTACTTTAAGAAAATGAGGAACATATTATCACTTATTAAAATGAGACTTCTAAAACTCAGATTGACTATTTTATTTTAAAGAAAAGGGATCTTTTATTTTGTAAGAATTGCAAAATTATTCAAAATAATTGTTTGACAATCCAATCTCGTTTATTAGTTTTGAATTGAAAATAAAGCGTACATAAGGCAATATTAAATCTAAAACATATCTTATGATAGTGCACCAAGAAAAGTACATTGGAGAGCTTTGGATAGAAAAAGAATTTGTATTGCTTATATTGATGTTATTAGAGATGTATAATGGGGTTGTAACATGTTTTTGATCGTAAGGTGGCTTGCCTAATGATTTTTCTATTACTATTGGATTACATCAAGGCTCACTACTCAGCCCATATTTTTTTGCTTTCTTATTGAGCACATTCAAGAGAGAATTATTTGGTGCATGTTATTTGCAAATGACATTTTTTTAATTAATAAGTCTAGGGATGAAGTTAAAGTAAAGCTCGAGTTGTGAAGATCTACTTAAGAATCAAAAAGTTTTTATCTTAGTAGATCAAACATAATACACAAAGTATAAGTTCAATTGTATTAGAATTCTTAATCTTGAGGATGATATGATCCAGAAGAGTGAGAGGCTTAAAGTACCTTGGTTAAATCATTCAAAATAATGGCAAAATATAGAGCAATTTGAACAATAGAATTCAAGCTGATTGGATGAAATGGAGGAGCGCTTCTAAAGTGTTGTGCGATCTGAAAATCTCACTCAAAATTTAAAGAAAATTTTGTAGAGCGGCTATACAACTAGTTATGTTATATGAGGTTGAATGTTAGCCAACAAAAGAAGAAACTTACCAATAAAATAAGTGTTATAGAAATGAGAATGCTTAGGTATATGAGTGGGTATACTCGTAAGGATAGCATGAGTAATGAGTTTATTTGTAACAAGGATGTAGTGGCTCCAATAGTGGTTAAGATTAGAGAATGCTGCCCTATATGGATCGAGCATATTAAGAGTAAATCATGCAACGTCCTCGTTAGAAAATTTGAGTTTATGAATCTTACTCATATTAAAAGAGGAAGAGAACGACCAAAAAAGACATGGGAAGAAACTATTAGGAAGCATCTTCTTTGTTTGGAACTTAGGGAGAGACTTCTATTTGATCGTGCACAATGAAAAAAGGATTTATATAGCTGACCGCACCTATTAGTATTAAGGCTTGTTGTTGTAAATAGAAGCCCATTCCTAAACCTCAAGTATGTGATATTATTTTTAATGGTTTCTTGCCATATCCTTTTTGGCCATTCTCTTCCTCTATCAATATGGGTAAATTTCATTTACTCTAATTTTCCACTTAGACATCTAACATTTTATGCTTAATATGCCCAACCATCTATAAGATGACTTTCTCTGAGTTTGCCCTTAATTGGAGCTTCTCCAATTTTTGTTCTATGAATGTACTTGTTTTTCATCTTATCTTCTTATGGTATGCCTACTCAGCCACCTTAGCACTCTCATCTCTGCATTCTTAATTTATAAGTATGCTGCATTGTAAAAAGCCAACATTATTCCCCTTATAGTTATAGTTGATTATAAAATTTCCTTCTTTGAGTGGAAATTTTTTATTACTCAACACTCCACTTTGTTTCATTCAACCTGCTTTAATTTACTTGATCACTTCATCTTTCATTCTATTATTTTTTTGTATATTTGAACCTAGATATATGAATCTCTTGCACTTGATAATATAATTTTCAAGTGACATATCCTCAATATCATAATTGCAATTGTGATCAAGATTACATTTCATATATTTTATATTATATTTACCAAGGCAAAAACTTTTAGATTCTAGGGTAGTTCTCCATAACTTAAGTTCACTTTAACTCCATCCTAGTCTTAGGAATGTGATGCATATTGTTTGTAAATAAAATGTACTAAGGAGCGACGCCTCTCGTGTGTTCAATAATGATATCTATAATTAAAGCAAAGAGATATTGACTTGAGCTGATTCTTGATGTAGTCCAATTGAAATATAAAAATCATTTGACAAGTCACCTTGGGTTTGAACACATGTGATTGCCTTATTGTAGATATCTTTAGTAACATTAATATATGCAACACAAACCCCTTTTTCTATTCATTACTATATAAATGTTTATATGTAATTTATCATACACATTTTCTAAATTATCAAATATAAGATGAAAATTTTTTTGCTATCTTGAAACTTCTTTATTAAACCTCTTTACAAATGTATAGCGTATATAGTCAATTAACCAAGCATGAAACCAAATTTATTAGGCGAAATCTTAATATTTTCTTGGAAATCATATTAAATTACTATCTCTTATTTTCTTTATGTATATCTCATTAACTTAATTCCTTTATTGCTTAACACAATCTTGCATATTGCCTTTATTTTTTTAGCTATGTATCAACATTACTTTTCCTGCATTCTAATATTTTTTTAACTTTTAAAAATGTATTAATAATTGGTGAGCAAAAAAAATTATTTTTCACAAACAGTTCCACACATTAACAGGGATGCCATTTGATTTAGTAATTTTTTTTATCTTCATTTTCCTTAAAACATTCCAAATGCTAGTTTCACTCATTTGATTATTGGAGTTTTAAATATAAATGTTTAGAACTTACTCATGTTGATCATGATATCAAATCTTCATTAAAAAAGCTTATGAAAAATTCATTCATTTTAAATATTGACATTCATAAGAAATGTTTTCTTATCGGAGTCCTTCCATTTCACTTAAGTTAAATTTTTAGTTGTTAATCTCTTAATTTGGTAAGCTGTGTCTCTCTTTTAATGATGTCAAGTTGCTTGTATAAACTCAACAACCAATGACATAGTATTTTTAATAATTTATTTTTTATTTTTTTCCTTAACACCTTGACTCTACCACCAGGTGTATTAACTGTTAGCAGTTTTTCTCTTAGATTCTCTAATAGTATCTTTAGCTACTGTATGGATGGAGTTAATAATATTTTGCTGCATAAATTTTGCTTCCTCTATAACATCTCATTGTGCAGCTCTAAAGTTTGCTTTCATAATATCTCAATTTTCATTATTAAGATTCTATTGTCTAGTCTTCGGGCATATGTTAGGTTTATTGTTGTTTTTCTATGCAATTTTTTCAAATCTAAAACCAATAATGAATGTTGTGTTATTAAACATTCTGCCGGAATAACCTTGCAGTCTTTGCAAGTTAATTAATCTCTTTTTTTAATAAAAAATTTAATGTGAGCTTTAGAAAAATTATTTTTATTAAGTAATAGTATGTTTTCTTTCTTAAACATTGTTTTAATAATAAAAAAACCATATGCTAAAGCAACAAAAATATTTTTTCTTCTTTATTAAGCTCACTAAAATAAAAAATACCATTAAATTTTCTCGCTATTGTTTAATATATTCTCTTATAAATGACATTTTCTCTTGAGTTATTTCTAGATTTAGCTTTTTTAAATTATGCAATAATGTTTCTTTTATAGTCCTATTCAATTCTTCTCGAGGACATAACACATTCAATATTGATAATCATCAAATAACTGCCATTCACATCATTTTGCTTTAATTTTTTATCCAAAATGATACCACAGCATTTGTAAGCCTTTCCTTGTCTGAGTACCAAAACTAGAATATAAGCTATGAATTTTTGTTTCTTTCTCAACTACTCGCTTTGTTTCCTGTAGGCATAAAATATATGTATTCTTATTAATTATAATATTCACAACTCAATAAACTTGCCTGATAGAGCATTAATATTCCAAGATCTTATTCTTAGCATTTTGGAGTCAAATCGGGCAATAAACTTTATGTACTACGTGCTTTCCTTTTCCTTTTATCTTTGCGGCCAATAGAGTTGTGTTTACTACTTTTAACTGCATTGCCATTGTTCTTGTTAAGAACTCAGCTTCGTCCATGTTAATGGCCTCATCCTTAATTGGGTCAAAATATTTGAACCTTGTCAAATCTGTAGTTTTCATTTGGCAATGAGTTTTGATTGCCACCAGTCACCCCAACTATTTCAAGAATAAGAATAACAGCATCATGATTAAATTTAACCCTAACAATGATGTTCTTTCTGATCCACGAGCTCTTATAATTATTAGTTCGGCATTGAAAGACAGACTTGATGTTCTGATGGTACTATTGATTTCTTAAGTTTCTTTGTCAAGACATGGTGGTCGTGAATTCTTTTTGCTACTGAGGTATTTTATCTCTTTTCTCAGTTATTTCTTATGGTTGTTTTAATTGGGTATAATCTTATGAATACTTCTTCTGCAATTTATATTCTTATTGATGTATCTGGTTCACATTTCTTGGCATAACTAGGTAGGGAACTATTAATGGCGATGTTTATGTGTTGTTTTTGTCTCATTAAAAAAATGATGTTTGCTGGTTTTTTTTTTTTGTTTATGCGCCATCAGTATCTTCGTTCAATTTTCTTGAGCAAAGATAATTTCTATGGCAGTGTAGTTATGTTTTTAACTTTTGAAAAGTAAGCTTTTTGGACTCTAATAACTGATAATGTAATTTGCAGAATGCTTTATTTGATTCATTTTTAGTTTAGGGATAGAGAGTTACATGGTCAGCTATGATTGTTTTAGCTCTTAGTTTTCAGTTCATCTATGAATGGACATTGTGGAAACGGAAGTTACACTAGCAAAACTGAGTTGAGGAAACCCACACAAATGATAAGAAATGGACCCGGAAGAAATCATTCTATTGGTGGTAGGGCTGAGAATTCCAAAGGTTTTCTGCCTAACAGCTTTGATCGTGTGCTGCTCGATGCTCCATGTTCTGCTCTTGGTTTGCGACCACGCCTATTTGCTGCTGAGGTAACCTTTTATATGGTTTTGTTAGCACTTTATTCTCTTTTTTTATTGCCTAGATTTCCTTTTCCTTTTTGAGCTTCCATTCCGATATTTATTGCAATATCCTTTTGAACTTTCAGTACATTACACTGCGTTTATGGCATTGAAACCTTTAATCTCATTCCTTGTCTCACAAGGCTAATTCTGAACTTTCACGATGATGTCAGCTGTTATAACTGGCCTTATTTGACGATGAAATTCAATTTTTCTATCCAACTCCAGTATAAACCGTTTTTCTTCCAGCGATTGTTTCTAATTCTCTTGATTTCCTTCAACATTATATGCAACTTTAGCTGATGCATTGCAATAACAATCTTAGATAAATGACCCTGAGTGCTAATGCATTTGCAGGAAAATAAATCTGAAATGTGTGCAAAATGCATGCACTCAGTGGCAAAATTCGGATTTAAAGACAAACGTAAAATTTAGAGGAAGCTTCCAATACGTAGCTACAAGATTGTTAGTTTATAGGCAAAACTTTCGGGCTATACATTGTTACAAAGGGGCATATTGCAAACCTCAAGGGAGATTGATGGTGAGGGTCATTATCAGGCCATCATTCATTTGCTATTGCATGAAGTGATACACTTTTCAAAGGAAACTTTTTCCACCGGTTTCAATATCTTTTTTTTTATCTAAATACTTGACCGATATCCTAGAGTAATTAGGATTATGTCATAAGGTCTTATTAAATCATGCAAGTTCTTCTGATGTCTTTCCTACAGTTTTCTCTTATTGCTGAATTAATTACAATGTTTGAAATGAACAGTTGATTTGTATGCACAGAAAATGAAACGTGATACGAGCTTTTGTGTTGCTGGCTGCTCCTTTATGCTGTAGCTATCTTGTGAAAAAAATCAATCTTTGAGATGGAACCTTTCCAACTTGAAAGGTTTGATGTAACTAACTGGTTAAACTATCAAAAGTGTAGCTTTTATGAAGTATGGCAGATGTGGTAGCTGAGCTTCACGAATTAGGGCTGTGATACAAATATAGTATATTTGCATATGGATTAAGCAAAACCTGTACTGGCTTTTTACTGGGAGAAAAGTGAACGGTTCCCTCTAGAATAGACTGAAAATATTGTAGGGAAATATAGAAGGATTGCTTTGGTGTTCTGAGGGAACAGTTTTTTTTCCGGGTAAACAACAAATAACGTGAACATAAAAGATACTTTTCGTGAACTTAAAGTTAGGCTGGGAGTGCTGGCAACAAGGGCAGAATCTGGTTGAGAGATTTTGAATTGCCGTTTTTCAGAAGAAGTCCTATTTTGCAGGAAGAAATCTGCAGATGTTGATTTTTGAGCTGCAATAGGATGATGGGATATTAGAAGATTCAACAGCTCCTAGCAAGAAAAGAGAGCAGCCAAGTGCGATGATTGGCGAGAAAGGAAAGAGGTGGGCCGCTTCTTTAAAAAGAATATACAGAGGGAGTATTGAAAGAGAAGAGAAGTGTATTGGGTTTCTGGCCATAAGGAAATAGTGAAAGCAAGAAGTACCCAATAAGATATTTCTTATTTTCAAAGTCTGCTCTAAATTACAAATGAAAAAAAAATTTAGTCCCTATAATTTTACCTAAATCTCAAATGGATCCCTGAAGTTTTTGTTTTATCAAATAAACTCCTAAAATTCATAAAAAGTCTCATTTTAATTCTCATAAATAATTAATTTATTAAAATAATGTTAAGGATAAAAATAAATATTTATAGGTAGTTTTTTCATCCCAAGATTTTTTTTTGGATTTTTACACATGCCACTAAAATATTTATATCTTATCTGTAAATACCTAAAATTTAAATTTTACTATCCTAACACTCGAGTCTTAATAGTACACAATCTTACTACTCCCATTAAACCACCGTTATTTGGTGTAAAAAAATTGCTAAAGAGGAAGGGACTAGAAAAATACAGAAATTTGAAAAAAAATTATTTCCGGAAGGAGAAGAATTGCATGCAATAAACAAAAAGGAATATCAAAGGCAATGGATGTGGAGCACAAGTGCAAAATTTAATAGCAATTGCATATGTAGTCATTCAATCTATCAAAAATCCCTCCCTACTCTGAAACACTAGGACATCATCAATCAAATTTGGCTTAAAAAACTTAATTAGATTACAATCAACTAACGTTCTAAGTAATCTAAATGCTAAAAAAATAGTAAAAAATCAACCACCATTTATGTTCCATTATCTCCTTGAAGACTAATAACTTTGTCATACTTGAGGAGCTCGAGAATCCCAAGGCTAATGCCATTCACATTGCAGAAGCTAAAGGCCGCACACTTCTTGACATAATAAAGATCCCTAGCTCAGTTCATGGTGATTTCAACATCACCACGATTGCGCTTGACCATAATGTCGATGGATCCACCGGCAAAGGCCTGGCAGTACTTGAAGTGACCCTCGAAAACCGGGCAGTCCTCCAAGGACTTGTGGGGTGATGGAGGTGAGAAATTTGATGTTATCCATGTAATGGAAGGGTCATCAGTGAACAATAAAGATGGTAGCTATATTTTTCTTGCGATTATAAATTTTGGTGATATGTTGGTAATATGTAAAATTTATGTATTTTATGAGTAAATAATATAAATGTAATTGGTATGTGAGTAAAAATTATTTTCTTGTAAAAGGCATATGCATATAATGTTTGTTAATCGGTTAAATTTTTATAGCGATTAGAATGAGGCTTTTTAAAAATTATGAGGACTTGTTTGATAAAACAAAAGTTAGTGAAAATTTCGTATGTTTAAGCTAGGTAACTGCCTTTAAAAACTTTTTTGCATCTTATAAAAAATGTAACTTCCAACAAAAGAAACCCATTTGCTGTAGTTTGCCCAAAATTTGCTCTTTAGCACCCCATAATGTTTTCCAAACGACTGAAGATGCCAACTGACATTACAATATTTTCATACATCAAAAGATCAGTCCAATGAAAAAAAACTTTTATCTGCTTAATGAAACCAAATGTATATGTTTTGTGGCTGATATTTGCTTACATATTGCATCCTAAATATCTTCTTAAGAAAGTATTCTAAGTAATGCTCACATAAATACGAAGCACCAAGTTTATAAAAAAATTATTACTGCAAGTTAGATTGAGTAGAAAAATGATCAACATCATGAGTATTGCACACATATCATGAGCGATGGAAATGTGTTTAAAAACACAAATAAGCTATCCCTAAAAAAATTATCATCACATGGGTATCTTACTTTCTTTCTTAATCTTTTTTGTTTCTCATATATTCTAATTGCAAAATAATAGCTATGTTTTGTTTCAGGTGACAATAGAATCCCTGCAAATTCATGCTAAGTATCAAAGGAGAATGTTTGATCAGGCTGTTCAATTAGTTCGTACTGGAGGAGTCATTGTATATTCCACGTAAGTATTAATTGGTTATCTTTCTGCTGACCATGACTGTAGCAGATAACTGAAAATGAAATTCTTTGATCATTAGATGAGTTGTTAATCATAGATAAATGACTTTGAACTAAATATTCTTGGTGAAACTTTTAACTATTGTGGTGCTTTGATTATTTGGCTGACTTTTCTTTATTGTATTACGGGAAACTGTTTGTTCTAAAAAGATTCAGGTTTTTTTGCCATCATTAATTTGTTTTATTTTCGTTGTGTAAACTAAAGTCTTCATGAGCCTACCCCTAATTGGGAGTTGAAAAAGGAATTAAGTACTAATTGTTTTCTTTATATTAATGACATAGTTTTGTGATTGAAAGCTGTGGCCTTCAAGTTCTCCCAGGTTATTATATTTGTCACTTAGGCCAACCTTGTTTCATCTTCAGGTGCTTACTCCTTTCTTTTGCTGATGCCGGTGGATTAGAAAAATGGAGTAAATCACCAATAAAAGATACCCAAGAACAAATAATCAAGTTTTTTTGCCTAATCATTATGATACCATTTATGGGCTTTGAAAGATGCTTAGACCTAAAAGAGAGTCGGCATCATCAGGACGATTTTCAGAAGTCATTGATTTTAGACAAGACATTACCAAATAATTTTCCTTGTAATAAAGACATTTTGATTACATAGGGCAAGTTTCTAGGGCAAGTTGATCAAGGATATCTAGCAGGCTTTATGATGTTTTGCTTTTAACAGAAATAATTTGGTTTTAAGGAGAGAATGTCCATGGACATAGAGCTAATGTAGGAGCATATGTGAGAACTGGTTTTAATAGAAATAATAGGTCTTTATTTAGGAGGTGCAAATTTTAATCTAAGGGCACAAATAAGACATTGCTCTTGCTAAATGGGTGAAATCTCTATTTTTGAGGGTGCAAATAAGCTATTTTTAGTTCAATTTTTTTGCTAAATATATATAATTGACATTTTTTAGCGCGTCTTTGATATTTAGGGGTACAATTACACTCCATCACCAACTACTTCACCCCTGATGGTGGCTAACATAGTTAACATCTTATATTTTGTCTCATAATTGGTGTGAGCAATGATTTATTTAATTTAAGGAGGCAGCTGACTCAATTTGAGTGAAAGTATCCTTAGCTACTTTAAATTGCATCATTGAAGATAACGTAGAAGACTTGTAAAACATTAGCCATCGTAGAACATTGTCATATTCTTATGTGAGAAGCTTGAAATTCCAATTGAGAACATACATTTAGATGAGAAAACTTATTCTTTTATTGCTTATTTAAAAATTTTGTTTCAGAAACTTAGGCTACAACTCACTGTTCTTCCAAATTTCATGTATGAGCTACAAATTCAAAAGCTTTATTTCAATCATGTGAGTAATGTTATATTTATATATGTAAATGCGCAAACATATATATTAACATTCTTTATAATTTTTTGAAAACATGTCTATGCAAACTTGCCTACACTAAATTTATCAAATGTAAAAAAAAAAAATCCTTAGAAAAATGATACACTAATTTATTCTGTAATCTCATTATATTGTTCTAATTTTGTCGAAACATTTAGAATAAAATACTATGAAAAGATCATTGCAATTGAGTCAACCTTGTTCAACATACTATAATGTGTACCTAGTTGGTCCATCTCAAGAAGTCAATTTCAATAGGATAATCTCTATAGAATCGAGGGAGGAGCATGAGTTGTGAATCTTGCTAAACATTTGCATGAATTGATAAATTATGGGTTTATAAGAGCCATCACTATTATTTGTCAAAAAGAAAGATGGAATATTAAGAATATGTATAGATTATCGAAACCTCAACAAAATACTATAAAGAATAAGTATTTCTTACCCAAGATTGATGATATATTTGATCAACTAGTGCAAATTTATTCTCCTAGATTGATTTAATGACAAGATACCATTGATTAAAATTTAAGCAAGAAGACATTCCTAAAATAATTTTTGTACTAGGTATAGACATTTTGAATTTTTGATAATGCCTTTTGAAGTTACCAAAGCACTTTCATTATGGATCTGATATAAAGAATTATGAAATCTTACCTAAATAAATTTGATATTATTTTTATTGATGATATATTGATATGCTCAAAAAGCAAGAAAAAACATGATAAATATTTGAAATCATTTTGAATGTATTAAGGAAAAATTAATTGCAAAATTTTAAAAAAGGCAAGTTTTTTGTTAATTTAAGTAGAGCATTTCTAGGTTGCATAATCAATAAAGATGATATTATGGTGGATCCCTACAAAATAAGAGCAATTGTAGAATGGCCTTGTGATGACCTATGTTAGGTTGGTAACAATCAATCTAACATCGGATGCATCTTTCTGCAAGATTATATTGGCAGTTAGGTAAAATAGCAGTTAAACACATCCAGAGCCATTCAAGTGTAAGAAATAACATTCATTCAATTTAAAGTACAACAATATCCAGAATTTATTACATAACTTTCATTATACAAAAATAATTATCCCTTAAAGGGGCGGTTAGAATCCGTTAATTTGTCACGCCATGCCTTTAAACTATATCATCTTCCTCCAGCTGTATCTGATCTGGCATTATAAAAATAATACCTTAGTGCACATCCTAAATACAAATGATATTAAAAATATTTTTTAAGCAAAGCGGAAGGCAAAAATGATATTAATTGCAGGGAAATATAGTTTATAGCAAAAAGATAATTATAACTCCTGCAAAATAAATATTCTCTTGTCATCTATCATTTTTCAAAGGGAAAAGCAATAATCGCATAAAAGGTCATGTTATGTTTATGTCTATGATATTATGAAGCAATGATAGCAGTTCTGATGGGCAAAGCTAGAACCATGAGGCTGGTTTCATATGCATTTAAGCATAAACTTTCACCTGGGCCCCCTTAAAGGCTCCAGATGGCAATAAATATGCATTTAAGCATAACCTTCACCTAGGCCCCCTCGAAGGCTCCAGATGGCACCCTTATAGCTCCCGAGAACTAGTCTCGTCCTTAACTAATTCATGCTCCATTTCGGAATCCTTCTTGCAACATTCACAAGATACATAAATATTATTTTGTTTCTCTTACATCATTAATAGTAAGAATAACGCATTAAGTAGCAATACAATATAAGTTCAAAGTGATGCTTAAGCAACAAATGATAGTAAAAAGCATAAAAATAATATCCAGTGTACCTTTGAGTTTGACTAAAGAAGATTAATCACTCACAAAGTTTGTGTCTGCAAAAGTTATATTTATAATCTTTATTAGACTCTAATGAATAATTAGTCTCTCATACGAATACATGCACAACTAAGCCTATAGTTTAATCTTATAAGTTCTTATAATTCATTTAATACATTAGTGAATAGGATAAAGACCAACGAATCCAAAACTGAGTATAATGATTTCGTAGTTCCTCATTCGATATGTGTCAGAATCCTAAGTAACTTAGCGTGCGCCTAATTCATTATGTAGGGATTCCAATTTATCATGAGATGATAATTTGCCAATATATTCTATTATAATGCTTTAAAACACTAAGAAATAGAGGAACATTTTCCAAGCATAGGATATTAGATGTAATCAAGATGAATGAAATGAGTTTCATAAACACCCAACGTTAATATTTCGAATGGTCGGAATATAAATTGCCTGTCTAAATATTTTGTTCATCAGTAAGGTCTAGAAACTTTATGATTAAGTTCAACATCTAACAATGCTTAATTTCACTATACAAAGTTACTCAATTTTTAATCCTAAAGTATCATCATTATTATTATATATATATAATACAATATTTGTATAATTGATATGATAGGATTTGAACTCAAAGTTTTAGATTTTTGCAATATTATTTATAAAAAAAATGATATTGATTTCTTCTCTATCTTTAACATAGCAATGACTTCTCATTATAATGTATAAGTCAGAGAGGGACATAAGAGAGTTCTTACCTTACATCGAGCGTGGAATCGAGCGTACGCCGAGAGATTGACGCAGAGAGGGACCAAGCGGGCAAGAATTGGGCGCAGAATCGAGCGGAGAGGGTTCGACGCAGAGGCAGGAGGACTAGACCGTGCGTGCTGGGACGTCGACTGCACTCGTGTCGGCTTCCATCGTTGGCAGCAAGGATCGAGTTGTCGTTGCCTGCTCGCCTGCTGTGCGCTTTTGTCGGCTCAGGTACGCTTCTTCAGTTGAGCGGAAAAGAGGAGAGGCGAGGAGGTAGTGAGGAATTGAGCGGTATACGCTCGATTAAATGGGGTGTGTGGTGTAACGCACACCTGATTTCTTCGGCTGCTTCGCGTGGATTACGGGCAATCAGCGAACAAAAATGGAAATGGCGCGTTTGAAGGAATTGAGCGGTTCACGTTGCTTTCCTGATAGAATCGTTGGTCTTAAATGCCGACGGTTTCTAAACCTTCGTTTCCTTTCTTCTCTTCTTCTAATTTAATTCAATTTAGTATTAATTGGATTTGATAAACCTCTAGAAAATCTTGACAAAAGCAGGTTTTAGCAGGAGATGTAACCGAAAACTCAGATTTGCGGGAAAACAACAGAATTCGAATTCAGCAGGATTTTAATGTCAATCTCAAAATGATCTAGGGTCATTACAGGCTTAGATCTACCATGATGACAAAAATAAGTTGTCTTAGATTAGCTGGTTATCATGGGGGAGATTTGTAAAAGGATTTTCTCAAGTTGTTATTCCTCTACTAGACTAAAATCCGTATCCTTTGAATGGCGTGATGCATGTGAAAATGCATTTAGTTATCTTAAGAAATGTCTTGTAATGGCACCAATCTTCACTTTACCAAAAGAAGGAAAGATTTTTTAAGGTATAACATTGCTTCTTCCTAAAATCTGTTAGGATGTATTCTTATGCAAGACGGAAAGGTATTCACTTATGCCTCCAAAAAAAATAAGACACATGAAACAAATTATCTAATTTATGATCTTGAACTAGCAAAATGATTTATTTTGCATTAAAAATATGAAAATATTATTATATGGAGCACATTGTGAGATGTTCACAGATTATAAGAGTTTAAAGTATATTTTCACATTAATAGAGTCAAATTTCAGGCTGTAGATTCTTAGAATTAATAAAATATTACAATTTGAAAATATAATATCATCCTAAAAAAGTAAATGTTGTGGCCAATTCTCTTTTTAGAAAATCACATGCCACTTTGAATAAAATGACAACAATTCTAGTTTACAAGGATTTAAGAAAAGAGTAAATAGAAATGATTACAATAAAACATACAAACTTAGTATTGAGCCAATCTCAAACAAAAGAAATATTGCTAAAATATATCCAGGAAGCTTAATAAAATATCTCAAATTTTACAAAAATGAGCAATAAACTTAACATGGAATAGATATAGAAGGTAAGTTATTTCCTTGGAAAAGAATTTGAGTACCAAATTACTAAGTATTCAAACAAGTAATCCTTAAAGACGCTCACACATCCATAAAGTACAAAAGTATACCAAGCTCTTAGAAAATACTTCTGGTGGCCTGAAATGAAAAGATTAATTGAATTACTAGTTAAATGTGAATCATGCAACCTCATTAAAGCAGAGCTTCAATAGCTTAAAGGACTTTTGCAACTTCTGTCAATTTTGGAATGGAAATGGACTAACATATATTTATGAATTTTATCATGGGATTTCCATAGGTAAAAATAGAACTTGATATCATATGGTAATTATGGACAGATTGACTGATTTTGCTTACTTTTTATAATTAAAACAAATTGACATATCAAAAAATTTGGACATGTTATATTTAAGAAATATTGTTTGATTACATGGCATACCTCAAAATATAATTTCAGATAGAGACCGTAAATTCACTTTAAAATTCTGGCAAGCACTCCAAGCGGATTTGATGTGAGGACCCGATGCCGGGTCAGCGGGAGCTAATCCAGCACCGGTTTGCTTGTGGAATAGTAATAACAACAACTACAAGCAACGACAAGTCCTTTAGCCGCAGGATCATATTGAGTGGTTTAAGAGACAAATAAATAGACATTAAACATAACTCATTTATTCATTAACTCACGAGTCTTGAGTACATAGATTAAAATAAAAGAAAAATTATAAACTTTTTAAAAGTAGATAGAGTCAAAAAGAAAGTGGTGGATCAGCAGGTAGCAGTATCAGCATTGCTCAGTTCTTTTGCACCTTTCCTCGAGGATGAACTCCTGATCTGGGCACATTTCAAAAGTGCGGGCATTCGAATACCAGTTAGTTGTGAAACTAAGTACTGATAGATGTCATCTTTACAAATGTTAAATAATAAGCAAAATAATCACTATTTGATAGGAAATAAAAGTTGTACAAACTTATCCCTGCAAATCTATTTCAATTACACTTGAAACTTAGCATAAAAATAATTGCAATCACAAAAATAAATACATAATTTTTAGCACTTGATATCTGAGGCAAAATATGATTTTGTTGGGCAAGTACAGAATCGAGAAAAAAGGGGTTCAGTTTTGTGTTACATATCTCAACTTCCCTCTATACCTACCCCCTCAAAGGCTTATCAGTATAGGCTCCTTATGACTCTCGATATCGGACAGCCCCATCCTAGCGGTTGTTTGATCAGACAAAAAGTATAAAGCAACATGGAACCCTTGCTTCTCACTTATCCAAACTTATTCATATATATTTATGTGACTTTAAAAAGCACTTTTATCAAATTTGTGCGATGCTGAGCTGAAAAAACATATTTAAACAAAGTAATAAAAGACATCTGGTACCTTATTCCTTATGTTCAAAAGTTCAACAGTTCGAATGAGTGATAGTTCGCTTAATCTGCATTTATGTTTGGATATTTTTAAGTTAGTTTTTTAATCAAATGATTTAGGAGTCAATTTTCATCTTTACTTTCATTCTGTTTTTCTTCCGTTTTTAAGATTGAAGTTCGATTTACTTAAGTTATATTCATTAAGGCGTTATGATTATGATAATAATAATAATGTACGATGAAATAAAAGTAGAATAAAAATGACTGAATTGGCAAATAAGAAATAATAGTCATTTTTATAACATAAGTATAATTTTCATTATTAATTAATGAGAACCAAATTAATGTGAATGACGTTATTATATCATCATTATTTTCATAATAATAATTATTATGTATAAATTAAAAGAACTTAGAAATAGCAAAATGCTTCTCCTCTTTTCTTTTCCTCCTTTTTTTTCTCTTATAATTTTCTTCCTACCTTTAGGATTATGATTTCCAGAAAACGGTGGGAGGCAGGAGCGGGGTGGCCGGAGGCTGGCAAGTGGCTGGCCGGCTGGAGGAGGGCTGGCTGGGCTGCTGTTGGCCGGCCGGAAGAGGCAGGGAGGGGCTGCGTTGGCTAGCCGGAGAAGGGAGGACGCTAGCCGGGCTGTTGGGAGAGGGAGGAGGGGCTGGCTGGTGGGCTGAAGGGAGAGGGCTGCAAGAGGGGTAGAGGGAGGGCTGCTGTGAGGGAGGAGGAGAGCTGCTGTGGTGTGAGGGAGGGAAGGAGAGGGGGGGGTTTATAGAGAAGAGAGGTGGGGGGCAAAGGGATAGGGCTGGTCGGCCATTTGGCCGACCATTCCTGCGCCAAAATGGCGCAGGAAAGGCCCTGGCGTGGAAGGTTCCGCGCCTTAGGGCGGAAGAAGGCGAGCGCCGACGCTAAAATTCGCAGGAAAGGGGGGAGTAAGGAAAAAAATGGAAATTTTATAATAAAAATACGTTAAATTTTTCGCATTTTCTACCGTTCGGCGTCCAAATACAGCGAAACTTGGCACCGAGGTGTGTTACGACACGACGAACACCCTTGCGCCGAAAATTTTCGATTCGGACAAATATTTTATTTTTAATTAATTTCTGAAGTTTAAAAACTTCAGAAATTAACCACGATAAATCCGGAGCTCAAAATTTGATGAAATTTCTCGAGCAGCCTTTAAATATTATAATTAACACAACGATGTTGAAATCGATGAATTCTGACACGTATTTCAATGTTCTTGATTTATTGGATTTAATTAATTCATAAAATTAAAACGGGAGTTTACTTTTTTCGAATTCTCCCAAACTAGGGCATTTTGATCTAAAAATTATTCTCATCTAAGGGTATTTTTGTTTGCCCTAATTTAAAATTCCCCAAGGTCCTGATGCTTGAGGCGGGTTTTGACCTAATTTGAAAAGTAACGATATTGGGTCGTTACATTTGAGAACTTAATTAAGCATGGGGATAGCTTTTCATTTGTAAATTAGATGGATAGGCGAAAAAGGTGATTCAAATAGTGGAAGATTTGTTGAGATTATGTATATTAGATTTTGGAGGATATTGTGAGGATCATTTTTTCTTAATAGAATTCAATTATAATATTAGTTTTTAGTTCAACATAAATATGACATCTTTCAAATCTATTTATGGAAAGAAACGTGTTATACCATTAGCTTGGGCAAAATCAAAAGATAGTTAGATATTTGAATTTAGCTGATAGAAAGCACCACTAATAAAGTTAGACTAATCCAATCCGGCAAAAGATTGCTCAAGATTAACAAAAAAGTATTTTGATTGCGAACATCAAAAGTTAGACTTTGAAAAAGGAGATTTGTATATTTTAAGGTAAGCCCAATAAACGGAATAAATGGATATGGGATATTTTGTAAACTGAGTTCTAGGCATATTAATCCATATAAAATTAATTTCTATGGTTATTCAATCTGCCTACCGTTTGGAATTATTGTTCCATCTGAGCTCCATATACAACATATTTCAGGTATCTTCTCTCTGAAAATGCTTGACCAATCCTCTCCTATATATTTTGGAAACAGATTAGAATTACAATCAAATTTAACTTATGTGGAGCAGCCGAAAGAATATTAGAATGAGATATAGAAAAGCTTAGAAGCAAGGAGATCTCAATGGTTAAAATTTAATGGAGGAAATGGCAGAATTGTAAAAGCAACTTGTGAGAAAGAAGACGAGATAATGGCACAATATCCGCACCTATTCCAATAACTAGTACAAAAATTCCTGCACATTTAATTAAAGTAATGTTTAGGATGACATTATTAAGTTTAGTGTTTGTGACGTCAATCACTATTTCCTATAGATTAACACAAAATAATGGCATTTTTTTCCTTCTATTTTTGTCCTAAAATTCTTAATTTATTCTTGAGAAACTATTCGAGCACATGATTCATACACAAACACAAGCCATTGGATTTTGAAAAATTACATTTATGCTTAATTAACTTCTGAGATACTATTCAATTATCTCATAAAATTACTTTGTCATGCAAATTTCCTCAAACCAAGTATATAAATTAATAAATTCTTATGATTTCATTTACTTTACAACTCAAATTTCATGAACCAAACAATCCCTTACTAATTTAACTTATCAATAACAACGTCATTAAATTTTGAATTTCAATTTGTTATTTTGCAATAAATGTTTGTATTTAAATTTCAGGACATTGTTATTCTCAATATTAATAACAACAACAACAACACAAAGCCTTAATCCCACTAGGTGGGGTTGACTGTATGAATCTTTTCTTTCCATTGTTCACGATCAAATAGAAGCCCGTCCCTAAGTTCCAAATTGAGAATATCCTTTCTAATGGTTTCTTCCCATGTATCATTCTATTTTTATGAGTGTACCTACTCACCCACCTAAGCATCCTTATATCTATAACACTTATTTTATCGATAGGTTCTTTTTAGCTAGCATTCAGCCTCATATGGCATACTTGGTTATATAGCTCCTCTATCAAAATTTCCTTTAATTTTGAGTGGGATTTTTCAATCGCATCACACTCTAGAAGCGCTCTATTTCTTCTAATCAGCTAGGATTCTATTAAATGCACTTCTTTCTATTTTACCAATATTTTGAATAGTTGAACCAAGGTATGTAAACCTCTCTGTCTTCTTAATCGCATGGTCTTCAATAATTATGTCCTCAAGATATGGGCTTCTAATACAATTGAATTTACACTCCATATATTCTATTTTGGATTTATCAAGATAAAAATTTTTAGGCTCTAAAATAGTTCTCCACAACTAAAGTTTTGATTTAACTCCATCCATATTCTTAATAATTATTATAATGTCATTTGCAAATAACATGCTTCAAGAACCTCGATGAATATGCTTAGTAAGAACATCATAATTAAAGCAAAAGGATATGGGTTGAGATCCAAACTTTGATGTAATCCAATAATAATAGGAAAGTCATTAGACAAGCCACTTTGCGATCGAACACATATTATAGCCCCATTATTCATAATTCTGGTTTTATCAATATATGAAACATAAATCTCTCTATAATGTTCTCCAAGGAACTTTCCTTGGTACTCTATCATATGCCATTTTAAGATCTATAAAAATTTAAATGAAGATATTCTCTTAAATGAAGAAATTATTCTCTTTTTGAATTTTCTCATCAAATTCTCTTAAAATATGCATAGCTTCCATGGTAGATCTACCTGACATAAAATCAACTTTATTTAGAGAAATACAAGCATTCTTTCGCAATCTTGCATTCAATTATTCTCTTCCAAAATTTTAACATGTGGCACATTTACTTGATTCTTCTATAGTTTTTACAGTCTTGAACATCATTCTTATTCTTATAAATAGATATAACAGTACACTTTCTCCAATCATCTGACATCTTCTTATACTTCAAAATAATATTAAATAACTTAGTAAGCCAAGAAATTTCATTATCCAAATATTTTCATATATCGATATGGATGGCATCTAATCCTACCGCTTTACCGCTCTTCAACATTTTAAATCATTCCAAATCTCAACTATAATAATATGCTGAATGAAAGTTGTAATTAAAATAATTTTTCTTAATGTTAAACTAGCTATTGATTGTATTAGTACAACTTCTTAGAAAACTTAGTAAAATAATGCAACCATCTATGTTGAATATCTTTATTCTTAAAAAGAACTATTTTATTATTGTTTTTGTTATATTTTACACATGTCAAATCTTTAGTTCTTTTATTTTAAGTTTGGCTAGCTTTTAAATTTATTTCTCTCCCTCAATAGCTTTTAAATGTATTATATATATTCTTAAATGATGCACTCTCAGTATCATTAATTGTTATTTTGGATTCATGGTAAGTTAGCTTATATATATCTTACAATTCTTCATATTCTCACATTTAAGCTATTCTTTATAGCACACATTTTTATTTAAGTTATTCTTTATGGCACACATTTTTATCTTTAATTTTACTTGAAAATTTTATTTTCACCACATTGCGTCTTTTTTATTGGTACCTTTCCTTTTGATTTGCCGATTTTTTTTTTTTGCTACATTGTGAATACAATTAGTAATCAAATTTCATATAAGATTAGCTCCACCCTCAAAAATTTAATGTTAAAGTTTTAATTTTTATTTTCAAAAAATATCTATATTATTATTCTTAAGATTTCACCATCTAGTTTCGGGATATTTTTTGGATTTAATATTTTACTTTTACTACCTTTTTTTTAATTCAAAAACTAGTAAACGATGTTGGGTTGTCAAGCAATCACTTTGAATAATTTTAAAATTCTTGCAATATAAAAGATCTAGAAAATAATCAGAGTTTAAAAGTCCTAAGTGATGTTATACTTCTCTCTTTTTTTGGAGTGTTAATAATCATAAGATCATAAGCTAAAACTAACTCTAAAATTATTTTCTTTTTTTATTAATCTCTCCAAAACCAAATCCACCATGAATATTATTAAATTCTTTAATAATCCTACCAACATATCCATTTAAATCTCCTCCAATAAAAATATCTCTTCTTAAGATATTCCTTGAATTAACTCATCCAAATCATATCAAAACTTTATTTTATACTCACATCCAATTCTAATTGAGGGATATGAACACTTTCAACACTAAGTTATTTTGTTATATTTAAACTTTAAAGATATGATTCTATCCCCAATTTTTTAGCTTTCACTACATTATTTTTTAGATTCTAATCCATAATAATACTCGCATCATTCCTATGATGATTCTTGCATAAGTGCCATAGTTTAATGCCTAATTATCAATTTCTTTTGCTTTCTTTTTCACCCACTTAGTTTTTTAGAGGCATACTATATTTATCCTCCTATTAATCATATTAATATCAACTATCTCAAAATAGTTTTTTAGGATTCTTGACATAATAGGATTCGACATAATTTTACACTGGTTATCGACTACCTAATACAATGATCTTACTTTCTCATCAAGGACTTGGAACCTGACAACAACAAAGTTTTTAATAATAACAAAACAGTAATATTTAGCTGATGTTGGTTTCGTCATGATAAAGGAAAAATGAGCTTGAAGTGTGCTTTAACTTGTTATTTTATGATTGGTAAATCATGCATTGTTAAAAGGTCTCTTAGAATTTATATTAATTATTTTTGAAATAAAAAGGAGCCATTTTATTGCAAAGATTATTAAATTTTCTATGATAATATTTGACAATATGATTTCATATATTAACTATAGATTTTAATTTTGAGATTAAGAAAGGATTATGAACCCAACTTGTCTTAAGATTAGATTAAGATAAATTTAAGAGTTCAATTTTAAAGTTTGGAAAATGGGGCATTGAAGGGGCAGCTAACTTTGTGTCAAATGTTATTAGTTTTATGTATTGTAGCTAATGATATGTTTGAAGAATCTAACAATAGATTCTCTAATGGTAAAGGCTTTTGGTGGTAGGAATACGATGCTCAAAGAATGTTAAACAGAAGAAGATTTGTTAGAAAAAGTGATTTAAATCCAAATGTAATGAGAATCAGAAGAGAAATTATTGTAGCGTGCATTTTAAAATTCAATTAAAAATGTTAAGACTGTTTTTAGAAGTGTACATGAGAAATTGAATGTTGATGATGGCTAAAGATACAAGTATCTAAATTAAAATACAAAAAGCACATGCTTGACTCAAATAAAGTTTTTTAATGAAGCTATCAAAATATTTTTTAGAAAGGGGATATTCTATATGGATGGATGAAAAATATTTTACTAATATTTTAATGAATATAGTTATAACTAGCTCTGAAGGTATTTATCATTGTTATATCATTCGAAGGGTGAGTAAAATCAAGTTTTAAAAACCTTTAAAGAAAGAGAAGAATGGAAAATCTATGAGATTAGATTTAGATGACATCTTTATTGTTATGTGAACATAATTGGATGGGGAAGTAGTTTCTTACCTCAATTAATATTGTTGTGAAGGCTAAAAAGATGTCAATGAGTGAGTACTAAGATACTTATTATAAGAATAAAGACAATGTGCAAAATTGTACAAATTATTAAGAAATATGCTAACATTATGTACTTAAAATTTTTGGAGGGGCACATGTTATAACATGATACTAGTGTTTCATAGAATCAATTTGACTCTATGCCAGATAAGGCCACATGTAGTTGTGAGTTTGATGAAAAATTAAAGATAATATATACTATTTTTGTTAGTTTAAAAAACCTATATAAAGTACTAAGAGAAGTATTTTTGTGGAATATTTGATAGCAAAAAGAGTGTGTTTCTTAGATTGAAGTTATTAAAGGTGAGTTCATTTACAAGTTCATTTGTTATAAATTTTTTGTTTACTTAGATTATATTAAAGATCAAATCTATATTTGTAGCTCTTAGCATTAATCATATTTTTCTTAATGAAAGAGGAGGTGCCTTTGTATATGTTATTGGCTGATGATATTAAAAAGGGCAGCACACTACATGGAGCATCTCGCCAATGTTGGGCTTGGAGATGGTAGAAGGTTGAACCACTTGGGTTTGTTGTATGTATTTTTACCTTATATTATTAAAAAAGGTTGATTTTACAACTCAAATGCCTGATTTTTTATCACGTAGTGACAATTTTTATGTTTGCACCAGGGCTCCCTGTCGTATTGATTGACAATTAATCTTCTTATTTATAAAACTAGAGATGATGCTAAGGTGAAACTCTAGCCATAGAAAACAACTATAGAACATGAAGAGTTGCATTTTAGTAAATCCAAATGGATTGCTTGTTTAATTATAATAGTAGTAAAAATATGATAATTAAAGATCATTTTTTCAAGTAGAATGAGAAAATTAGATATATTGATTCTATCATACAAAATAATATTCAATAAAGGGTAATGTATTTGACTAGATCTTGGTTGGCTAGCTTATGTGGAGTGCCTTTGGGGTGTTGATGTGAAAGGTTATGATGAGAAATGAGTATATTTGTGGCAAAGTTGAATTAGTCTAATAAAGGATAAGATTCGAAAAAACCACTTTTGATGGTTCACCACTTTAGATAGTTCACACATATTAGATGCTCAAGTTAGGAGAGTTAATTTAAAGGTAAGTCATTTAGTTCTTTTATTCATTCATTTGCTTTTGCTAAGCTTCTCAAGTTTGCATCCATGGAACAAATAGAATTCTTATTGAAAAAGGATGAAAAATACACATACTAAACTTTTAAGTGACAATAGGATTGCTAATCAAAATACTTTATAGTATATATTTAAGATCAGATGCAATGCCCAAGGATCATATCCCTTGAAATAATTCAATATGCAAGGAGTGTAACCCATTTTTATGAATGAATCATAATCTAGGATAATGCAAGTTGTTAATAGTCAATTTAGAAATGGTGACCAATATTGCCCTACTTAGAATATTAAGATTGAAGCTCACAATTGATATAAATAATGACTTTAATTTCTTGGATGACCTAAATAATAAATTTATTGACTAGTAACAAATAGATAAGTATCAATATCTTTTATTAGGATGAAATTTGTTGATGTGAAGATTTGTTGCAACTATAGCTTACCATGATAAAGGGAAAGTTTGGTTGGTGAATAGTTTAATCTAAGCACAAAATGAGTTTAAATATTATCCCACTTACTCCGCTTGACTAGGCATGTGCCTTCCCCAAATTTCCATTAATGACTAAGTTAGGCAACCAAGTTATATGTGCAAAAACATGCATTTCCAAAGTAAAAAAAATATATTTTTGTTGAGGATTGATGCCAATAGCATTGTGATGACAATCACTAAGCATGGAGGAGCTGTAATATATGTGGTATGCTAAACAGTGATTGAGGTCAAAGATGCTCATCGATGAAGATAGAGATAAGGAATGGAGGGGTTGAGGAAGCGAAGATAATTAATGCTCGTTAACTTAGTGTCAATTTTGACATTACAAAGTGTGAAGCAACTTGCTTCTAAGTTCAAAAGAGCTCATTCCCACCATTGCCTTCATTCATCTGACTAGTTCCGAACTTTATTCGAATAGCAATGCCTCTTACCTAGTCGCCACTCTTGCCATAGATGTTGATATTGGGAGAGAGACAAAAAATTGTAATAAATAAAAATATGAAATTAATAGTAATTAATTGAAATATAATATTTATTAATTAACTTAAATAAATATCTATTACATCAAGCAGTAGTCATCTTAAGCCTAAATTAGTATATAAACCAAATGGTATCCTAGCTTAAGCTTCACTTTTATTTGACATCTAAAATGCCTAGCATGCTTAGTAGGTTTATCAAGCTTAACCTAACTTTAACTTGATATATTTAAGCTGACTAAGCTAAACCCAGCAGGTTTGAAGAGTTTCATGGGAAACTACTTTCGCTCTGCCAAGGAGCTAAGATGGTTGCTACCTCAATATTCTTGGGGTTGAGTTAGCTAAAACTATTTGAAATGACAATGAGTGGAAATTACCAATATTTTTATCAACGGATTAGGAGTTAACAAAGGAATGAACTAGAACTTCTAGATCTTGAGGTCTTAGAAAAAGCCTTTCCTCATGCCTTATTAATTGAATTTAACAAAAATTTATTGTTCATTGCCAGGGTTGTAGAACCGCCAACAATTACAATTTTCCAAAAAAAACTTTTACTAGATTTTATTACCCCATTTAGCAAAAATCAAACAACATAAATTTAAAAAAGGTGTTATATATGCCAAAAACTTTGGCACATGCAGAATCACTTTTTGGTTCTAATTTTTATCCTAAATGAGGAAAATCATGTCTTAGGTAATTTAGATGAAGTCCTTGATGACACCTCTTGTAAACCACATTTAAGTCCATGTAACTAGTATAATTAGTTTTTAATTGAATTGTTAATATTATTAAGCATTTAATTAAGTATTAATTGGTGTAATTGTTAGAGTAATTTATTAGAATAATTAATCAATACTAATACAATTATTATTTAACTTATCTAATTAACCCATTTTGATTAACATAATGTAATTTAATTAAGTAATCACTATAATTAGTTTATAGATTTAATTTTTAAATAATAGTAATAATGCAGAAATAGAATCAGTCAAATTATTAGTACTGAAAAAATACGTACACAGTGAAAGATTACAAACACACTAGCAGAAGAAGTAAAATAAGCACACTTAAAGACTAGTGGAAGGAAGAAGGTGATGCCTCTAAACAAACATGGAGGCTTTATTAATATCTAGGTGCCAGCTGACACCAATCCGGGATTGATTATGGTTTATTAGAAGATAAGAATTGCAACTCATTTATTGTTGGCGAGAGCGACAAGTAAGTGGCCATGGTAGTTGGTAGGTAAAGATTCCTGACAGGTAGGTGGCAACTATAATATTTTTATCCTTGGTGAGGTTCAATGATAATTATGTCAGGGCTTGAAAATTTTTGAATTATGAAGTTCACTTCTTGAGGTTCACTTCTTTAAGGGGATGCCTCTCTCCCTTTCTAGATTGTAGTGGTGGTAGTGGCCACCACTTTCCCTTTCTTGTTTGGTTCTTATAAACTTATCAATTCCAGATGCTGTGCAAATTGTTCATCTTTGTGATGGCCTGACATTCGGGTGTTCACATACCGCAGGATCAAATTGAGCAATTTGAGAGAAAATGAAATACACATACAAAAGTCAAAGATATTTTCCATTCATTTCAAAATTACATATTACAAAAATTTTCATTAAACATCACGAACATTGTTCAACTTTTTAAAATAAATAGAAAATAAAAAGATAAATAAAAGTTAAAGTAGCGTCGTCGATCCATCGGCCAACTGATTATTTAAGTTTTGAAGTTCTTGCTCAGGCGCTCCCAGAAGTACCTGACTTGGTATTGTACAAAAAATAATATCGCGATTGGAATTTCCAGTAATTAGAGAATACTTTAAGTACCACAATAAACAAAATAATATTATATTTTTATAAAAGCAGAAATGCGATTAGCAGATATTAGGGTAAAAATGCAGGAAAAGTAAGGTAACAAGTATTATCACAAAATATAGGCTACTGATGTCATTTTTCTAGTAACCCACCATGAATGCCACTGATATCATTTTTTCAGTGACCCACGAATGTTGTTGATGCCTTTATCCAGCAATCCACGAATGTTATTAATATCATTTTCCAATAACCCACGAATATCACTGATGTCATTTTTTCAGTGACCCACGAATATTATTACTAATGTCTTCTTTCCAGTATTAAACCCATGAATGTTATTAATGATGTCTTTTTTCCAGTAATAACCCACGAATGTTATCACGTTGGTTCTGAACAACTAACCAAACTTCAAATGAATTTAGCTCAAAGCAAATAAGCAAAGCTAAGCAGCAATAAATTATATATATTAAAAAAAGGTAATATATGTCATATACTGGATACCTTTGTTTTTTAAAATCCAAAGTTTGACAGTTCAACTTTTGGATCTGCATTTAGATTTGGGTATCTTAAATTAGCTTTTTAATCCTATATTTTAGGAGAAAAAATATTTACTTCAATTTCGTTCTTCTTTCATTTTCCTATTAAGATTGAAGTCCAATATTTAAGCTGCTGCGATAGCAATAATATTCGTTAACGTTATTATTATCATTATTTAATAATAATGATAATAATAATGTATGAAAGAAAAGATAGAATAAAAATGACTAAATTGAAATTGACAAAAATGGAGATATTGGTCATTTTATAACACACGTACCGTCATCATTATTGATTAATGATAACAACAATAGTGTGAATGACTAATCTTATCATATTTAATTTCATAATAATAAAATTTTAAGTATATAAAATAAAATACATAATAGTAAAATCTTTTCATTTCTTCATCATTTCCCTCTCCTCTTACCTAGGATAGTATTGCCGGAAGGCTGAGGGGTCGGACGGCTGCAGGAGGTGGCCGAAATGGTGGCTGGCTGGTGGCCAGCAAGAGGAGGGCTGCTGCTGTTGGGAGGGGTTTGAGAGGGGTGGGGAGGGCTGCTGCTGTTTTGGAGAGCCGTGAAGGGGGCTGGTTGGATTGGATGGTTCGAATGGGGTGCCGGGATGGCTGCCGAGGTGGCCAGGGTGGCTACCGGGGCGACTGTCTGGGCTAGCGGCTGTCTGGGAGAGAGGCAGCAGGGTGAGGGGGCTGAGGAGGAGAGCTAGCTTGAGGGGAAGGGGGAGGGAGTGAGTGGGTTTAGGTAGAGGAAGGGGGGAACATAAGAAGAGGAAGGGTCAAAAGAAAGGGGTGGGGCTCTCCTAGGCGCAGGCAGCTGTTTGATATCAAAATATAACGAAACTTGACACCGATGTGTTTTGTGATGTAATGAACACTTTCGCGCCAAATTTTTTTGATTCGGATAAATATTTTATTTTTTATTAATTTATGAAGTTTTAAACTTCAAAAATTAATTTAGGTCGAACCGACTATCCAAAATTGATGAAATTTTATGAGCAGCTTTTAAATAAAGTTCTTAACACAACAATACAAAAATCAATGAATTCGGACACGTATTTTGATGTTCTTGATTTATTGAATTTAAGAAAATTCAGAAATTAAAGTGGGAGTTTCCGTTATCCGGATTTTTTCCAAACTATGGCACTATGATCTACAATTTATTCTCATCTAAGGGTATTTTAGTTTTTCCTAATTTGAAATTTCTCGGGATCCTGATTTTTGAGGCGGGATTTGACCTAATTTACAAAGAAACGACATTGGGTTGTCACAATCTTCGAGATCCTCTCGATCATCTTCTCCCATTGTCGTATCATCATATTCTATTCCTGCAAAAGAGCTGGTGTCGAGGTGGCTAAACAATTCATTGAACTATTTTTCCCATATTCTTTGTATTCTATCTTTGATTGTTTCTTCATTTTCTAGAGGATCTTTTTTCTTGAAATCCTCCATAATTTTTTTAAGAGAGAATCATTCTATCTTTTCGGTTGAAGGGATAGCTGTTTTGTTATGTTTTATAACAGCTAATGTGTTTTAATCTATCTTGAACAATAATATGCTGCCATCATCTGACCTTGTGGGTTTGAGTGACACAAATATTGTAAGTTTCATCAGGTTGGAATTGGATGTTCCATCCCATCTGATATTGTGTAAAAAAGTGAAATTTATATTCACATTTTCTTAAATTATTAATTTTTTCCAAGTGTAAACATGAATCTACCTAGTTTGAATATTCATTTTTTATAATTTCTGGCAAGATCATTTATTCCACACCAAATTATTCCACCATCCGTAGAACTAGGATGGTATAGGTGTTTTTTAATAATTCTGTGCTCATGATAAAAAGCCATGTATGACTTTTTCTTAGACTTAAAATAAAGAATGCGTTCATCATGCATTCTAAATAATCCCAATAATTTATTTTTATGATTTCATTTGTGCCCAAGATTATGTTTACTTCAGTGTTTAGGGCCTATCCCCAAGTACTTTGATGTATCAATTTCTTAATTGTGCATTTGCTATACACAATATCATTTCCTTAATTATTATGTGAGATATCAATGCATCCTAGAGAGATGATAGAATTTGTTCCAATCTATCTCTTGACTGCCTGCTTTTTAATGGGAGCGCTGATGGTTCCAAACATGTCTTTCATTTCCCAAGTTGAGACTTTGCTTATGTCTTCATTATTTAACTCAAATAGGTGTAAGAAAATTTCTTTTGTCACCCATTGAATATTAGTATTTTCCAAGAATTATATGATTGTCTTAATTTTTAATTTATTCTCAGAGGTGCTTGCTTCGTACTCAATTTCAATATTATATAAATATGATTTTAGATTGATCATATTGACATTAGATTGAGGTCTCAACCCTTTTTCATGATCGTAGATTTTGAATATTTGATAAAAGATTGCTCTAGGGCCGCATTGGGTCCGCTTTTTCTTCCTGGGACGGTTGCCCAAGCTCCTTTATTTGCCTTGTAAAAATTCCTGTGCAAGGAGAGAATTTCTCTCCTAGGATATATATTCAATGTCAAAATCAAAAATGGAAAGTTGTGAATGCCATCCTGCAAATATATGTTTAGAAATAAGATTTTTTACATCCTTTTGGATAATAGTTTTTGTTGCAGAGCAGTCTATATGAAGCAAAAATTTAATATTTAATAAAATATCTTACAATTGAAAGCATTTCCTTTTTTTGTGGAATATTTTTCTTGAGTAATATTAAATTTTCTAAAGTAAAAGTGAACTAATTCTTCTTTTTCTGAATTTTCTTGTCTTTATTTTAAAATGCCTCTGAATTCAATGTTTGAGGCATATGTCTCAACAATTTTAAAACCTTTTGGATCTGTTAGATTTAAATAGGGAAGATTTTAATTCTTTGGATTGCATGTGTATGCTCAGTAGTGCATACTGAGGGATTGTCTTTAATCTTTCATAAAGAATACTTGTATCAAGATGTAAATTTTTATATAAATCCGCAACATAATTAAGAGCTCCAAGAAATTTTTTGACTTCTATGTCTAATATTTCAAATGGAAATTTTGAAGCTAACTCAATGCTTTTGTTTATTGGGATTATTATTCCATTGGTTGATGTCCTAAAAAATAATTTTTGTTTTAAAATGTTTTATTTTTGGAGCAGATATAATTAATCCATTTAAAGGTTTCAAAATGTTTAAAATGTTCATCTAATGAATTTGAATAGAATATATTGTGAATATGTGGAGAAAATCTCATTTATAATATTTTGAAATTCAGATTGATCGTTTTTCTAGCTAAATGGCATAACATTCCATGTTTAGCTTTTTAGGATTTTAGGGAATCTAGTCTACGGAAAATGTGGAGGATCCTGACCTCTTCTCTTAGGCAGTTAATTAAGAGTTTTATATGTATTTGTTATCAGAGTTTAGTCTACAGTATCTTTATGTTTCTTTATGTTTATTAAATTGTGTTGTTTAATTTGGTTTTAAATTTAATGCATTTTATATCTCTAGGTGTACAATAAACCCAGGAGAGAACGAGGCGTTAGTTCGATATGCACTAGATACATACAAGTTTCTCTCCCTAGCTCCACAGGTTTGCTCTCTCAAATTTTTAACAGCAAATAATAGTGTTTTATTCCACTTTATCTGTCATGCTGTTCATGTGTGCCTGCACTTTTGAAATTGGTAATGCATGATACTTATTGTAGACCTGCTTCTTTTTTCTAAATTGTACTTGACTAATGACCAACTTCTTTAACATGTGAAACTAGCCTTTAATTGTAATGTAGTACCTATATAGGATCTTAACGCTTGACTGAATGGCAAAGGGTTGGCGGTCTAGATTGGAAGTTTTAAGAGTTGTTTGGGAGAGTAGCGATTGGTGAGAAATAAGTTGAATGGTGACACAGTGTGATGTCCCGACATTCGGGTGGTCACATACCGCAGGATCATATTGAGCAATTTGAAAGAAGAGAGCATACACATACAAAAGCCAAAGATATTTCTCTTTCATTTCAAAATTTCATATTACAAAAAAGATCTTCATCGTACATCACGAACATTGATCAACTTTTTTTAAAAAAAAATAAAGAAAAAAAGTTAAAGTAGCGCCATAGTAGATCCATCGACCGTTTGATAATTTATTATTTTAAAGTTTTTCTTCGAGCTCCTCCTGAAGTACCTGACCTGGTTTTGTTCAGAAAATAATACTGAGATTGGAATTCTCTGTAATTAGAGAATACTCTTAGTACCACAGTAAATAAAATAATATTACATTTTTATAAAAGCAAAAATGCGATTAACAGAAATAAGGATAAGAATGCAGGAAAAGTAAGGTAACAGCGCAAACGAAATAAATAATTTCCTGCAAAGAGGCTTACATATCTCCAAAGTTTTTAGTTCCTTATATGACTATTTTCAAAAACAAAAAACATGGTTAATATGCATGTAAGCATTCAAATTTAAATAATATGCATTTTTTAGCTTATTTTTCATATATATTTGATAGAAACGCATGCTCTTATGTATGACATTCTAAATTTATAAATGCATAGGACTAGGCCAATTACATTCTGAAAGTCATCTCTAAAACATATTATGTTAGACATGATAGCATATTTTGCATTACTAAAATTAAGTAAAAGTTGCCAAAATAGTTCCTCAACTATTTCAAATTATCAATTTAGTTCCATATTATTGGGAATATTTTGGTAAATTTCATTAAATTTTGATCTATTTTCTAGCATCAATAATTCAAACAATTACTTGCAAAAGTGAATGCAGTGTCAAAGAAACATGCTATGAAAATTCAACATGTTTTTTTGTCCATATACAATCTCAAAGGGAATCACTTGGTGGTTTTTGCCGCTATAGTATTATAGGAAAACTTGGGATATGTAAGCTTACATTTCATGGGCTTATGCAATAGATTGCCTGAAATTTTATTCACAATAATTGTAAGTTCAAGGCTGAAATGCTTAAGTAAATAAAGTGTGACAAAAATGTCATAACACCTTTTTGGAAATTGACACAAATGGACAATTTCATATATAATTGAAGATGCAAGGCTATGTAAACTAATGATTTCCTTGAATCTGGCCTCAGCCTGTACGGCTCGATGAATAAAAAGGAATTAAAGAAACAGTTCAACCCTAGATATTAGCTACCCTATATTCTCTAGAAGGGTATCAAAAGGTTATCAAGAACAAAATTGGCACAAAAATGGCAATGCAATTAATAAACTAATGATTTTCTATGAGAATAGCTTTACAATGTGTGAGGCATTATATGAAAAACAAGGAATTAAATGATTTTATATTATGCATTATCTTGGAAGGGTGCTCAATAATGGCTCTATAAAAAGATGTATCTAAGGTGGAAATATGAGAAGGCTTGGTAGTGAGTCTTTGGATTTAGATGGGTGGTAAAGGTATATCTGTAGACATAGTTATTAGTTTTGTGCCTCTAGCAACTAAATTTTTTCTTAATATTACTCTTAAGTCACATAATAAATTTGCGAACATATATCAGTCAACATTGTCTAACAATTTTATTTGTCAAATTCTTAAACTAATTCAAATAATCGTGATAGACAAAAGTGCACTCTCAAAGTGTTAAAATTTATATCGATGAAGTCTGTTGTTATTGTGTATGAGGAAACTCTTGTCTATTAGAAATGTTTGCACCTATGTATGCACCTATGTATGCAAAATGAATCATCTACAATTGTTTCCTTACAAAAGATTTGCCTAATAAACCCTTGTATGACTTTCAATTTTTTTTTTGCAAAGATATTGCATTGATAATTATGCAAGCTCTACCTCTAAAACAAGTCCATGAAAGTTTGTCAAAGAACTTGTTGGTACTATTTTTCATCAAAAATTAATGTGTCCATTATGACTTTAGTACATGTGTCCTCTATCAATCGGCAATCAAGTTTTTTCAGGTGGGATGACCATAATGAATATCTCACCATGGTGATCCATGTCTGTGAGAGTACATTGAATAGTAATCATGCTGAGTATAGGAATTTTTGGGGTAATTTGTATATTGTGTATCATCTAAATGCTTAAATTCTCTCTTAGGTGATTTGACCGATCATCTTTGCAGTTGTAGTCATATCTCTTAGGATTTTCAACCCTCACAGATGGTATGGGGGATCATTTTTATGGTTGTATGCAACAGTCAATGAGGATAATTAACTCTCTTAGAAGGAATAGAATGATCTTCCATTATGCAAACTGTTGGAGGGTGTACCAAAGGATCATGATAATGCAGACATACATTTGTGCTGGGACATGATAATGGATGTGTTGAGTTGAATTGTCAAGCGATGGTCTTCTTTGGGAGGATATAGGATAATTGTCATGTTGAGGTGAATGCTTGAGTGATGATGGTCATTTGTGCAAGGACACAGAATAGTAAACTACATGTCTATGTGGCGTTGCTAGAGTGATGTGGTAGACATGGTATACACTTCATACTTCAAGTTGATGGATAATATTAACAAGTAGTTTCTTAGGGTAGTGATTCTTCTAATGGTAGTGTATGCCACTTACATGCAGATGCAGTTTCTTGCATCTATTTGTGTATATGGATTGAGCATGCATAATGAATATATGCAAAAATGATAAGCAGAAATTAAAATATGTACTTTCAAATTTATATGCATGGACATGAAACCGAAATA
Source organism: Gastrodia elata (assembly GCA_016760335.1). Taxonomy (NCBI): domain Eukaryota; kingdom Viridiplantae; phylum Streptophyta; class Magnoliopsida; order Asparagales; family Orchidaceae; genus Gastrodia; species Gastrodia elata. The sequence continues at coordinate 20,617,985 of CM028671.1, read as the reverse complement.
AATTCAGTAATACATAGCCAAAACAAACAATTTCAACTTTTTAGAGCTTTTCTATTTGATTTATAGCAGTACGTGAGATTAAAATTGCTTTAAGAAATACTTATGAGTAAGAATGGTGTATTGCATTGATGGTTGTTGTTTAAGGCTTAGAAATGAACTTATATTAATTGAACAGATGCACTGACATCGTTGGATTAACATAAACATGTAAATGTTTAATTCTCAACCAAGTATAAACTCTTGCCACTTAAAACCAAAAAAAATATGTCTGTTATCTAATACCATCTGTGGTCAAGCCTATGGTTTATTAGGGGCTGTTTTGTAAGAGACTAAATGAGTTATTGGAGATTGTACGAGATGAGGCTAGTTGTTTGGGTTGAAGGGAAATGAAGGTCTTCTGCAAGTTATGGAAATGAAGGAGCGGCTAAGAGTAGAGATTAGATAGATGAATTAAAAGGGAAAAATTGGATGTTTTTAATAAGGATTTTTTTGAATTTTTTGTTTCTTTGGATGCTTGTGCGCAGATATTTTTTGTTTTCAAGGCTATATTCTTTTTCTGTTTGAGACTATGATTTCTATTTGGTTGGTTATGACGTTGGGAAGTGTGAAATGCCTAAAGCTTTCTTGCGAGTTTTAAAGATTTCTATTTGCATCCTAGGATCAAAGCTACCTATACATCTTCTCTTATCCAACTTAGAAGGTAGCTTTCCTTGAGACTTCGATTCTCAAAATCTATAGATAACTTCTTTGCTCAATGAATTGCATTCCTGGTGATTTCAGTTTCTTTGTTTGTAAATGAAGTTCAAATTCAATGTTCTTGTTCAAAATAGTTATTGAGTAAGAACCTCCTTGCTTATATATCACACTGTTTTGGTCTATTTCTTATAACTTTCAGAATCCAAGAGTTGGTGGTCCAGGTCTTGTAGGGAAGTGTGAACTTTTCGGTGGAAAATCTGTGGAGTAAGTTTCAATGCCTATTTATATATTTATTGATTCATTTGTTTTCCTTCAATGTTTGGTTTATTGGGAGCATGCTGGTGCCTTTGCATGCTGTTATGTGATATGTTGGTTTGATGCAGTTTTTCAACTTATCCAAAATAGGCTCTCGATACTAATATTTTTAATTATGTTTTTTCTAGTTTAATAGTAAAATAATTTGCATAAATTGTAGTGTTACTGTTTCTGAACTATTAAAAGTTTTTTAGAAGAAGTTAATTGAACATTATGATTAATTTGGGTCTATTTGGGATTAGTGTTTTTTTTCCTGAAAAACATGTTAAAGAGATTATAAAATATAGCTGGGAAGTTAAAAATAGGTTGGGCTTTTTGAAATTTAGAGAACACTTTAGATATTTTGTAAACTTTCAGTATAGTTTGTGAACTTCAATATGCAATTGCTTTGAACTTTGGCTACATGGTAAACTTGGAGCACACTTATTTCCCATGCGTCCATCTTCAAGAGGCTGTTTTGGGGATGTATGGTGTAAAATAAACCACCACAGGTAAAGTTTTTTAGTTGTCTTGGGGATTTATGGTTTAAAATAAACCATTTACTAGTAAAGTTTTTTAGCTATTTAGTTTGAGGGATGTGGAAATTCAAAGTACAGTTGGAACTATTTTGAATCCTCTCTTTAGGCTATTATTGTTGTATTTGGAAAACAGTCAAATCAGGATGTTTCCAAATACATCGTTTGATTGCACATTCAGAAGCTTTAAAAGCTGTGTTGACCCTCTTTGCCAACCAGCAACCGGCTTTGTTGTCCCTTGCCGGGCAATTTTCATTTATCACTACCTAACCAAGCTTAAATGAATATTGAGCAACTAGATGTCATGAAATACGGTCGTAGTCTATGCATATATAAATAATATTAACAGTACAAAAACTCAGTTGGGATCAAACTCCATGGTATCCTGTGCATTGAGGCCCAAAAATCTCATGAGGAGCACATCTCCCCTAGCAAAAGAAAAATTACCCTGATGGGCATACAAAGCACAAAAGTTCTCCACCCGATTTGCATCGCACGATTGGTGGGAAAAGATAATACGAAAAAAAATAAGCAAAAAGGCAAGGTGGTCGGTCGGCATGCCGCTCTCCACCTTGTGAACGGAGAGTCTTCTCCCAGAGATGCCTAAGTCTCCAAATCACTCCCAGGTAGTCACCCTCAATGATGACGCCATCTGTATTCACCTCTGTAGCCTCAATGGTCTGTCGCAGTATAGTCATTGCCTGAATCTCAGCCTGAAGAGGAGGCTGGGCCTCTAAGCTAGCTCCCGTGGCAACCAGTAACTGTCCGTCTGAGTTTCGAACCACAACAACCCCAAAGGCAGTAAGCTCTCCGTAGCTATAGGAAGCATCCGTGTTAGCCTTCAACCAATGGTTCGGGGGTCACCATCTGTAGTAGGTGGAAGGGCCTTATTGGGCCTTGGAACCCTAGGAGTTGGACCCGTCATGCAGTCCAGCACTGACCATGGCAGAGAGAATCGAGCCCGCACAGACCCGCGGAGTAGGGTGCGGGTGACCGTGAGAACGCTTAGTTCTGCTCCTCAAAGACTGGTAGAGTGAGTAGGCAACAATCTAGCAATTGAAGCGGCGACGATGAGACGCAGAAGCAGTCGAGAGTAGTGCAATAAACTGGTCCCAGAAGGTAATATTGTCGAAAGCAAGCCCCAACCCGCAAAGGTCTCCATGACGTCTCTCGTGTATCTACAATGGATCACCAAGTGCTCTCTGTCCTCCTTCGAGTCACAACCCCAAACACAAGCTGCTGTCTGAGCGAGCCCTCTCCTAAGTAACCAACAACCTGTCGAGATAGCATCTCTGAGCAACTTTCATAAGAAACAAGCCTCCCTGGGGCCCAAGGCCATCTCCCACATGGTCACGTGCTGTCAAGACTGACCTCCTATGATGGCCCAATGTTGGCTCAGCGGAAATTGTCCCGGCATTCGGGTGTTCACATACCGCATGATCATATTGAATAATTTGAGAGAAAAGGAATTACACCTACAAAAGCGAAGAGATTTCTTATTCATTAAATATTTCATATTACAAAAATTTTCAACGTTCCTCTTTACAAAGTTCATAAAAGATAAACTGAAACAAAAGAAAAAATAAAAATAAAAGTAAAAGTAGAATAATGCTGTAGATCCATTGATAGTTTGATAATTTAAGTTTTAATGTTCTTCAAGCTCCCCCAGAACTACCTGACAATGTATTATTCAGAAAATAATACTGGGATTAGAATTCTCAGTAATTAGAGAATACACTAAATACCACAGTAAACAAAATATATTACATTTTTATAAAAACAGAAATGCGATTAGCAGATATAAGAATGTAATAATATGCAAGAAGAATAAGGAAATAGCGCAAAAGAAATAAAAGTTTCCTGCAACAAGTATTATTACAAAAGGTAGGTTATCGATGTCGTTTTTCTAGTAACCCACCACAAATATTACTTGAAGTTAAATTTTTCACATTTTTTCACCATTTGATGTTCAAAAATAACAAAACCTGACACCGAGGTATGTTACGATGTAATAAACGCCCTCGCGTTGAAAATTTTTTATTCAGATCAAGATTTTATTTTTAATTAATTTTTGAAGTTTAAAACTTCAAAAATTAATTGAGATCAAACCGGCGCTCCGAAATTTATGAAACTTCTCGAGAAGCCTTCAAATACTGTTCTTAAATAATGACACAAAAATCGATGAATTCGGACACGTATTTTGATGTTCTTGATTTATTGATTTTAAAAAGCTCAGAAAATAAAGCGGGAGTTTCTGTTTTTCGAACATCTTCCAAACTAGGACACTTTTATTTAAAATTTATTCTCATCTAAATGTATTTTTGTTTGCCCTAATTTGAAGTTCCTCGGGATCCTGATGCTAAAGTCAGGATTTTAATATAATTTGCAAAGTAACGACATTGGGTCGTTACATCTCTCCATACGGTAAATCTAACTAGCTCGACTCTCTATAAAGTCATTAACCTACCACTGCAGGCTCCCCTCTAGCTGAGTGTATCTAGGGACGACTGGCCAATCGAAACCCAAGAGTCTCCAAACTGTAGAGTCAGCCCGCTGCAGTGCAAAGTCCTAATCCCTGCGGCTGTAGCAACTCCATGGCTCTCACCCAAAGGAGATCGGCTCTGCTAACAAAACTGAAAGTGTGGCGGGCAACTAAGACAGTCCTCCAAAGCCGCAGATCTCTGATCCCGAGTCCACCTGACTCGAGCGGTCGACAACTTCATACCACCTCACATAGTATAGACCGCTACCCCCTGCTCCTTCCCAAAGGAAATTACGGAGGATAGCCTCAATGTCAGAGAGACAGGAGTTCGATATTGGCGCCACCAACATCTGGTAGCTGGGAATCATAGCAAGTACTGACCTAATCAAGCACAATTTGCCAGCAAGGGAGAGGTGACAACTGCTCCAGGAGCCCAACCTGCCATGAACTTGCTCTTGTGATAGTTGGAAAATCTGCTCTCCGCGGGAGTCTGCCAGTAATTATAACCCCAAGGTATCTGAGGGACACTCCTCTCTGAAAACTTAGCTGGATCACTACTTTGTGCTGCCTGTAAGTTAGGGTCTAATGGCTAAAGACAATTTATGACTTATGCGAGTTCACAGACTGCCCGGTCCAACTCCCATACTCTGCCAGAATCCGCTGGACCTCACGACATGCTGCCACTGAAGCCAGTGCAAACAAAATCCAGTCACCAGTGTATATGAGGTGAGAGAAGGTAGCACCACCTCTGTCCAACTGAATGCCGATCGAGCGGCCAATCTGTTGCTGTTTTCTAACTATAAGAGAGAAGAGCTCCGAGCACAAAATGAATAGGTAAGGGGAGAGAGAGAATTCCTGCCTGAAGCCTCTCCACCCCACTATCCAGGGAAGTCGGTGCTCGCCAACCAGGACTGAGAATTTGGGGACTCCACGCACTGCATGGCCCAATACGTCTAACGCTACGGAAAGCCAAATCTCTGAAGAACCAGACGTAAGCACCCCCACTCCATCCGGTCGTAAGCCCGATCCATATCCACCTTGATGGCCATTTGTAGTGACCCTAGGTCATTAATAAGAAAAATATTAATGTCCCGCAAATTTCGGTTTCTTTTCCGTTAAAATCATCTCCCGCTAAAATAATTCTTCGGTTACAAATATTGATTAAGGAAGTTTTTCAAACTCAATGCTGAAATAGGAATTTATATTTGTCATTAAAACCATCTTCCGCTAAAATAACTCTTCGGTTACAAATATTGATTAAGGAAGTTTTTCAAACTCAATGCTGAAATAGAAATTTATATTTGTCATTAAAACCATCTCCCGCTAAAATTACTCTTCGGTTACAAATACTGATTAAGGAAGTTTTTCAAACTCAATGTTGCAATAGGAATTTATATTTGTCATTAAAACCTAACCAAATTTCAATTTCCTGTTAAAACTTCCGTTAAATTCAATTTTCAATTTCAATCCTTAATTTAGAAAGTTTTTCAAATTCGTTTAAAGGTGAAATAGAAATTAAGACCCGTCATTAATGCATACTTAAATTAGTAAAGCATAAATTGCCTCATTAAGACACATATTCAAGGCAAGAATCGGCTGCCCCTTTAGAAACTGTTAAGCAATTAAATCTCAGCTGTATAAGAAAGGTATGCAGAGAGTAATAAAAGTAATTACCCATAACTCACCGGCTAATCAACCCGAATGAAATGGACGTGCGTTACATGCGCACGTCCTATTTAACCAGAAGGAGCCGAACGACTCTCACCACTCCACGAGCCCTCCCTTCCTCTCAGTCAGTCGAACCCTCCCGCTCGACTCCCTCCCGCACAGAGGACGACTGCGCAGCAGTCGACGGGAGCACTCCTTGTAGTAGGCGAGCATACGATGGCAACTCGATTCCTGTAACCGAGCTCCTAGACCCAACCCGCTGACGGTCGCAGACTCGTTCGACATCGAAACTCAAGGCGAAGACGGTCGCAGACCTGTTCGACGCCGAAGACGCTCGCAGGTTCGCTCTTTCAGCTCGACTCGTCCACCAGCTCGACGTAACGTACCTGGTAGCCGATCTCTCCCTGCGCCCGATTGTCTCCACATGCGCCAATCTTTCTCTACTCGACCGCTCGATCCTTCCGTCTCGGCACCGATCCCCTTTTGTGCGTTCGACCGAGAGTTATAAGCTGTGAATCCTTCTTTACATCATAGAATAGAATCTTAAGGATAAGTTAGTAATACTTCAAATCAATATATACAAAAAATAATAATAAGGAATTTGTGAGAAACTTAGAAATATTGAAATCTTTGTCAAATTACTTAGTAAACAATTGGGTCAAAATCCTGTCATGAATATGTGTCCATAATTATTGATTTTATTTAGAAATTGACGTCAAGATATGGAGCAGTCCAGCATAATTGAGATCTCCTTTATTTTATTCATTTCAATTACTGTTTTAGGTAAAGATATGTTATTCATTTTAAATTCTGAAATCAAAACTTGTAGTAGTTTTTTTTTAGAACCTTGTTGTACTAGGTTGATGTAATCTCAATTTAGATAATATGTCAATTTCATATAATGGTTGATCGTGTGAAAATAGAGGACAGTAAAAATGTGCTAAGATTATAGTAAAACTATGGTGAAAGCAATGTGCTGATGCTATTATTAGTCAGCTACCATCTTGATTGATAACATCAACCTTTGTGTTTTTATTCCTTAATTAAGCTACAAAATTTCTGCTTCAATCTACTGCTAGATTCCAATAAAGGATGGAATATAAGAGAGATGAAATGGTCATATATAATAAAATCTATTGGCAAATTATCATCTACTGGCAAATTGGAATCCCTACATAATGAATTAGACGCACGTTAAGTTACTTAGGATTCTGACGCATATCGAATGAGGAACTATGAAATCATTATAGTCACATTTTGATTCGTTAGTGTTTATCCTATTCACTAATGTATTAAATAAATTATAAGGACTTATAAGATTAAATTATAGGCATAGTTGTGCATGTATTTGTATGAGATACTAATTATTCATTAGAGTCTAATGAAGATTATAAATACAATTTTTGCAGACACAAACTTTGTGAGTTATTCATCTTATTAAGTCAAAACACAAAAGGTACATTGGATATTACTTTTATGCTTTCTACCTTTTTGCTGCTTAAGCATCACTTTGAACATATTTTATATTGTTATTTAATACTTTACTCTTACTGCTAATCATGTAAGAGAGGCAAAATAATATTTATGTATCTTGTGAATGTTGCAAAGGGTTCCGAAACGGAGGTTGAATTAAGTTAGGGACGGAGCTAGTCCATCAGGAGTTATAAGGGTGCTATTTGGAGCCTTTGAGGGGGCCCAGGTGAAGGTCATGCTTAACTGCATATATGATGCCATCTGAAACCTTTAAAGAGGGCCCAGGTGAAGGTTGCCATCTGGAACCTTGAGAGAGGCCCAGGTGAAGGTGCCATCTGAAGCCTTTAAGGGGCCTAGGTGAAGGTCATGCTTAACTGCATTTTATGAACTCGGCCTCATGGTTCTGGCCTTGCCCATCAGAACTGCTAACATTGCTTCATAATATCAAGTCATAAATATAAACATGAACTTTTATGCGATTATTTCTTTCCATTTGAAAATTTGGCATATGACAAAAGAACATTTATGTTGTAGGAGATATGATCATCTTTTATTTGCAATAAGCTATATTTTCCCTGCAATTGATTATCATTTTTGCCTTCTGCTTTGCTTTAAGTATATTTTTAATATCTTTTGTATTTAGATTGTGCACTAAGGCATTATTTTTATAATGCCAGATTAGATATAGCTGGAGGAAGCTGATATCGTTTAAAGACATGACGCGGTAAATTAACGGATTCTAACTGCCCCTTCAAGGGATAATTATTTTTTGTATAATGAAAGCTATGTAATAAGTTCTGGATATTTTTTGCTTTAAATTGAATGAATGCTATTTCTTATACTTGAATGGCTTTGGATGTGTTTAACTGCTATTTTACTTAACTGCCAATATGATCATGCAGAAAGATACATCCGATGTTAGCTTGGTTGTTACCAACCTAACATGGGTCATCACAGTTGGTATCAGAGCATGATTGAATGTGTAAAGTAAAATATTGCATAAAAACAGAGCCCAAGGGAAATTCATTCAAGTTAATCTAAGAAATTCTTAACATTATATATATTGATAAATGACAATCATAAATAATGATACGAATTTAAGACGATATGGTTTGACAACTTAGGTTCTTTTAGAAATCATCCTTAGTAAACGCAAAACATGTGAGGTTAAACAAGAACTTTGCAATCCTTTTCCATGATTAGGATTATTTCACGAATACAAAGTGATATATTCTCTTATGCATCCATCAGTTCCATGGTTTTAAATTATTGGAGAACTTCTAGTGAACTTATGATTTATTTCATGGCATTTCAAGAAGATTTTATAAATTATCTGGAAACTTTTAAAAATTTCTTGTGATGATAAAAATATGATTGCAATTTATCATCAATTCAACAAAATCTTATTTAATTTTGCAAATTTTAATTGCTTAGGTTTTGTTGGAATAGTTAGATAATTGTCTTTTGTTCAATCTATATTTTAAATGCTTACATGCTGCTTTCATTATGATATTTCCGAATATTTGGATGCTCTTGATTGTTGAATAGTTAAAAAAAAATGCTTGCTTATATGGTGATTAGGACGAGGATTTTTAATGAAAATAATTAAATGGGAAGTAGATGAAAATGATAGTAATAAGAATAGTGATGAAAATAAGATTGATAAGATTAAATAATAAGGTACAAGTCTAGTCCCCTCTAAATATTGATTTGAATTGAAATTGGAAAGAGAAGTATTCTTGGAATTTTTTGGAGATTTAATATCTTCTGAGCCACAAAAGTTTATCATTTCTGAAAATGTACAAGTCTTGAATCTAAATTTAAAATCAATCTTTACATAAATTTTTGTATCTCTTATCTTGAATTCTTTGTACATGCATTCCGTATTGGAAAGATTTGTTAAAGAAATGTATGATTGAATTAAATTATGAGGAGCTAGATTCTGAATTATATTTTGATTTGCCAAAACTGAACTTAGGATAAAATGCATATGCTATTACAAGTATGATTAGAGTTCAACTTGCACACGATTTACATTACATGTATACAACTTCCAATTTAGGCAATTGAAGCTAATTGCAAAGCCATCTATTCTAATTTACCATGTGGACTTAGATCTAATCTTTGTTCTTAAGAATCCGCATTCCCAGTAAAGAAATTTTACTTTATTGCATTTTTTTAGCATATTTAAGTAGACTTACAATTCATGGGAAGTAACATCATACTGGCAAGTTAAAATTGAGGATTTGAACTGTATGGTTTCATTTGTGCATAATCCAGAATCTTATGCGCTGATAAGCCATTTCATTCAGAAAAATTAATTAGAAATGAAATGACATCTCTTAATTATCGTAGTATCATTTCTACAAAGGTAATGAACTCTTCTTCTTGAATCTAACAATTGTATCAAAGCATCAAACACTGCATACATTTTTTCTCCTACGAATAAAATTCTGATACAAAATCATATGGCCGTCCGAGATTTATTACCGTATGCATCTGACTTCATGATTTGGTATCTTGTTGCTATGGCGAATTACCTCACAAAGTAAATGAAAGTGGAATTGTATAGAATTGAGATGCGTAATAGATTTAACAATCTTTTTGATTATAGAATTTGACATTTTGCAGCCTTATTAAAAGTTTCCTTTTGAGGTTACTTACGATCTAAAAGGTGTAGTGTTAAGGGTATATTAATAATACACGAAATCCTAAATTTGGAACCATCAATTGAAGATTGGGAAATTTTCTTCAAACCCGAATTTTGGTGCTCATCTTGAATGGGGTGTTTCGATGAAGGCGTTCAACAAAAGTTGACTCAGCAAATGCTAAATTCGGCCTAGCTACTAGCTAATTCTAAATCTAATTAGTTTTCGGTTCATATTCATGAGCATTCTGCCAGTATAACAAACTAACAAGAATAAGTTTAGCTCTTGTAAGAATTAGGACATTCGGTACACTGATTTTAGATTCAACCACATGCTATTTATTCGTGTGCTAGATTTTAACCAAATTTGATATATGTTAATGTTTAATTGTCGCTATAAATGAATTAATGCCCTCAACAAGTTATTATGAATAATATTCACTTAGAATTTATCTTTCATCATTCGATTATTTAATTCAACAAGTTTGATGTAATTTTAAGAGTATTCTACACTTATAAATGATCAAAGCTTGAAGATATTTGATTTTCACTTACTTATGGCCACAAAATTCATCTTATAGTTTGTGAGTATACTCATTAATTCCAAACTAAATGTATCGATGATTTTGAATCATGTTTCTATTGCAATCTAACAAATTAGAATCTTTTCCTATATATGAAATATGTGAGTATAGTTTTATCAGTTTTCTTCCTAATTTTTTTGTGTTCCTCTCTTTTTGAAACACAAGGCTAGAAACAATAGCTTCAATTTGATTTGGAGATTGTTTCCATAATTTTGCTAAATCAATTTTGATCGTTCTTCCATTTAAACAAATGCATTTGACTTCAATGGTTATGCATGTATTTATCTTACTTAGTTTGTTCGAATGCTCTACTTTGGAATCTCAATCATATATTTGAGAATAGAAAGGTATGCTTTATTCAGGTAATATGTTAAGCTTATAGTATGATTCACCTTTTTAACTTAACTTGAAAATTGATTTTAGTTCATTACATAATAATGAATTAAATTTAAATATGACCATTGTTTAAACTCATATTTCATCTCTTTTCTATTTTTAATGTCATTATATTATTTCATTGGGGTTCTTAAGTAATGGATTAGTAAGATCCTATATCTCGATAATGCATAAACACAATATCGAAGTGTGCTTCAAATTTATCATTGAATGAATTGAAATATTTAATGGCCTGGTGAAGCATCTTGATGTTATACAAATATTGGTAGTGATATCATAAGAAAGGATAAAACTAAAAGGATAGGCAGATGAGCTTAAATGGTTCATGAGTATACATATTCGAGATTTAATTTCTCATAATAAGATCAATTCAATTTAATTTGAAGGTTTTGGAATTTTGATGCTTAGAAAATAGGCAATTTGAGCAAATATCAATATGACAAGGACATCAACACATATATTAGTAAGAAACTAATAGCAATGTTTGAGATCAGTAATACAAATTTGAGATACTTTATGATGATGAGAAATTCATGTTGTGAAGTATTACTTTAGAATTTATATATTTTCACCATAGTAAAAAAAAAAAATTAAATATGCGGATATTAGAAAGAGACAACCGTCGATTAAGGAAGAGAACTATTCCCATGGTTAAGGTGCAATGGAAAAGTCACAGTACCAAGGAAGCAACATGGGAAAGAGATGAGGATATGAGAAAGGAATATCTCGAACACTTTCAGAATTCAGGTACTCATAATTAAATCTTTTTGCATTCAATTAAATATTTTCTATTGCGGTGAAATATCGATGACGACATTATTTTTAAGTAGGGGAGTTTGTAATGACCCTATGTCATTTATAAGGAAAATATTAATGTCCCGCAAATTTTAGTTTCTTTTCCGTTAAAATCATCTCTCGCTAAAATAACTCTTCTGTTACAAATATTGATTAAGGAAGTTTTTCAAACTCAAAGTTGAAATAAAAATTTATATTTATCATTAAAACCATCTCCCGCTAAAATAACTCTTCGGTTACAAATATTGATTAAGGAAGTTTTTAAAACTCAATGCTGAAATAGGAATTTATATTTGTCATTAAAATCATCTCCAGCTAAAATAACTCATCGATTACAAATACTGATTAAGGAAGTTTTTCAAATTCAATGCTGCAATATGAATTTATATTTGTCATTAAAATCATAATTAAATTTCAGTTTCCAGATAAAACTCCTGTTAAATTCGATTTTCAGTTTCAATCCTTAATTTAGAAAGTTTTCCAATTCATTTAAAGCTGAAATAGAAATTAAGACCCGTCATTAACACATACTTAAATTAGTAAAGCATAAATTGCCTCATTAAGACCCATATTCAAGGCAAGAATCGACAGCCCCTTTTAGAAACTGTTAAGCAATTAAATCTCAGCTGTATAAGAAAGGTATGCAGAGAGTAATAAAGGTAATTACCCGTAACTCATCGGCTAATCAGCCTGAATGAAACGGACGTGCGTTACATACGCACGTCCTATTTAACCAGAAGGAGCCGAACGACTCTCACCACTCAAACGAGCCCTCCCTTCTTCTCATTCAGTGGAACCCTCCCGCTCGACTCCCTCCCACACGGAGGACGACTGCGCAGCAGTCGACGGGAGCACTCCTTGTAGTAGGCGATCATACGACGACAACTCGATTCCTGTAACCGAGCTCCTCGACCCAACTCGCTGACGGTCGCAGACCCGTTCGACACCGAAAGTCAAGGCGAAGACGGTCGCAGACCCGTTCGTCGCCAAAGACGCTCGCAGGTTCGCTCTTTCAGCTCGACTCGTCCACCCGCTCAACGTAGAAAATTTGCCACGATCAAATCGACTCTCAGAATTTGATGAAACTTCTCGAGCAGCTTTTAAATAATATACTTAACACGTCGACACTGATAACGATAAATTTGGACACACATTTCAATGTTTTCAATTTTTTAGAATTTAAAATTTTAGAAAACAGAATGGGAGCTTCCGTTAATCGGATTTTTTTCAAATTAGGACACTTTGATCTTAAAAATTATTTCTATCTATTGGTAATTTTGTTTGCCCTAAATTGAAATTCCCCGGGATCTTGATTCCTAAGGCGGGATTCTGACCTAATTTGCAAAATAACGACTTTGGGTCATTACAACAGTGAAGCTCCAGTGCCGCCCAAAAAGGCAGTCAGCATCGCATCGAGTGAAGGACTCCAACAAAATAATGAGTCCCGGCTTGCGCTCAGAGATGAGCGGCGGAAGAAGGTGCCGTGTCGCCGGCTTCCGCACGCCGCGACAATACTGAGCAACTAGATTCAACCCAAGCCTAAATGTCAAAATCAAGTTGAATAGTTACATATTAGAATTCCACCCCAAACTGTCCAACAAAACTTTTTGAAGCAAAGCGGGGTAGGAGTTTAGGCTGATCGGTCTAGTGCAAAGATGGGTTGACCGGTACGTTGATTATGAGGAGCCAAAGCTGGAACACCCACAACACTTTTACCAGAGAAATTACAGAAGGGGATGAAATTGATGCAGTTGAATTTTCATCTTCTCCAAAAACAAACAACTAGAAAGCACTAATCAAAAGTTTGAGAAAAGATAAATAAGCCAATGAGTTATAAGCATCACCATAAACTGAACAAGAGAAGTAAGCCCGCAATAATCAAATATTAAGTAAAGAAAAGTGACTACTAAAAAGAGGACCAAAGAAGAAGGGGGGTAGTCGTAAAAATTTATTTTGTATAAAAGGCGAAAATGTAAAAATTATGAAGACTGAATTCTATGATACAACAAGTACAGAGAGCCCTGATATTAATAGGTAAATATTCTTCATTCGTTTAGTGCCATGTTGGCATTTCATGGGATAATTTAATTTAGTTGTTCCAAGATAGATGATTGAATTTTTGTTGTTGTTCCTCTTTCAAGATGATGTTTTCTGTTTCATTATCTAATGCTAATCTGGAATCGAAACATTTGCATATGCTGATGTGGGAGAGATTTGGTTAGTGCATCGATGAGGCTGGTGGATGATGATATAAGAGAGCTCGCTTCACAATTTTATATTTTTGTCTTAAACTATGTGAAAGTGCATGGCAATATGTTTCATGCAAAAGTTTTGCACATAGGATTGCATTATGAGCATTTGTGGATTTTTTATCATCAATGTCATTGACCCGTTTTGCATCTTTTAAGTCATGGGAAATTAACATTAGACTGTTGTTCAAGGAAAATTCTCTATTTAATTGTACCTTGAAGATATTGAATTAAATATTTGTCAATAGACCATCGTTGAGTTGTAGGATAATGGATGTTTTGAGACAACTTGATAGTGAAGCCAATGTTTGTCTCTATAAAAAACTATTGAAAGCAACCTACCATAGATATTTCTTCACTTGGTTAAAAAATGGTTCCACCCTGAAGCAAGGGAATGTTTCATGAAACTGGCTGAGTGCAAGATCACTTCCTTCTCAAGAAATGAAGAAAGATTTTGTTTTCAATTTCTTAAGGGATTATTTTTCCAGTGAGTCGAGTTGTGAAATTGGCTAGAAGAGTGGTTTTTTCACTTATGGTAAATAAAAGTGAATTAGAGAGTGAGGTCTATAAGTTTGTGCTATATAGTTTAATAAATATATGATAGTGTTTTTTAAAGCATGATTTGGGTGCTTATTTAGGCTCCCCATAAAAAGCACTTTCTTAGAGGACATATAGTTGGGTAATATAATATTTAGATGGGGTGCGTATGGTTGCCAACTTTTTCATGGCTGATGGGATTGGAACCATGAGCTCATTGATTTGGTTTTTAGGAAAGTTCTTACCCACTAAATTGTCAGCAATGTCCATCCCAGGGTTGATGACCATGTTGAGCTTCAACGGAGCTTTTCTAGCTTCTCTTCAAGCATTTCGAGTTATGTGTTTACTGCTGAGATTGGAGGCAATTCCAGGAGGTTTGGAGTTTGCAGCTGGCACAAGAGAAGCATGCTTCATTTGGAGGTTCCTCAGGGGTGTTATTCCCATCAACAACTGGCTTGCCACCGTGGGCTTCCCCTTCAACTCTATGTTTGGGGATGTAACAAGACAGGAAGCACTTTACTCTCCGATTCCCCTATACCCTGTTCATTTGTGAGGCTCTCTCAAGATGGAGCCTTCCAATCACGATTGTTTATAACTGAGATCAGCCTCTTTTGTGGAGGCTCTATGAGATCATGATAATGGACTGGGATGCAACTTTTCATCTAACCTCTTTACCAGACTGGTGAAGAAGCGCAGGCAGCCCTTTCCGATCTCAATGATTTATGTTATCTTCATCATTGCGGCTGCAGTCAATACTGACCTGATTTCTGGTGTGGGTCTCTGGAGCTCCACAGCCTTTGTCGACCCATTCCCCTTGGTGTCTATGGTGATTAAGAGGAAATAGAGTGCTACTCTTGAGGCGTATTTTTTTCTTTTTTGTTTATATATAGATCCATTTTATTTACACAGTATTCATGATTGTAACTGCAATAGATTTTGTGATTTTTTTGGTTGATAGCCGGTATTTATTTTTTTAGTGGAGAATATTATTTTTTAAGGTTCTGGAGCATCTTTCAGGAGTATACTTAAGTATATTCTGCACGGAGCTGCTCTTTACTTTGGCTCCAAAAAGTGAATGATGCATAAATTCATAATTACACTGCATATCATTATTCATTTTAGGCATCATTGTTCTGTAGTTATTTACTTCATACATCGTTGTTAACTTTATGCATCATTATCGATAAGCATGATGGTTCTTGATGTTAATTTGTTTTTTTTAGTCAAATCCTCTCCTGATTTATTTTTTGGGTCTATACGTACTTAGCATCCAAATCTTCATAAATGATATATCCAGCATCCAAACTTTAATATTTACATATAAAGTATAATCATTTTACCAATCTTAAAATTTTTCTAATTATAAAACATGAGGTATCATGCGTTTTAGAAATGAGGAGGTAATAGTGCTTTTATCGTAAATATTAAAAATACCTTTTTTTTTCCTGTTTTGGCTATTTACTTCTCTGTAGAACTCAGCTATCGCTCATGTTTAGTGTAATATGAAGTCCTTGTTCTTGTAGGGAATGGCTTACGCAAAGTGAGGCAGAACTAGTTCAGAGATTTGATCCATCTGCATCTTTAGATACTATTGGCTTCTTCATTGCAAAATTTAATGTTGGACCGAAATAAAATATCAGCTATGAAGAAAGTTCTGTGCTCTCAGACAGCAAGTCTTCAAATTCGGTAGACGGATTACACTTGTCAATCATTTTCCAGGTATCATTCATCCAATCATCACATCATTCAGATTCAGTGTATTGGAAAATCAAATATTTTAAGCGAATAATATGTTGATTCGTTTTCTCCATGTTGCCAGATTAACTGTTACTCGAGCTTGCAAATTCCATCAATCTCTTATGAATAATATTTCATCTGGAAGAAATTGTGCGGATGAGAAACAATTATAGGATGTGTTTCTTTAGAAAAATGTTTATCAGTATGCTTTTAAATATCAAAGTTATGCCTTTTGATAAACAAACTATGCTTGTTCGGATAATGTTACCTGCTTTAATTCATAACTATGAGAATGTGTTTTTATATATTATATAAAAATAAATTAAAGAGGTGTAATTCAGTTGATTCATGAGTTGATCAAGCTCAATCAACCTGACAAAATGGTTTGCAAATTAAGCTCAAGTTCAAATCTGAAACAGTCTTGGTTAGGCTTGAGCTAATCTTGATTAGATTAGAACCAATCTTGGCTCTACTCACTTTCATTCAAGCAATACATAGAGTGTGCTAGAGTACACCAATCCCTTCAGTTCTCATTGCATTTTTTTTTAAAGTAGATAAGTTTCAAATATGAAAATAAATGCATGTTGATATAATTTTGATTTAAGATTTGGGATAATAATTCTTGAGCCTAATTATTGGATTACAATATCATTTCATACTTACTAAATACAAAAAAAATAATTTAAACGTACAAATAATAACAAAATAACAATGCAGTTCTATGAGAAACAACTCAGATTAGATGCTGGTTATAAAGATAATAAAAAAACATTCTCTCTCTCTATATATATATATTAAATCTATTGTTTTATAAATTAAGTAAATCAAAATATTATAATAGATACAGAGTTTATTATCTCAAATAATAAAATGAAATAAAAAGCAAAAAAGAATAAACTGTCAACAAACAAATTCCACTGGATCCAACATCTCAATTAAGTTGAAGTAGTAGAGATTGCTCTGACTACTGGCTGTATTTGTAATTTTTTTTGTTTTTTTTTTTCCTTTATATCTTTCAAGGAAATATGTAATAGCTCCGAGTTCGATAGGCTATCAATTAATTTTAAATTTGAGTTCATCTCAGAGATCTAATAATTCGAGACAGCTTTGGGGGTTGATGCGGTTTGAGCTCAAAAAAAGGTCTGGCCGATGAAGCTCCACTACATGGGAAATCGGGTTTGAAACAAGAACTCAAGGAGGAACCTCTATAGATGAAGGATCAAAGCCTCTTCTATACAATACAATTGGAACTACATCAATATAGATATGAAACATTTCTGAAAGGATGAGCTTAGCTTCTTCATAAAAAAAAATCCCTCATCCCTCCTACTTAAGAGTTGCAAAATTTATTTTAAAATACTTTCCAAAATAGGATCCCAATGAAAAGATGATGGAATGGGTAATCAAATGGGTTAATCTAGAGGAAATTTGTCCAAATATGTATAATTAGAGTTTTGTAATTTGAATCAAAATCAATTGTCAATTTAAGCACTTTCATATGACAATTTTCAATAAAATAAGAACAACAATTGGTATAATCAATTTCATTGGAAAGTTGAATAAAAATGTATCAAGTATACATCAACCAATGAAGAAGGCCAACGATTTTGAGGAATTTTTGGACGGCAACCAACAACAGCTTACTATTAGGAAATTTCTCAACTAATGTATGAGCGGACGTGGCAGTGTTCCAACTTCATCTTTAGATAACAAAAGCACTCAGAGATAGATTTGATCCCTACCGGAGGTCTTTGAGTTGAGACATTTGTCAAAGCTTCAAGAAAAGAGATGAGGCCAAAGGGTTGAGCTGGAGATTAGGGAGCCTCCAGCTCACCCCAAGAATCTTCTCCAATCCCTCCCGCCAGCCAACCTGAAGCCTCCTGAATCTCCCAAAGATTGTTCTCAGAGAAGTTGGACGAAAGTGGAGTAGACCATGGCACAACATCCAAAGCAGTCGCAGAGCGCCCCAACACGCGTTCACGGAGCCCCAAAGCGAGTAAGTTTGCCAATCGACAACCGGACAAACAACCGAGTATAGCGTTCAACCACGCCACCACGCCAGTTGTAGACGAAGGGAGCGCACCGGCCTCCGCCAGTCAACGACACACGCCCAGAGGCGGAGCGCGTACCCCCTACGGGAGGGCCATGCCTGGGCTGCAGTTCGTTAGGGTTCTACGTGATATATGATTATATATATATCCTAATAAATAAATTGATACAAATTTAAGCATTTTTAAAAATAAGATTGAACCATGATTACAAGAAAACGTATTACGATCAAATTCTTACACATGAATTCACATTATAAAGCCGTCTAAATAATGCTCAGACGTCACTATTTATGATAAATTCCTTTCTCGCATGAAAGATTCAATCTTGGCAACATCTTCAGGAGTGTCGACTCCATGAGCATTATGGTCAACCTTGATAACCTGCAGCACAGAACAAACAAACGCTGGAAGAAATAAATATTGACACGGATTTTGGAAAAATATAAAATAACTAATTGCTCAAACTGCTCTCAGAAACTAATTACTACATCAGTTAGACTACTGACTAATATAAAACATGCGTAGTTCTAAACAGAACATATTAACATACTGAATTTGGTGTGGGAGAGACATAGTGATGATGCGTATGGCTCTCATCAAGAACCTTTAAGTTAAATATAAGGAGATAAAGTCTTTCTAAAATAATTTCAACCTAATCAGTAGGCAGTGCTTGAAAGATTGAAGCCAAAGAGAATGTCAAGTTGTTCCTTTCTCTCCATCCCTTGTGAGTCCACATTCGACCCTTAATCAGTCGCATCAACATGGCTAATTCAGGAGTAGTCTTTAGGGTGAGTACAGCTCATGAAAAGGGCACGATAATCTGCTAAGCACAACCAAATTGTCAAACTTTAGTCCGCATTTTTGTTCTTTGGCCTGACATGTAAGCACAGCCTAAGCGGCAAAATGGGATGGTTAGAGGGTGATCTTAAGCTCGACACCTGTGCTCAGGTCAGCCCCAAGCCCAAAAGGAAGGTCTGGGTCCAGACAAAACCCAACCTGCACAAGGCCTGGCATTTCCCGACAAACAATCAGGTCTACTCTTTGATTGCTTTATAGAAACCTCATAGAAGATGTGCTAATATGTTGAAATTGATCTGTCCTGCAGCACATAGACTGCAAACATGCCTCTAAAGCATCACCACCAGCAAGTTGCATAGCATCCCAAAGCCAGTGCGTTTGATACCTTCGCACACGACAACGTGTGCATCCATGCAGGCAATAGCTTGCGCACACACATTTATGTGCTCATACCGTCATCAATTGGCGCACTCACTCGCCCCAAAACCTATCCTGACCTTATTTTCTCCATCATCAATTGGGGTCCAATCTCCATCTCCAAGAACATTGGAAGGTTTCGATTGCAACCACCATCAAATTTTTTAATCCATATAGGCCATTGTGCTCTAGTTTAGATCAGGTGTTTTCTTTATTTAAAATCAAGTATTAAACCCAAACTCAAATATGGGTGAATTGTACTATTGAACTACTTCGAATAAACTATTTTCTTCTATTTCTGTGGAGTTAATTTTCAAGTGCAAAGCATGAACGTAGTAATTTCCTATAAACTTTTGCTTTTGTTCAGTAATTTGTATTGTTATAATACTATTTTTTGATTTATTTGCCAAATAGCTCCCGATTTTTTAGAATTGTTCAAAGTAGTTCTTTGACTTTTATAAATCTAAAATTAATTACTCAATTCTTAGAGTTTAGTACAGCAATAAAATTTTAGTAACTTTATGTTAACTGGCGGTGCAAACAAGAGGTATTTTGAGGGGGAAATGTAAAATTAGTAAATGTTATATATCTTTTTTAACTAAAATTCTATCACATTATAACCACCAAAGTCACAGCTTTAAGAGTTTTTTTTACACTACTTAAACAATTTACAATATAAAAATAAATAAATATAGTACTTAAAACGTCAATAAACATGGTACGGAAACTTAATACTGGAGTAAAATTTGCAATATTTTTAAGAGTAGAGAAATTAATTTGGGATTTATAAATATAAAGGGACTATTTGAACAACTTTGAAGGGTCAGGGAGTCCCTTTTGACAAATAACTAATACTTTTCTTAATTTATTCTATTTTCTTAGTTAATGGTTTTCACTTGGAACTAGGCACATTGTTGGCAAAAGCTATAACTTTGAAACCAGTCAAATATTTTTACTTTGCATAGGGAGACTTCTAAATCATCCCGATCACAATTAATATCTCCAATTATTTATTTTAAATTTATAGATTTTGATTTAAATTTAAATTTAAGATTTGACTTATTTTAGAAATTTTCAAGATTGGCTTTCTCAAAATTCTACTCCTTTACTCAGCATTTAAATCATTTCTATTAAATTTAATGCAAGTCCCACCCATTAAGGAAGCCTACCCCTTAGCATAAAGTGATCCATAACCCTACCCTGATCTGTCCAACATCAATATTTCTCCCTAACAGGAAAAGTCATTCGTTACACTTAAACTAATGAATATTTAAGGATCCAACCGAGCTATAAAATAGTCATAAAAGCTGGAAAGGGTCTGATAGGGGAAAAATCTAAGCTGGCATTGGCTGTTTAATAGAAAATTCAAGAAATCACATTAGATAAGTCAGAATTACCTTCATCTTGTAGCCATTCTCAAGAACCTTCAGCTGTTCAAGGTCTTCTTCCAACTGTAGAGGAGTAGGTGCTATCTTTGGGTAAATTTTTAAAAATTTGGCATCAAAACTCTGGTAAAGATAGAAAGAATCAGCATCAGAGCATATTATTACGTAGCATCAATAAAGAGATTGCACCTGCACATTATTTCGACATGTGCAAAGTTTATGATTTACAAGTTACAACAGAAGTTAATTACATGATCGCACAGTAGACATACAATATACTGAATAAACTAAAGAATCCTTACCTGAATGCCAAGGTGAAGTAGATAAGGGAATTGTGGGTTATACTTCCCCGGCCTGAAAAAAAAATAAAAAAACTGTAGTGCCTGTAGTACTTGGTCAGCTCTTGGCTTGGATTCTTTAAAATTACATGCTAGATAGGCAATCAGTACACCTTCAAATGGTAAAGTATATCCTTTGGTAGCTACTTTGAAATGTTTCAAAGTACTGTTGCTATCTAACTCTTTACTACCAGGTTTGATTATATGAGTTTAATTCAGTGGTATGAATTGGGTAATCATCATCAAATTCTTCAAAATATACGATGCTAAACTAAGCATTTAAAAAAAAAAAAAAAGTAGAGGGCCAGGCATAATTTTACAAAGACTCACTTGTTGTAGGGGATCAATCCTCTGGAAAAATAAATTGCATAACCATTATTGTCAACAATGCATTTCACACGGTTGGGATCTGTACCATCTTCAGGCTTTAACGATGTTACAGCAGTACTAAACACTGCATCAGGAGATTCCTGAAAGGAACAAAATCAAGAGATTCATATCGTTCAAATGAGCTTTAAAAAGCAGAACTGAACCCAAGAAATGTCAAGTAACATGAAGCAGAAAGGAGCGTCTCCAAAAAATAACACCGGAACCAAAGTTTATTAGCAAAACCATCATACATAAATTATAAGTACAAAGCTAATGCAAGCAATTCCTTTCTAAAGTCTGTTTTTATCTAGATGCAGGCAATGTATACGCTGTGTGAATTTCAAAAAATCTTAATCTGATTCATAGACATATTTCAAGGATTCAATTATACATTGAATATAATCAAACAAAGAGTTGCGAGAATCTACAATTTGTAAACATTAATTTTTTCACTTATTAATATCCACATTTTTACTGTATATTTAAAGCAGTAGACAACAGCATCACCAACTCAGTTCAAAACCAAAAAGGGAGAAACAATTTGTGAGCTGAATTCCTCTAGTGAATTCTTCTATGGTGCTACAAATAGAAGCGTAATGACTTTTATTCAGAAACCAAGTCGGTAGCAAGAAGGAAAAGATTTGAAGACTCGTAAGAAATGTAACGTGTCTTCGCTCTTCCAAAACTTTTATATATTCAAATGTTGGATATTTGTACAAAAATTATTATTTTATTAAAAACATAGTAGTTTTTTATTTTGATTAGGGTCTTGCTTTTATAAGGTTGAGAAATTTTACAGTAAAATAATAATAAGTCAAAAATTGGTAAGATCCACATTGGGAATGAAAAGTAGAGAAAAATTAAGATAGCAACGAGATAAAATGAAGAGAAAAAATTCTCAAGGCTTAAAAGCTACGAGCAATCACAAAAATTGATTCCAAGTAATGTGGGTTACAAGCAGCTGAATTGATCATTTAGTCCTTCTCAGTCATGAGTCTTTGTACAGAGAGAGCAGAAGATAGAAAATGAAAAGGTAAAAGAAAACATAAACAAGAGACGGGAGATACTGAAAAGAGAAGAAGAAAGTTTACAATTGTTTATACATTAATCATCAAATAGTTTTTGCAATATAAGTGTCCATCATTTAAAAGGATATTTTCATCATCAAATCAAAATAAAATTACAACGGATTTGCCACTAAAGTCAAGTCATTAATCAAAAGAAACTAAATAAAGCAGCTCTTTATTATTAAATGATCAAATCATAATACAGTAAATGATAACGGCCTATTAAAACAGGCGTTGACAAATTGGATAGTTGTATCTTCAACTATTCTTTCTTTAAAATGATCTTAAAATGCATGACTGGCAAAAACCAAAACCTACTAAAAATTTAAAACGAAAAATTAGATGCATAATTACTTAATGCATTATATACCTGCAAGGCTTTCACAATTCCATCAATTATTTCCGGTTCAATAAGAGGTTCATCTCCTTGTATATTCACAACAACGTCATAATTTTTTCCAAGTTTTTCCAGTGCTTCACAGCAGCGTTCAGTTCCTGTACTTTAAGCAGTGTTTGTTACTTATTAATACGCTTTAAGCATTACCTATAATCAAAGTACAGCAGAAGTCATTATCACATCAGCTTCTAAAGTCATTATCACAGTAGAGGTAAGGTACCATTCTTGCAAGCTTCTGAAGTCATTATCACATCAGCTCCAAATCCGCGACAGCAATTTGCAATTCTTTCATCATCTGTCGCAACAACTAGCGAAAGAACATAGACACATGAAAATAAGTGAAAAGGAACAAAGAAATGTAAGAAGAAAGGCAGCACGGCAACTGTATCCTCCAAACAGCAGAAATTGCTCAAGACAGCACGGCAATTTGCAATTCTTTCATATTTGCAGGCCCGTGGTTCTTTATCATAGTTTTTTTAGGAAAGGTATATTAGTTACAATAGTTACAAATGACTTGGTTGAGATTGATAGTCGCAGGACCAAATTGATATTCAGTTATTTTATATAATAAACAAAAAAATATTCAATTTAAATGTTTATATATTATAACTAAAATAAGGGTAACGTATTAAATAATACTTATTTCAGCCCAAATCACTGCCACTGCATTTTTACTTTATATTCTAAATAGACAGTCAACTTCAGTCTTTTGAGTTTTTTTTGCATTTGACACTGCAAAATTTGGAATCTCTCCACCTTAAAATTCGATGCTTGTGAAGATGATGAGACTTTTAAAGACTACAAAGATTCTTAAAAAGACGCATCATCCGAAGCATGACATGGAGTAATCCACGCTTCCAAAGAAGACGATGCATCCCAAGCCAATTGATACTTCCAAAGTCAAGGTTTGTATTATCTCGTCTTGTGAAAACTATTTTGTTATCTAATATTCTTCCAAACTATAGCTGCGCTGTGTATTGTTCCCATATTTTTTGACTTTACGAAACTCTCTTTTAATAAAATGAACATTATTTATCAATAGTTCAGGCTGATTAGGTTTTAAAACTAAAAATAGCAGGTGCTAAGATTTAGAAGATGCAGTCCAACAAAATTAGGTTTTGAACTTGCAGTCCAGCTTTTATTTATATTAATGAGTTTGAATTTGTCTGTCCGTAAAATTGATTATGATTTAATTTTCATACATTAATATTATCTATGATCTTTTTTGTTATATTATTTGGGCTGCATTGCTTTAGCAGAGTTTGATAAATCTATTTTTTAACTTGATTCTTATGAATCAAGTTTTGATAAACCTATTATTGCAAATCATATGTGCTTGATGAACCTGTTTTGATGATCCTATTATTGACAAATTTGTCCTTAACCATATGCGCTACTGTTGATTATCCTAGCCATTGCTAATCATATGTGCTGCTGTTGGTGAGCTTGAAGGTGACAAACCTTCAGGTTATTGTTGTTATAGCTGAAATCGATTCCACTGTTAAGCCTGAGATCCTTTGGTATTGGTGGAGTTGAACTTATTTGCTGTTGTTGTTGAGCCTGAAGGTGACGAACCTACAGGTTATTGTTGAAATTTTCAACAGTATTGATGATGGTCATAATATAAACATGAAATTTCAGATGAATGTGAGAAAAATTTTAGAAGTGACTTATCTATGAGAGAAGATGATGCATTGTGAAAAATATTGATCCATTAACTGAAGAATATTTTTCAGTTTGAAACTGTGCAAATTAAAAATAATAATATAAATTATATTGAATCAAATGATGATGCGAGTGCATACAATAGTGGATTGGAGAAAACTATTATGGTGTGGAGATGTGATGACCCAATGTTAGGTTGGTAACAACCAATCTAACATCAGATGCATCTTTTCGCAGTATCATATTGGCACTTAGGTAAAATAGCAGTTAAACACATCAAGAGCCATTCAAGTGTAAGAAATAGTATTCATTCAATTTAAAGCAAAACAATATCCATAACTTATTACATAGCTTTCATTATACAAAAATAGTTATCCCTTGAAGGGGCAGTTAAAATCCGTTAATTTGCCGCATCATGTCTTTAAACTATATCAGCTTCCTCCAGCTGTATCTGATCTGGCATTATAAAAATAATGCCTTAGTGCACAATCTAAATATAAAGGATATTAAAATATACTTAAAGCAAAGCGGGTTGACAAAAATGATGATCAATTGCAGGGAAAATATAGCTTATTGCAAATAAAAGATGATCATGTCTCCTGCAACATAAATATCCTTTTGTCACATGCCAAATTTTCAAACGAAAAGCAATAATCGCATAAAAGTTCATGTTTATGTTTATGACTTGATATTATGAAGCAATGTTAGCAGTTATGATGGGCAAAGCCAGAACCATGAGGCTAGGTTTATAAAATGCAGTTAAGCATGACCTTCACCTGGGCCCCCTTAAAGGCTTCAGATGGCACCTTCACCTGGGCCTCTCTCAAGGCTCCAAATGGCAACCTTCACCTAGGCCCCCTTTAAAGGCTCCAGATGGCATCATACATGCAGTTAAGCATGATCTTCACCTGGGCCCCTTCAAAGGCTCCAGATGGCACCCTTATAACTCCTGATGGACTAGCCCTATCCCTAACTTAATTCAACCTCCATTTTAAAACCCTTTGCAACATTCACAAGATACATAAATATCATTTTGCCTCTCTTACATGATTAGCAGTAAGAGTAAAGCATTAAATAACAATATAAAATAGGTTCAAAGCAATGCTTAAGCAGCAAAAAGGTAGAAAGCATAAAAGTAATATTCATTGTACCTTTTTATGTTTTGACTTAAGAAGATGAATAACTCACAAAATTTGTGTCTGCAAAAGTTGTATTTATAATCTTCATCAGACTCTGATGAATAATTAGTCTCTCATATAAATACATGCACAACTATGCCTATAATTTAATCTTATAAGTTCTAATAATTTATTTAATACATTAGTGAATAGGATAAAGACTAACGAATCAAAATATGACTATAATGATTTCATAATTTCTCATTCGATATGCGTCAGAATACTAAGTAACTTAACGTGCGCCTAATTCATTATGCAGAGATTCAAATTTGCTAGTAGATGATAATTTGCCAATATATTTTATTATATATGACCATTTCACCTCTCTTATATTTCATCCTTAATTGGAATCTAGCAGTAGATTGAAGCAGAAATTTTATAGCTTAATTAAGGAATAAGAACATAGAAGGTTGATGTTATCAATCAAGATGGTAGTTGACTAATAATAGCATCAGCACATTGTTTTCACCATAGTTTTACTATAACCTTAGCACATTTTTACTATCCTCTATTTTCACACAGTCAACCATTCTATAAAATTGACATATTATCTAATTTGAGATTACATCAACCTAGTACAACAAGATTCTAACAAATTTCTACTACAAGTTTTGATTTCAGAATTTAAAATGAATAACACGTCTTTACCTAAAACAGTAATTGAAATAAATAAAATAAAGGAGATCTCAATTATGCTGGACTACTCCATATCTTGACGTCAATTTCTAAATAAAATCAATAATTATGGAGATGAATGGTTTTGGGGTTAGCAGCCGGTAAAGAAATCGTCTACCCAATCGTTACGCTACTTCGAGTTGATCCAGTACCTTTCTGTCTCTCACTATATACCTAATCAAACCTTTCCCTAGGAAAGCAGGCCTACGACTTCGAACATCCTTAAGGTCGTCAAACGGGTCAAATACACTTGGCCCGGTTGGTTCATTACTAGCTCGGCTTCACAAAAAAAACTTCCTCGGGACTTGAACGAGAAGCTTTAGCAATCGCACCTGTGTCCTGCGTTGGATGTTCTTTAATTGTGCCTCAGTAGGGGTAGATGACTTGTTCCCCCTTGTAATTGAACGAAACATTCAGGTCAAATTGACAAGATGCTGTACTATAATATAAGAAGCTAATCCGGACGGAAAGAAAGACGCATAGGCTATTGGGGCTTCCTCGCAGATGCATATCTCTGACACATCAAGGCAAAGGATCAGCCTATTATCCGAAAGTCTTTGTTTTGAGCTAGTACTCGCAAAGCGTGTTGGCGTGTTGCGTCAAAAGGCTCTTGATCTAGTTGATTCAGATTGTCGAAGTTTCTCTCGCATGAGACGAGAGTCGAATATCTTGGAGGCTAAACATTATCTTAAGGCGAAAGCCGGACAAGCGTAGGTCCGGTAGTTGTGTCTTCTAAAGCGCCACCATTCAAAACAGACTATGACTGACAAGCAGACGAATCAAACCTCTCTTTGAATTCGCTTCTCTCTTCGCATCTCCTTCAAGTCTTCGTTTATGTATCTTCACCTAGGCCCCCAAGCGTTAGAATAGTCTCAGTCTATTCTAATCTTAGTTGAGTTGGCCGCCTACCGGACTTTACTTGAGCGGAGGTTTACCCACCCGGAGGGTAGGTTCTGCCTATCAAATTCAAGGTTGCGAAGCAA
Organism: Gastrodia elata; assembly: GCA_016760335.1. NCBI lineage: Eukaryota > Viridiplantae > Streptophyta > Magnoliopsida > Asparagales > Orchidaceae > Gastrodia > Gastrodia elata. The sequence continues at coordinate 20,590,568 of CM028671.1, read as the reverse complement.
TAGAATAGAGAAGCAACTGACCGCGTAATCCCACACCACATAAAAACCAGCCCGATTCCTTTCCTAATCGGAAAAAAACCATTAAATCGACGCGGGAAGTAAGCGGTCCACTACGTCAAGTTCTATCTTTTCTCCTAATGAGCCCCTACTACCATCTCTGAACGAACAAATTCTAGTCTAAGCTCGGTCAAAGAGAAAGAGAATTCGGCGAAGAAATTGAAGAAGGTCGCCACCTTTAGAGCTAGATTTAGATTGAGATCTTACCATCAGACCGATACACCCAGAGCAATTGCTACCTAGGCTTCCTTCGTAAGCTGTGCTCTTTTTGTGCTTCTTTACCAATCTGTGCTCGTTTAGCAGAGGGCTTCTTTTCTAGGTGCGTAGCAATCTCTTCGTTCTAGTTTTTCTCTATCTAACATTAGCACAGTGGCATCTCCAGATTGCTTTGAGTAAGGCCGGGATTCAATTACTTTCTTGTGAAGGGGGCATCGATCTAGCTCGAAAACGTTCGTTTCCAGGTTCTGTTAGCCGCGCAGCGGTGCTATCTGTAGGTACTTTTTTCTTTCTCCTTGGGAGGAACTTCCGGTTTGAGATCCATCACCTTGGCTGGCTTTGGATTCAGGCAAACGAAGCAAGTGGATTAAGGTCGCTTCTCTAGGCAATTTGTTGCTCGATTTTAGGCTTTTTTGTCGTGTCCCCAAAAGCAAGATCTTTGAAGCTGAAGTCCGCTAGCGTGGCCAAAGCTTCTGCTGCTCACTTTTGTGATCTATCTACACATCTTCTGATTGATGCCTACGGCCCAAAGTGTCATTTGACTCAGTGTTCCGCGTGGCGATTTGGCGCTCATCTCACTCTTGAAGATCCAATAGCCTAAGTTTCGCTCTACCCCTCAGCTGCGCCCCCAACAACTCGCGAAGCCTGTAATTTGAGAAGGAGCGACCAACGGGAGATATGATAGATATACATTTTTGTATACATTTTTTCAAACATCTTAGAAACTAAATTATTTTACTCAAGTAGGCGATGCGAAGTCAATAAAAGCCATCTCAGGTTGATCTTAGCGTGCTAGCCGCTGCTTTATAAAAAGTGTTTTCCAAAACTTCCTAGTCCGTTGGGACGAACCCCGACTTCGACGCTCAGGGGGCCTCAAAGAATTTGGGAAGCAAGGAGCGACTAGTCCAAAGCAAGCCCACTACGCGGTGCTACGGAGGTTTCTTCTAAACCTCCGGCAAGATACCTTACCTATCCTTACCAGTCGAGATTCACCTTTTCAGTCAATCTCAAAAAGAAAGGGCACACAACCTAAGTCCCAGGGCGCACATTACTCGCAAATCTAAAACGGGGGGAAGCCCAAATCTAAAAGAGCGTAGCCAAATAGACTGCCAAGTGCCTAACTGAGAATGAAAAAGAAAAACTGCTCTACGCCTTACTAACAGCTATACCACATAGACGGAGTCTAGATGAGATGCCGGATTCAATTTTGTTTGACTAGCCTGAAAGCCTTAAATAAGGAGTTGGGCAGGGAATTCAATGAAGCAAGTTTAAATGAAAGAGAAGCTACCGCTCGGCCTATAAAAAGACATACTAACTGTCACTCTTGAATTATTAACTATCTGCTACTCACTTCGTTCGTAGCAGTTCAGCGACCGGACCGACTCCGATAAAGTTGGGACTTCGAAAAGCTCTACTAGAAGGATGAAAGAAGCGAAGAAACGAAGAGCGAAGCGAGAGGAGGAACACAACTCGTACCTATGTGAGGTAGGCTACGAAGTAGATTAAGAATTGGACTTGTCAACCTACAGAACCCAACATATGATCTGGGAGAGCCTCTTCATCGTAAGAAAGCAAGGGCGAAAGGTAGCCAAAAAAAAGGCTTAGGGCAAGATTCGAGAGCGCGCATGATTTGTGAAGCCCGGTTTCTAGAGATAGCGGAGTCGGAAGAGAGCGGAGCGGCGAACCTATTCTTCTTAGCGCAAGCCTTTGTATACTTAGCAACCATGAGAGACCCCGATCACCTCTTATCCGACAGAAAAAGAGATTCTAATAATCTATTCAAAATCTCAAACCAAATCTATTGAATTTCGAACCTCTTTGAGAGAGTTCAAAGCATCTCATCTCTCCCGGAAAAAGTCAGATAGATAGCTCTCATTTCATGCCCACAAGGCTGCCAACTGAAAAAGCAATGAGCTTAGCGTATCTTACGTCCACTTCATAAAGAGTGAATTCTATTCACAATATACCCATATCCCTGGAACAACTGTCAAAGTCAAAGAAACTCCATCTTAGTCTACCCGACTTTGACTTGAAAGAGTAAGTTTTTCGTGCTATACACCACGTTGAGAAAGACCAACCAACAACACAAAGAAAGCCACCTTTGCCCTCGCTCGAAAGAGAAAAAGCTTAGATTAAGGGATCTGGCCTGGCTAAAGCTATAGTTAGCAAGCCTCTGACACCAGTTAGATCTTATCAAGCCTATCCAATTCCGCTGCGCGGCCTCCAGTTCCAATTTTCATTGCTTTCTGCCATAGAAAAAAGGCCCTTCTCACCCAGTAGGCTCACTCTCCACTTCGTGGCCTTCGCTTCTCTCTTGTAGACTCGTCTCACTCTTTCAGATCCTATTCTCTCGCTCAATTGAGGTTCCGGAGAGAATCAATCTCCGCTCACGTAGTTCGCGGCCTTTAGTTTTTAGTTAAGCCAGGTAGTCTTTTTACTTTCTTCCTTAGGAAACCTTGTCTTTGAGTTCGGGTTTGAGAGTCAGACCTGGACGTTTTGTTTTGGCTCCAAACGAAAAGGCCCAATGGTTTGTTTTTCTTTTGTTCTTCTTTGATTTACTAGCGACTTCAAAGAGCTACGAGTTAGGTAGCTATTAAAAAAATCATAACAAAAGCCTGCAGAGCTATGATGAGTTGGGTAGCTAGGCTGGACCGGTAGTTTAGGCCGCGAAGCCGATATCTCATCTGAAAAAAAAAAGAAGAGAAAGAACTGAGATCTTTTAGATAGAAAAGGTTGCTTGCTTACCAAGCCGTCCATAAGCCTTGGGAGTCTTTACTTTGATTATTCTTAAGAAAACTACTCACTATCAAAATGAAAGACGATCTAAAATCACTTTACATATTCATGATGGGATTTTGACTCAATTGTTAACTAGGTTATTTTACAAAGATTTCAATATTTCTAAGTTTCTCACAAATTTTTTATTATTATTTTTTGTATATATTGATTTGAAGTATTACTAACTTACCCTTAAGATTCTATTCTATGACGTAAAGAATGATTCATACCCTATAACTCTCGGTCGAACGCATAGAAGGGAATCGGTGCCGAGAAGGAAGGATCGAGCGGCCGAGCAGAGAAAGATCGGCGCATGTAGAGACGATCGGGCGCAGGGAGAGATCGGCTACAAGGTACGTTACGTCGGGCGGGTGGACAAGTCGAGCTGAAGGAGTGAATCTGCGACCGTCTTCTCCTTGAGTTTCGGTGTCGAACGGGTCTGCGACCGTCAGCGGGTTGGGTCGAGGAGCTCGGTTACAGGAATCGAGTTGTCGTCGTATGCTCTCCTACTACAAGGAGTGCTCCCATCGACTGCTGCGCAGTCGTCCTCCGTGCGGGAGGGAATCGAGCAGGAGGGTTCGACTGACTGAGATGAAGGGAGGGCTCGTTTGAGTGGTGAGAGTTGTTCGGCTCCTTCTGGTTAAATAGGACGTGCGTATGTAACGCATGTCCGTTTCATTCGGGCTGATTAGCCGGTGAGTTACGGGTAATTACCTTTATTACTCTCTGCATAACTTCCTTATATAGCTGAGATTTAGTTGCTTAACAGTTTCTAAAAAGGGCAGCCGATTCTTGCCTTGAATATGGGTCTTAATGAGGCAATTTATGCTTTACTAATTTAAGTATGCGTTAATGACGGGTCTTAATTTCTATTTCAGCTTTAAACGAATTTGAAAACTTTCTAAATTAAGGATTTAAACAGAAAATTGAATTTAATGGGAGTTTTAACGGGAAACTAAAATTTGATTATGGTTTTAATGACAAATATAAATTCCTATTGCAGCATTGAGTTTGAAAATCTTCCGTAACCAATATTTGTAACCGAAGAGTTATTTTAGCGGGAGATGGTTTTAATGATAAATATAAATTCCTATTTCAGCTTTGAGTTTGAAAAATTTCCTTAACCAATATTTGTAACCGAAGAGTTATTTTAGCGGAAGATGGTTTTAATGACATATAAATTCCTATTTCAGCATTGAATTTGAAAAATATCCTTAATCAATATTTGTAACTGAAGAGTTATTTTAGCGGGAGATGGTTTTAATGACAAATATAAATTCCTATTTCAGCATTGAGTTTGGAAAAACTTCCTTAATCAACATTTATAACCGAAAAGTTATTTTAGTAGGAGATGATTTTAATGATAAATATAAATTCCTATTTCAGCATTGAGTTTGAAAAATTTCCTTAATCAATATTTGTAACCGAAGAGTTATTTTAGCGGGAGATGGTTTTAATGACAAATATAAATTCCTATTTCAGCATTGAGTTTGAAAAACTTCCTTAATCAATATTTGTAACCGAAGAGTTTTTTTAGCAGGAGATGGTTTTAATGACAAATATAAATTCCTATTTCAGCATTGAGTTTGAAAAACTTCCTTAATCAATATTTGTAATCGAAGAGTTATTTTAGCGGGAGATGATTTTAACAGAAAAGAAACTGAAATTTGCGGGACATTAATATTTTCCTTATAAATAATCTAGGGTCATTACAAGAGACCAATTGAATCATCAAAGGAAGTGCAATTGGAGTTACGGTGGGTTCCGGGGCGAAGCTACATCAGCCAACAGCAAGACAAGCGCCCAAGCGCGCCCCTGGGCACCCAGAATAAGAGCTAACTTGAAGCATAGCACCCAGGCTCCCCAGAGAACAAGTCAGGAGCCCAGGCACCCCAGAGACATCAAGCCCGATGCCCATGCACCCCAGCAAGCAGTGAAGCAAGCACTCAAGCACCCAACAAACAGAAAGACAGCGCCCAGGCGTCTGCGGAAATACCAATATGGAAGTGTATATCCTAAGGTTGTTTAGGGCACTTTGGAGCTTGTTTGGTGTCCCATATAAAAGCTAATGTGTTGGGTTAGGGTTATGTGTGTGCTATTTTCTGCTCCCCCCCTCTTCCTCCAGTGCTTGATAAGTTCTCTGTAACTTTATATTTATCTTCTTTGATAGTAAATTTCTTTGTGGTGGTGTGACTCCATGATTTTTTTGTTCTTGAATTTTTCACATATATCTTTGTGTTTGTATACTTGTGATTGTGGTTGTGAATACTATTGTTTGTGTTGATATATTTTTTCATGTTTACCTTGGTTGACTTTCAGCGATAAAACCCCGGTCATAGGGATTACTGATTTCCCTAACAAAAACAATAAAATGGCCTTCTTTTAACCCAACAATAAATATTAAAAAAAAACAGAAGGTTCAATCAAAGCATGGCATGCAAATGTTGAGCATCGATGTGTTTACTGTTCAAAAATACAATGCTAACTCATTTGAAATTTTATGATAATGAAAATTTTTTATTTGAATAAATTTATACATATATTGTGTTGACTTCTAATTTATATTTTAAGAAAGCTTACAAGCACAAAAATAAAAGAATATACTACATTGTCACTTGATGTTCAATTGAGTCATTGTGTTTGAGAAAAATCAACTGAACATAAATAGAGATCTTTTATTTATGTAATGATCATGTTCATAAGTATAGAAACATGAGTTCATATACAGTTTAGTTTGAGATAAAAAAATTACCTAAGTAAAATATGTGTGAACCTTTTTCAGGTAATCTAAATGCATTGTAATTCAAATAATAGTGTTTGGACAACGATAAAAAAGTTTCCCGATATTTATAATTTAATATTTGGTTAGGTGTATTTTGAGCCATTGTAATGTATTTTAAAAAACAATAAAAGTAAAAAAAAAACAAAAAGACAATCTTCTCTGTGAGGGCTTGCAATGGCCGGCCGGAGGGTCGTGAGCTCCATCGATCAGCAAGCTCTTACTCTTCCCTGCATCGAAGTCGACGAGCTCCATGGACATCATCATGATCGCCAAAGTACAAAAAAAATCATGGTGCCAAAGTACAACAAAAATCGTGGTGCCAAAGTACAAAAAAATATCGTGGACGACGACGGAGCAGGAATGAAGCGTCGGAAATGGCATCGGTGTTGATGAAGTGGCGTCAATGATGAACTGCGTCAACGACGAGCAACATCGGTGAAGACAAAGCAGTGTGATAATGAAGAGGTGTCGGTGACGACAAAGCGAGGTCGACGATGACAAAACGGCATTGAAGACGAGCAAGCCATGTCTACAACAAGTGGGGCAATTTTATTTTGACAGGTAATCGGATTATGCCCGATTTTGGCGTAGTATAATTACTCGAATTTTCTAAAGAAATGGGATAATTGAATTGCCCTACATTTTACCCGATAATCCTACTATAAAATCTGGCAAACCAAATACCAGTATTTTGAAATTCACGAAAAAATTATTACTTTATCCTCAAAATCAGCAAACCAGGCAGTCCCATAGAGACATATGAGCATATATGCTTTGATTATAATATGTATAAAGACAACTTTATATTTAGTTTGCAGATTTAATGTATTGTGTTGTGATATATGTAATGAGATCTCTCTTCCAAAAAAATTTAGAGCATCTTTCTATTATCATGCATCAAAATTAATAAATGATAATCAATTATATTAATTTTAGTAAATATATCGAATAGATAATGTTTGGGACATTACTTTGAATAGCAAAGATATATTTTGGATAGCAAATAATCACTAATGTATTACTGATTCTCAACAAAACATTCACAGCATTCCAATCTTTTTAATAAAAAGAAAAAAAATGGTAACAAAGCTGAAAAATAAAGTATCAATTCTTCTACACTTAAAGACTACTACTTCAAAATGCTAAAAACTTCGATATATAAGTTAATCATATAGAACTTTAGACTGGTGTATTCAACATGTTTCCAATACACATTTTATTTATGCATAGATTAAGCATTCCTCAATTTAAGTCAATTACTTTGACTTTCTTCTATTTACAAAATATTTACTGCAAATAATTACTAAATAGATAGTTTTGTTATTATTGATAATAATTTTTTTAATCTTTTTGTTAAATTAATAAAATACCTTCATGTAGCCAACCCCATCTAGCAGGAATTAGGATAGGTGTCGTTGATGTTAATTAAATTAATAAAATACCAAGTTCCCTTGTTATCTTATTCCATTTATGTTTTTCAGTAACAAAAAAACATAATGTTAATGGTGGGACTAAAAATTGTGATTTATTATGAGTTGATAGATTAAAAAAGTAATTTAAAGAGTCGTAAGCTAAAATAAGTAAAATATAAGAGTCAGAGGATCATTATGAACATTAACTTTGAAAAATTTGTTCCATTGACTAATTATTTTCTAGTTAAATCTACAAAACTAGTTACTATTATTTTGGATGTTGTTACTAATGATAGTGAATTTAATTATTGTTGCTTTGAATGTGAATATTAAGAAATGCATTTGAAAGCAGAGTATGATCTTTTTTATTTCATAAACCAAATCAAAGCAGTAGCAACATAATTAAATATTTTAATGAGCATGTCCAATAAATCAATAAATAGATTCATAATTTGAGTTGAAAATTATAAATTGAGTCAATGTAAGCAAGAATTTGAATAAGAAATCATAGGACCTTATATAGTATTCCCTTTTTTTTTTTGCTTTTTGAAGAAAGACAATAGAGCTACATAAATAACAGCAATTAACTGAAAATTAATAAAAACTTCACGTACAAAGAACATCAACTTACCAACACGGTCCAAAGTAGAAGCCTTCATTGCCTTCTCCCATGTCCTCTGTGACAAAAACATATGATTAGTTCAATTGATTAAGTAAATGATAAATAAAACACACTGCATAAAACTGATGTATATGTCTGTTGATAATAAAAAAATTAAGTTTAATAAAGATATACAAATATTATTAAGAGAGAATATGAATGTGGAAGAAAGAGATTTCTATTTATTGGATTTTTTTCTTGACAAAAGTTAGCAACAACCATGAGTCTATATAGTAACAATTAAAATAACTTTTATAATAACATAAAGTAAATAACTCCCAAATATTAACACCCATAAATGACATGAATAATTCTAAAGACTTAAAATTTAATTTAATAAGTTTAAAACTTCTAAATTTTAAACTAATTAATTTAAATACTTGACTATAAATTATCATAACATTAAACAAATTTAATTTGTAAGCTTTATACTAACATTTCCCTCCTATACATCTTATTCTTTATATCTTTCATTTTAAACATCATTTAGAGTTGCATAGTTTTTCATTTTTCAACAGCTTAGGTAAAAAAATGCAATTTGATCATGATTTATTGTATATTCAAAAGTAACTTCATTGATGCAATCTTTTCTTAAATGAAGTGATATTGAATCACGATAAGTTTGCTCCTCGTATGACATGGATTCTTAATTTTAAAAACTGAAAAATTGTATGACACATAAGATATTGAATCACAATAAGTTTGATCCTCATATGACATGGATTCTTAATTTGATGCAAACTTGTCATTCACTCTTATGATGGTAGATTAATCCACCTTAATTTGAAAAAACTTAAATATCTAAGCCAAATTGTATGACACGTAAGATAAAGCAGCAATATATTATGCCTTAAATGTAGACAATGCCATGATCTTTTGTTATTTTAATAGCCATGTAAAAGCAACATCAACCAAATAAAATAACATTCCTATTTAATATACCCATTTACATAAAATCATAAGACTTCATAAATAATAAACCATGTGAAATTACCCTTTAATATACCTCAAAATTCTAATGTTAGCTCTCAAATATGTGATAAGTGACTTCTCCATAAAACAGATAACTAGGGAATTGTACATCAGATATCTCATACTTCCAACTAAGCTTTTGAAGTTATAAATTCCATCATTGAGTAGCCTTCCCAAGTATATTGCACACCACTACATAATTGTGCAAATTAAATTGCACATCTCCAAAATAAACTTCTTTAGATTATCATTTGTGCAATTCTTTTAATTAAAAAAGAACTCATTACTCAATGACTTTGCATCAATCCCAAGAAAGTACATCATATGACATGTTCAAATTCAATCTTAATCATGTTTATAATCATTTTTCTACAAATCAAAATTATATAAAAAAACCAAGTATCAAAATATAAACATAACAATATAAATTTTTACCACACTTCTTGATGTACATAACATATTTATATGGACAACTTGACTCAAATATAAATTAATATGAATAATTCATGCTCAGTGCTTGTCTCATGATATATCAGGACCTTCTGAGCCTAAACACCATATCCTTTTTCTGTTTTTTCCTTCCAAACCAAAATAATTCTCGACATAGCCTTCTTTAGTCTTTTTGTTCAATAAAGCCAACCTAACATCCATCTAATGAATCTTCCATCAGTATCACAAAGCGACAACCATCAATTGAAAAGTGTTTGGACGATCAAAAGTTGCAAAACTTCTTTATAGTCAATATCTGCCTTCTGTTTGTAGTATTTTTCTATCAACTACATATAATATTTTTATATCCATTCTAGTCCATTTCTTCATACTTTGAAAACCCAATGGGTTCCAATAAACTTCTTTCCCTTGGGAAGTTCAGCAATCTCTAAAGTATCATTTTTTGTTAAAAAAATTTTCTCTACTTTCACATCTTTTCTCCAACAACTTTATGCAATAACTTCACCAAAAATAGAGTGGCTCAATAACTAATAAACAAAAGTGTTTACTTGTCAAAATTACCACATGTATCATAATACATGTCACACAAATTTCTCATTCTTAGAATTTTAAGTTAAATCATGCTCGATAATTCATCTTCACTAATATAGCCTTCTTCAATCCATACAATCGTATTTTTTGTAGCCTTTTACTACAAATAAAACTTTGATGTATTTCTGTATTTATGCTTGTTCATTTTTTTGGATTTTAAAAACCTAAAGGATTCCATTCAACTTCGTTCCTTTTGGAAGTTCAGCAATCTCTCAGGCATCGTTCTTCATTAATTAACATCTTTCATAGATTTCTCCAATACCTAAACTATACATCATCATTAAAATTGAGTGACTCAGTAACTGTAAGAAAAAGTGTTAACTTGTCAGTATTATCACCCGTGCCCTTGTAAATATCACCCAAACTTCTCATTCTATAATTTTTTTTTATTTATGCCTAGTAATTCATCTTTGTGCATTTAGCGTTTAATCATATGCATGATTATGATTATTCTAGCCCATTAAAAAAGATGTTGTATTGCATTCCTTCTTGAGCAAAACTTCGATACATATAAATCATTTATATTCTCTCGTATATAACACATTTGTTTCTAAAACTCCAAAATTAACTATATAAGAATATAAAAATCTTGAATTCTAAAACTTATAAAATTAAATATTTGGCTCTAAGACTATCAACTTAATACTAACAATGTCACCCTTTTTCTTTCCCGCAATACTATTTTGTTGTATGTACGTACCAATTACAATGATCAAATATTAGCCCTTATTACAACTCTATTGTCACTAGCTTACAAACTCATATTAGTACATAATATTTAAGGGCCTATTTGGCAACAAACAAGATTTAAATAGAATACAATTTTCTAGATTCTTAATTTAGGCTTAGTAAATCGTGAAGCTCTTAAATCTTGAAAACTGTTTGTTACACTGTTTGGTAAATCCTCCAAAATTATGTAAAATTGGTTGGGGATTTAAAAATTTAAATAATGCATGAATAAGAGTTAGTTAAATGGATATATCTAAATAGCTATATGTAAAACAAGCAACCAATTTCAACATAAAAAATCATATTTTTTGGGGAGCAATAAGAAATTAATAACATTGCTGCAAGATTTAAATTTTTAAAAGTATGCTTAAGAAATTCACTTAGTTGGCTTTACAGAAGCATCCCACATATCCTTTGCAATCGTTCACGGATAATCCCCACATCCTCTCACCAACCGAAAAAAAAGCCAACAAGATCCTCATCCTTCATTCCAGCATTACCCATCTCTAGATTATGTCAATTTTAGTCAGGGACATACTAAAGCACATATTGTGATCGTGAAATTGCCAAATGAAATTGTGAAGCAATGCACGAATAATTACGATATTACCTTGAGCAACCAAGAGAAATGCCTCATTTGGTAAGAACATAAATTTTTCATTCCAAATGTCAATATTTAGTTCTAACTTATCAAGTAATTTAATATTAGCAATTTTTCATTCTAAATGTCAATATTTAGTTCTAACTTATTAAGTAATTTTATATTAGCATTTGTTTCTAAATTTGTATATAGTAAGTTAATAATCTAAATGATACTTAGTAATATAAATTACTTATGTCTTAATAATATAATATTTTAAAATATAGCATTTATTTCTAAAAGGTATAAAAAAGTTATGATTGAACATAATAGTTTAACATTTAATAATATTATTAATTTATAATATTTGATTTCAATATTTATAAATCAATAGATAATATTTATTTATTAAAATAAAATTATTAATATTTTTTTATAATATTATTAATTTAAATGAAACTCATATTTAATTTAATTTAACATGTTTTAAATAAAAAAATACATATATATTAATTGATAGTATTTAAATGTTTAATAAAATTTCAAAATTTAGGTAATATTTATTTTATTATTATTTAAATAAAAACTAAATATAATACTCACTATTATTTTTTATGATAATAATCTATTATCTCATTATATAATAATATATGAGTAAAATATTTAATATACACATATTTTTAGTATTAAATTAATCAAATACTACTATAAATATTTTTAATAATAGCCCGCATAGTTTATCTTAAAATTTTACTATTATTATTATTTTATTTTTTATATATTAAATATCATATAATATATATATATATATATATATTGTTCTTATTATTATATATGCCTACCAAGGAGAAAAATCGGGTGGGAGATGTTGACTTTAAGATTTTAATCATTATTTATCTCCTAGTTTGATTTTAATGCCATAAATATGTAAATTAATTTTTACTTACGGATAATTATTCAAGTGAATCTTTTAGGACAGTTCATATGATCTAGTTTAGCCTGATTATAACTTCAGATTGAAAACTTATGTTTAATCTTTATTTATTTTTTGTTTTATTTAATCTACTGTTATTTAAATATTTGTGTTGTACTATAACTTATTAAACTTTTAGATAAAAAGTTACTTATAGAGCTAGCTAACCGCATACTGCATCTTACCTAACCTTCATTTTCGTCCACAAGTAAAGATGTGCCCAAATTAATGCACCTAGGCTTAGATGTTAGACATGTATCAATCATGCACCCAAGCGCGCCATACTTGGTGGGGCTAATCCATAAGAAAGTCGATGTCGCCCAATTATCCCACCTAAATGCACACCCATTTGAGTCCTGAACCTGCATTTAACGAGATAAATATGGAATGAACTGAACCACAACCACAAGCCTATGCACGTCTGCTCGCCCAAATTAAAAATTTGCCTAAACCAACCCATCTCTTCTCACTATGGCTAGCTTTGAGTCGAGTTCAAGTCAAGTCAGCCTAGACTCGAACTAGAAATTTTGAGTTGAGTCTGGCTCGAACTCATTCAAGTTTGAGTTCAAGTCGAGTTCGAGTTATTTCAAATCAAGTCAAATATGATTCGAGTCAAGTCATTCGACTCTAACTCGACTCAAAAATTTCGAGTCGAGTCAAAAGATTTTGAGTTCAAGTTTCGGGTCAAATTGTCAACCTTACTTCTCACCTATAAATAAGGGTCACATGTCAACCATCAAAAGCACATTTAAACCTCTAAACAATTTCAAACACCTCTAGGCAATTTCAAACACCTCTTGCAATAATCCAAGCATCTTTAAGGAAGATCTAAGGCACTCAATGACAAATTAAAGCTCTCTCTCAAACTTTAGAAAAATCTGACCTTCGGGATTTCACCTTAAGATTATAAGTTTTTTTTTTTTGTGAATTTCTATTTGTTTCATACCAAACTCTTACAAAATATATAAAAGAAATTGTAACAGCTCTTGCTAGCAAAATATTGGGAAGGAAAAATTGAAGAAGTACTGCGTCGACATAGTTTTGGAAACGAGGAAAGGCTCAATAACTCTGCGGCCACAGTTTGTGAAGGAGGGATCAAAAACCCTCTACATCAGCATAGCTTTGGAAATGAAAGAAAGCTCTGCAGCTCCACAACTAAAGTGTGTGAAAGAAAGATCTAGGCAGCTCTGCTAAAGAACTGCATTGAGAAGGAGGCAACATCCGTAGCTCTGCGATTAAATTGTAAAAAGGAGGAATTGTACGAGCTTCTTCACCCGTTATTGGATAACAAACAAGATAATTATTTTACGAGTGAAATTTTGAAGGTGGTGAACTTTCGAAGAGTGGAAGAAGAGTTTCTAATAGACTTGAACTACTATGCATTTGTGTGTTCCTTTATTCAACTTTTGCTTTATTTTTTACTTTTTATGCTTACATTTGTGAATTTTTTCGCAAGATAAATATCTTACACTCACTTAAAATTAATAAAAGTAAAGTTCAATTTCTCTAAATGAGAAACTCAACTCACCACTTCTTGGATAGTGCAATTTGGCTCTAAAAAGCCAACAAGAGATACATACAGATGTGAGAAATGGGCAAGCATATATTCAAGCATACGAACAACAAGGCTGGTAAACTTGTCGACAGCTAACAGAGATCCAAACGACGGCACCAGTACAAGAGTAGGTTAGCATCGGTGTTAGCATCAAGCGACTGGGGCTACTTTGTCGATTTACCGAGTGACTATGTTGAACATGTGAATAATTATTATAGAGTGAGCAAGGAGGGAGGAACATATGGATGTGGAGTTGCATGTTGATTCAAAATTTGAGATCATGGGATGGATGGATGCTGTTAGCGTGTGGATCAGAAGGGTAAGGCATGTCAATCTCACCCTTTTTTCTATTGTGTGAAGTGCAGACATAGAGGGGGATCGACTGTGCGCACTAATATAGTATTACAATAAAAATATATATAAACTTGTGAGCAAATGAATAGCAACCATAATATTTTGTGATGCAGATCATTTCTAGTTCTGGAAAGTGTGTTCAATTAAAGACACCAATGGCATATTTGAAGAAAGGATAAAACTGTGAATTATTCAAAATACATGTATAACAATGCATTTTTTATTTTGAAAAGCATATACATTCATATAGCAATGACAACATAGTACAGAATAGTCCTAAAATATCTATTGACTATTTCTGGCAAATGTTGAAAAATTTCACACAAGGAAGATCCCCAGTTGTTCGCCCATCAACAAATTCCATGTATCAGCAACGAAATCATGACTAACAATAAAATTGTGCAACTAAACAAATGCCATCATTGAGAATCAAAAGCAGTAGTAAGATCTTATTAGGTGACCTACTAACACATCAAATACATACTATCTGCTTATGTTATGGTCGGTCAAACATTTGCCTTAAAATATACTGCTTGATATAATGCTTCCGACAAATCTTATCTCAACTTCTTTTAGGTATAGATCATCCTATTCAAGCTTTTAAATCATAACACAAATGTATCCGAAAACATTTAAAAATTAGCTATATCTACAAATTCCAAGAAATAATGAAAAAAATGAAAATAAGTCTTATTTGATCATTGAGAAATATTTAAAGTCATACAAAAAGATAAATCACATGCCAATCTGTTGTATATAATGGCATAAGATACATTTGCTATAAATGGTTGATTGAATGTAAACATTAGCATAATAACATTTCACGGAAACAATAACATATGAAACTGAATCACCCTCCAATATATCATAACCACATATTTGGTCCTAAGAGGTTTGGATTGGATCTAACAATGTACTTGATCCATCCCCTCAAAAACTGACCCCTAAGCCGCAAGAATACAACCTTGTTGTCATTATTTGCTATTATAAGCAAATCAATAAATTTAAAAGTTTCCTCCAGTAATAGGTCTGAATTTTTGTTTATTTTATCCATGAAGTTGTCCATCGAGTAACAAAATGCCTGGCAATAGTCTTTTTGAATTGCTCAAGTTGGTCGTTATGTGCCAAAGCAAGCAATTAAATGTTCTCCTTTCAACCATATACACAATACAGTGTCAACAGCAAGATTGCTCGCATACACATCGTCAACTGGTGCAGCGATCACCATTGGTTTTTTGGCTAAACATGCACTCATTGTCTGGTTGTTCAAAAATGGCACCGCTACTTGTCAGCAACTCATCTTCAATCATATCAAAGGTTATGTCATCACCTCAGTCCTCCATAAGTGTGCTAACACTCGTACTCCCACATGCTAAAGATTAGAATGCAATGTTCACTCCACATATCTTCTTGAATATTTCAAATTTATGAAATGAGTTTCAGCAAAAATGAGATTATTTTGAATTCTCTTATCATATCACATGTGTTATTATATATAATTATAGTGTATAACTAATTGTCAAAGAAATTAACTTGGGTATGTTGCTAAATTACTTCCTCCCAAACCTCATCCCTGCTATCGATTCTAGTTAAGAGTTGGTATAGAATTCCCTTGCATTTGTGCTCATTATGACAACTCCTATGAATAGAATGTATTTAAGTGATGGTCAAGGGAATTAGCAACATTCTACCACCTCCCTCTTTGGTATACCATTAACAACTAACAAAACACCTCGTTATGGTGTTCATGCCACAATGATGTACGAAGCGATTGTCGAGGATGTTCATCCTCATTGAGACTATCTATAAAAAAACTTTGTGCAAAGAAGATGAGCTAGACAAAATGCTTTGAGGCCAAAAAACAATTTCTTGCTATCTTATATAACTGTACACAACTTCATGGGGGCTTATTTAGCTCAATAATTTATAACCCTTCTTAACTAAAAAACAGATTATTGGCCTACTATTGTTATAGGAATAATTTGTGCTATTTCATTTATCTGTAACGTCTATAAATCAAAAATCAGCTAAGAAAACCTGCGGGAGGAAACCGAGCAAGGTCTTGTACGAGCATGTACACCATAGAAGTACTCTGAAACACAAGTACTCTATGACAAACGTCAATCGAAGCCCGTCAGCTTCTACAGGAGATAGTAGTTCATGATAGGATGAGTTCATCTTCTAGAAAAAGCAATTTGCGGTGCAAACGTGCAAAAATCTTCTTCATCGGCTTCGAAATTCAGTGATTTTGCTACATGATGTGTTGCAAACAAGCAATGATTTTAACAGCTAATTACACCTTCGCAGCCACAGACGAGGCCTTTGGCAACGTGTGCAAACGGGGGTGCGAGGATAGTATGCTAAAGAACTTTGGCGAGTATGAAAAAAGCCAAGCATTGGTGTCATAAAGTAGTTCATGCTAGAAGAAAAAGTCAGAAACTGGAGATAAATCTCCGCAATAAACGGAATTGGTGGATTACATAAATCACAAATTTAAACTGATCTGGCATCTTTTGGGGCAATGAGGATTAACTTGACGTAAAGGCAGTGTTACATTAACCCTTGTTTAGAAGATTTTAAGGATTTGAAGGGTTAAATTTGTTTAAATTATGTTGCCAAACAGGCCCTGAAGATGCTCCTCAGCACTTATCATCTTCGATGAACAATAAAAACCACCATCTATTTCTAAATCATAAATTTATGATTCACAAAAGATCTAGCAGTGGAAATTTCAAATGAAATATAGAAGTAACAAGACCAAATATTTTTTTCCGCTGGAATATACTTCAAAGAAATCCACTGGAGTCCAAAAGTTCAGTGTCTCCAACAAAAATTCATAAAAAATGAAAAGTATGTGCCTTCCCAGACCTTTCTAAGCAACTACAAGTGTTGAGCAGCAAACGTCAAACCTGAATCATGGGTTTGCCGAGGATGTTAACAAGGGGCTTGCCATAAAATCTGGATGAAGCGAACCTCGCCGGAATGATTCCGACCACTCGTCTCCGGTAACCGCCCAGTCCAAGAAGCCGACGGAAGAAGCATCCGCGAGCAGCCACGGCAGCCGCGGCTACTGCCGCTCCTATAATAAGGCTATGCACGATCCACGCTTTCCCAGTTGACTTCGAAGGTTCGGATCCTGGCGAGCAAACCGCCATGGCCCTATGCAGCAATGCCGTTCCCGTTTTTACTATATTTGGTAAAGAACAATGGTAACATGGCAAAATTTTGAGAGTGATTATATTGTATTAGCGTATTAGAATATTAATAATGAATTTAATACATACTGTACAATCAGATGCTCTTATTATGAGAATGTTTAGTTAGTAGGTTTTACCCATATTAAAAGTAAGAGATTAGAAAATGACATGTTAAGTTTTGTTTTCTTAAGAATTATTTTACATGAGATGGGTAGCTGTTTGACCAAATACAATAGAGATAAAGGATTCAATGTTTAATAGTATTGTTAAATACTTAGGTTTTTTGTGTAAAACATGCTTCATATATGACATTCATTGAATAGTTTGAAACATTATTGAGCAGTTTTGCAACACAAAAAATTGGGAAATACTATGCTGCCCTTAATTATATCCAAATGCATTTAGAAAAGTTAGGCATCATTAAGATGAAAATAATGAGTACGTAGTATAGTTTGTAGCTTCATGCAAAATACACTACAAATTCAATAGTTGTGAAACAAGTTTCTACCTTAAATCAGCATATAAGCATCCTAACGAATTTTTGTAATCCCTTTATTATTATTTTCTTTATATTTTCTTAACACATTACTTTTATTTTGAGCTATTTTTATGACAAAACAATAGCTAAATTTGTAAATATCTCCACAAGTTGGAAAATAAATATTAAGCCATTCTATATATTTTTCTCAAAATATAATAATGAGGAAATATTGAATATATATAGATTTTTAAATGATTAGAAAATTTAGTAGAATCAAAATAATTGTATAATGCATCAATTTTTAAGTGTAAGAAAAATATATCTTTTGATTAATGATCATCAAAAATTATATGTGGTGCAATACAGTAAAATATTTCAAAAGTATGAGCAAATTTTTTAATAAAATCAAAAGAAATTAAAATCCAAATTTGTACAAAGATTTTTTATTAAGCCACAATACTGTGTATCACAATCATTCATCAATGAGTAGGACCATAATATCTAGTATTTGTCATATATATATATACCCAAAATAACCTTAAAACATTTTAAAATAATATTTTGTGTGATTATTAAATTTATTTTTATGTTAGAGTAACTAAAGTATATATTTGGGCGATATTTACGAGTTAATAACATTTTTTTTTCACATCTATACTGTATATATATATTCACGAAATCCGTATGACCTCGACATCTCTTCTCTTGGAGAAGAAGGAACAGTACAGCTTCTGTGCTCTTTCTTATACTAAGCCTTAAAACCAATATCATTACCATTTCCGAGCGTTGATCTCGAATTCTTGATGGCTTCGGGAGGCTCTTCGAGACGTCCGATGTTCGAATCGAGATCTCTCGACATTGGTTCCGATGAACTCTTATTCTCATACGATGATTACGCGCAGAAAAAGGATCAGACGGCGAACGCGAGGCAATCGGAATCTACTGCAAAGGTAATCGCTACGCCTTAACTTTGATCGGGTTGCACAATTGACGGAATTAATCTTGTTCTTTCTTGGTGTTGCCGACTTGCTCTCGGAAAAGATAGATTTTCTTCATTGTTAGCGTTCCAATTTTATTTTATTTTTTTCAGGATTATCATATTTGAGTCCGTGAATTATTTGACCGACCTCTAGTCATTTGCAGTATAGCATAGTTTATTTAGGAAAATGCTATCATGCCACAAAGGTTTACGCAAATAATGTTAGCCTGCCTGAAAAAGAGCTGTCTTTGAGTTAATTTTCTTATTGCAGCTGCTTTGCTCCAGCCCCCTAGAATTAAAGCTGATTACTATGTTGGATTGTATCAGCTTTTTAGTGAATTAGCCAAAACTCCGACTTTTTCAAAACTAGAGAGAATTAAAGGATGCAACTTCTAGTTAATTTTTTTTCTTTAGAAATTCATCAGCAAGCTCAGTCCTCTTTTTCCCTTTTTTTTTATTTTAAAAATGGTTTTTGACATAAACATGTCCCAAAACTTGAACACTTGTTAGAAACTAAGTCCAAATATACTTGGTGAATCAAAAGGGAGGTATCTATTAGTAAAGATGCATGGTAGTGAAAAAAAGATGGTGAAGTAAAGATTAAAAAATATTGCTATAAAATAATTTAAATATAAGAATTAGGAGGAGCTAGAAAAAAAAAGCTTATTTTGAATTCAAAATAGTAGTTTGTGATACTTTGATTGTTGTACTTGATAATTTATATGATTAATTAGAATCTGTTGATGGATATAGACACATATAATAGTTAGCCAAATTAAGAGATAAAAGAACCAAGAACTTGATTCAAGTAAAATTTATTAAAAATGATGATCAATAAGTCCTTTTTAGGAATGAAGATACTTAATATAGATTGATGAATGTTTTATAAGGTTTTTGATGATACTTGTACCAATGTAATCAATAATAGTGAGTATTATGGCCATAAAGATAACATCAATTGTACTTTCATTCTACAATTTAGTAAAGCTAAGATTTGAAATACTTTAAAGAGTATATGGTGGTGGAAACAATGGAGGGTATCTAATAATAAAGATGCATTGCAATGAAAAAAAGTGGTTAAGTAAAGATTAAAAAAAAGTTGTGCTATAAAGAATGATTTAAATATAGGAATTATAAGAGTTACAAAAAATATAAAGTAGTTTGTTGTTAATTCAATGTAGTAGTTTATAATGCTAAGATTTTTTGCGCTTGAGAATTTCTATGATAAATACAAACTGTTGAGAGATAGGGACACATAAAAGTTAGCTAAATTAAGAAATAAGAACCAAGATCTTGATTCAAGTAAAATATATTAAAAATAATGATAAAATTTTTTTCTTAGGGATGAGGATATTCAATATAAATTAATGAATTATTTTATGAAGTTTTTAATTAAACTTGTACCAATATAATCAATATGAGTGGGTTTAATGATCATAAAAATAATGTCAATTATACTATCATTCCATGACTTAGTAAATATAAGATTCAAAATACTTTGAAGAGGATAAAGAGTGAAAAAGCGGTATGATCAGATGACATTTTTATCAATTTATAAAAATATTTGGGTGATGAAGGAATTTTTATAGTTATTAAAGTTATTTAATGTTATTTTGAGGATTAATAAGATATTAGATAATGGAGGAGTATTGTTGTACTTATTTATATGAATTAAGGTGATGCTTAAGACTGCAAATTATAGGAGAGTAATGTTGATAAGTTATACGCTATGAGTTTGAGAAAGGGTGATTGAATATAGAATACAAAGAGATACTTATACTTTTCAAAATTATCTTGGCTTTATGCCACATTGATCTACCATGGAAATCATGTTTACTAAAAATGTTAATGGAGAAATTTAAAGAAAGAAAAAATGTTCTGCATTTTGTCTTTATTGATCTTGAAAGGTATTATGATAAAATACCAAGAAAAGTTCTTTGAAGAGAAAACTAATTTGTGTGGTATTTGATGATGTTATTAATGATACGTATGATAATGTTGTAACATGTGTTCGATTGTATGGAGGCTCTATTCACAGCTCATATTTGTATACTTTAATTATGAATATTTTTACTGAACACATTTAAGAGGAGGTTTCTTGGTGTATGCTATTTGTTAATGATATTCTGTTAATTGATAAGACTATGGATGAAGTTAAAGCAAAGTTTGAGTTGTGAAGGGCTACTTTAGATCTAAAAGTTTTCATTTTAATTGTTCTAAAAGTTTATATTTGGAGTGAAAATTCAATTGTAATATAGATGTCATAATCTCAAGAAGAACATAACTGTTGAGAACACCATATGATCAAGAAGAGCAAGAGATTTAAATACAATGGTTCATTTATTCAAAATAATGGTGGAATAGAGAGGGATGTGATTATTAGGATCCAAGCTGGAGGAGAAGCGCGCTTCTGGAGTGCTGTGCAAATAGAAAATCCCACTAAAAAATAATGGAAAATTTTATAGGCTAGATAGACAACCAGATATGCTATATGAGGCTAGATGTTGGCCAAGAAAAAAGAAACTTAACAACAGAATAAGTGTTATAGCGATGAGGATTCCAAGGTAGACGAGTGAGTGTACTCGAATGGATAGAATGAGAAATGAGTTAATTCATATCAAAATTTGAGTGACTCTGATATTAGATAAGATTAGAGAATGTTATTTTAGAAGATATATGAATTTAAGCATAGATTTTTCGATGCCCATGTTAGAAAATTTGAGTATATGAATTTTTCTTATATTAAAAGACTAAGAGGAAGACCAAAAAGGCTGTGAAAAGAAACTATTGGAAATGATTTTCTTTATTTGAAACTTAGTGAGGGCCTTCTATTTGATTGTGCACAATGTAAACAAAGGATTCAATGGGATTGAGGCATAGTGTTGTTGTTGTTAGTCAGCATAAACAACTATTCTCTGACATGTGCTCTTGGGATTCTATGTGGCAGACGTTTACTTTTAAGAGTTAGCAGCACAAACTTATTTATACAAATATTTGATTTTTTAATATCCATGCAGAACCTCCATGAGAACAGAGTTGGTATGCCACTGGATAATGTCTATGGACAGCAACAAGAATTTACCAGAGATGATGTATTGTCTGCTGTTGAAATTTGCATGAAAAAACATGCCGACGACCTTATGAGGAATCTTGAGGAAGTCAGTGGTAGGCTTACTCAATTGGAGTTGTTTTATTACAAGCTGGAGCGATCAGTGAGTGAGTTTCGAACTGACATGATTCATGGTCAAAGTGAAGCTGATATGAAGCTCAAGTCACTTGAGAAGCATGTTCATGAAGTAAGTGCATGTTTATCTCAGCTACTATCATACTACATGGCTTTTTAATTAATCTTGTCAAATTAGTAGTTGCACATGCTTAATGAATATATATTTTTCAATCAGATACTTTTCTCACAAATGTTTAATAAAGACTCGCCTACTTTAATAAATACTATTTAAAATTTTCAATGGCATATTTATTAAAATCATTTTCTTTACCATTATCTTAATGAATTGTGGTTGACTTTTAAATTTACGTTTTCACTTATTTGTACTAACTGTAATATGCAACTGCATATTAGATCTTTCAAAAGTTTTGATTTGTTATTTGAAGGTTGAGACTTTCAGGGTGCTCCGACACATTTATCTTGCTTATCAGCCTCAGCATTATAAAATGACAAACATAACTGTAGCATTCACATAAAATGCAAACAATTAATGTTTAATATTTCTATATAAGGTGTGTTCAAGTAAATTTTTGTTTGATTGATTGATAATTTGGAGCCATTTCCGTTTTGTTAGACCTGCGATCTTCCAGCTGATTTAGGGGCTTGATGCTAGTGGGATTTTTATCTGTCAACAAACAAAACTTTTCATCCCTTTTCACTCTCTTCTTGATATATTCATCCATATTTAGTTGTTACAGTGGTTCTTTTATTGTTGTTTCCAATGATAATTTTTCTGGCTGCTTTCAAATATTTACATTTTTCTTCAATTGGAAAGCCTATGTAAAGAACAGCCAGCACCTTTTATTATATTTGGAACTTTGTTATTGTGTGCTGAAGCATTTATATCATATATTTACTGAGATGATTAGTATTGATAAGTGTTAGTCATCTTGCTTATCGATATTAGTTTATTGTATGACTACATTGATGCGTATGGGTATATTCTAGATGTGTTTCTGGCATGTGTATATTCAGGAAAAAATAAATTTATGAAGCAAATCATTGTTATCATTGCTCTATCTTAACTGCTTGGTAATTGCTTCATTATTCTTTTTAATTTTAAGTTTTATTATTTGGAGAGTGATTTTGATCTTAGTTCTGGTTTATCTGACTTCTTATGAACACTGTCTGCCAATGCTCAGCTTACATGTTTTTTCACTATCATATGTATTGCACAATATTGGAACTTCTCATGCATAGCTTCATATTGATGGAGTTCCCTATGGTTATGCTCTTGCTTTGATTGTTATCATTGGGAAACAGTCTGAAACGTATTTTTCTTGAAATTTGAGTGGGTATTTATATGATAGAATTCTCTTCATTATAATTTACTATAATCACTATGAATAAAAAGACATGCAAACGTTTATTTTTGATTTTAAGGGTTTTTGTCTTTAGGCCTTGACTTAAAAGAAGGCTTTTAGTTGATATGGGCTTTGAAGACAAGAAATATTTTTAGTCATGATGAACACTAAAAACTTTAGTTTTATAATCTTGATATTGTAAGGTTACTAGTAAATCAGGTGCACCCTTGCAAAGTTTTCTTTTTTTGATTTTGGCTGTATCATTTGTTAATTTTTTTAAAATGAAGGTGATGCTAATGATCTTCAAGCATTTAATATATAGGGACATTTCATTACATAAGGACCCTTTGATGTTGGAGATGGAATAACTTTTGAGTAATTTGTAAAGTGTTCTAGTAAGATGTATATATTTTTTGGGATGCGTAGCAGTTAATATATAGCCACACACTTGAAGTGATCAGCTCACACTGCGACTAGCAGGTCTATGCTGGTGAACTTGGTGATTGATTCACCTCTCAAGGTTGGCCCAAGAACTCTGCTTGTGTCTCTAGATCTATTATAAGCTGGGGTCATTATTTTGAATGAGGGACTTTATTTTCTTTTGGTGTGACAATTGCTGAACTTGAGGCAGGCGTAAAAGAACAATAGCAACAACAATAACAACACTGCAAAGCCTTAGTCCCACTAGTTGGGGTTGACAACATGAACCCATTGTTTCTATTGTCAAGATCAAATAGAAGCCCTTTCCTAGGCTTCCAAACAGAGAATATCTTTTCTAATAGTTTCTTCCCACATTTTTTTGATCTTCCTCTTTTTTTTTTAACATTAGAAAAATTCATGCTCTTGAATTTTCTAACATAAGCATCGAATGATCTATGTAAATAGCTTGTACTGGGCCCCTCCAACCTTGTTACAAATGAACTCATTTTTTATCCCATCCTTTTGAATATACCATTCATCTACCTTAGCATCCTCATATATGTAATACTTATTTTATCATTAAGTTTTTTTCTTTGTTGGCTAATAGTTAGTCCTTTATAAGATAGTTTGCTGTATAGCTATTCTATAAAATTCTATTTTAATTTTAAGTGGGATTTTTTTATTGCACATCACTCTGGAAGTGCTCATCCATTTCATCCAAACCAACTTCGATCATATTAATCACGCCGCTCTCTATTTCACCATATTATTGAACCAAAGTATTTGAACCTCTCACTCTTCTTGATTACATGGTCCTTAATAGTTATGTCCTCAAGATTACGATTTATATTATTATTAAACTCACATTCCATATATTTATTTTGTATATTAATACAAAATCCATTAGATTTTAATAATTTTACATAACTTGAGTTTTGCTTTAATTCCATCTCTAGTCTTATTAATTATCAAAATATCATCTGCAAAATAATATGAATCAAGGAACTTCTCTTAAATGTGGAACATCCATAATTAAAGTAAAAAATATATAAATTAAGAGCAAAGCCTTATACAATCCAATAACAAAAAAAAAGATATTAGACAAGCCACTTTGTGATTGAACACATGTTACAACCCCATTATACATATTTTTAATACATTAATATATACCACATTATATCTTTTTTCTCAAATCTTTCTAAAGAACTTCTCTTACTACTCTATCATGAACTTATTTAAGATTAATAAAAATTATGATGATTTATTTTCTTGCTCTAAGTTTCTCTAACAAATCTCTTACTAATTGTATCTTCCATGATAGATTTAACTAGTGTAAAACCAAATTGGTTTTGTGAAATACCAATCTCTTCATAATCTATATTTAATTACCCTCTACCAAAGTAATAATATATAACTCTTTAACTTAATTTTTTTATAATTTGTAGCATTGAATCTTGTTAAAAAGTATAACAACGCTCTACTTAGTTGACATCTTTTAGTTTTTAAAATCATATTAAATAACTTGGTAAGCTAAGAAACTCCTTAATCACGCAAACATTTTCATACATTGTCAGGGATATCATCCAATTCTATAGCTTTTCTACTTTTCATTATCTTTGAAGTTATTTACAGCCAAAAAAATAAGAAATTTTTTTCACTCGCCTCTACTTTAGTGCCATCTCCCTTGCTTTCACTATTTCATGTGCGCGATGGAGGGACAAGCACCCACAACCCATGATTCTTTGAGCCTCTTACATAGAGTTGTCAGCCCCCTCTATTGTCAACAATTCCGTGAACCCACACATGATGCTCTAGGACTTCTGCAATCCTTGTTATTAGGCGCTAAAAGCTTACATTGAAATAGCCACCCACGATCCTTGTAGTCCCTTGACACATACGAAGAAGTTTCTGTCGAGTGGTCACTGCAATCGCTCGAAATCACTCTGGATGACTGCTCCCGACCTACAACTGCATGGGAATTGCTTGCAACAATTTGTGAACTACTCTTTGTAAACCACCTCTACAATTGCTCATAATTTCTTCATCCTAATCATCTCCCTTTCTTCTCCATATATTTCAGATGAAATCCTCGTCGTTCCACATGCGAACGGTAAGAGCCACAGAGGAAAGTTGAGAGGAAAAAGGAAAACAAGAAAATGATATGAGGCAGAGGATTTAATCCAAGAGCAGGTAAAGAAAAAGGATTTAATAAACAGGTTAAAAGAATTACATATTGAAAATTATAGGAGAAGTCCTTGCATTTCGTTCTCTTAGAACTGTCTTGGAAGATTAAAACTCTATCTGTTGATCTTATATCCATATCTATAGCACTATTGTTGACACTATTTAAATTTGTTATATTGTTAAACTTTGTCAAAAATATTGACAAAACCCAAATTATATAATTGTGTTGCCGAAATGTCATAAATAATTTCATAAATTAAATGGAAGTTTTTGAATTAATTAACTAATTTATTGCTTAAATATATTAAATATGGAGATTAATTTTTCAATTATACTGAAATTTTCAAAGAGCATATAAAAGATGAAAATTTGATTTTTAGTTATCGTCTTAGTTTAAACATCAAGATAGTTGATAAGAAACCAAAAGCTAACAACATTGTCATTTCCATCCAAATAAAATAACAAAAGAAATAAGAAAGAATTGTTCGCACTATTCACGTTTAATACATGCTTAAAACATTTATGTAACCATCACTCTTCACTGTGCTCACACTCCCAATATACAACACATTTTAATGCTTCTGCCATTCTAAATAGAGTGATGCTCTTAGTGCCCTTGTCTGCAAGCTCGCAAGTTCTTGGCAGCATAAGCCTTTTTATGCAACATTGCCTCATGCCTTTATTTCCAAAAATCAAATCTTCACATTTTTATCCTTAAGCTTGTTGAGTATTTGCCACCTTTCACATGTTACTTGCATAAAAACATAAGGAGATCAATATATTATGTACTAATAAATAGTAATATACATTGAATAAAATATACTTGGACTAAAAGAAATAAAGAATGTATATATATATAAAAAAACAATTAAAGCAACAAAAACTTTTTTTAAAGGGAAACAAACTGTTTGATTTATAGTATATTTAACTCCTACATGAATCATCCTCGGTTAGCTAATATATTTCATAGTAGATTTGTGTGATCCTATTTTGAGTTTAAATTAAGATATTCAGTTCTTAGTTGAAATGATTTGAGTTTAATGACTTATTTCTTAATCCCCACAAGGCTTGCTAAGTTGGTGACCAAAAATTTAAGGAACTTAACAAGCCTAAGCTACGTGGTATAGTTAACCCCAAAGTTGGAAGAGCATTACTAATAATTTGATTAAACTAATTAGACTATCCTATGCCTAGACTCATGATTCCTAGTTGATCTAAATTGTCTTAATTGAGTCATGTTTAATTAATTCGATTGATTCATAGAATATCTAGCATATACTAGTCAAATCAAATGCTAGAGCATATGATAGTTGTATATCCAAATGATTTGATCGATTTCGATAAAAACAATGCTAGATCATATAATCTAGCCTTTATAAAGATTTAAAAGGTTTGAAACACAATGCATCAAACCACCTCATCCAATTGGTCAAGTGGCCAGACCCAAACTCGGGCATTCCAACCGATGCAAGCTCCTTCTTAAAACCAAATGCCAACATTCTAACATATATAAGCCCCATCTCGAATCAAAGTTAGGCATTTCAATGGATATAAGCTCCAATTTAATTGAAATTTGAGCTAGAATACTACTATTAAGCCCCTAAATGCTTATACTCGAGCTAGCTTCCCAACTACTGAGCCCCAAATCCAAACTAAAACCTTTCTTGTGTTTATAACTTCAGCTGCTGGTTTAAATGATCTCTCTAGTTAAATTATGCCCTTAAATCTTTAGTGGTCATGTCAGTTCTGGTGGGTGTGCTCTTTATATGATGATTTATTGAGGAATACTAATATGTCCAGCATTTTGCCAATTCAGGAGGTAATACTGAACCTAAAGGCTAAGTCTTTAACAAGCATTACCCATTTTAATAAGGATCTTTGAGATGAGGTAACCCATGATTGCTAATCAGGATATTTAGTTATGGATAAAATATTCTCGAACATTGACAGTTTGGATCACAAGTTAACCTGGGATGGCTGAACCATGGGATCATGATTGGCACTACTTCCATCTTCCTACTCATTTTACAACGGTTGCTTAAGAATTGTCATACTCTTTAATCGATAGCTCTCCTCTATGAATAGGAGTGGTAATTAACTCTAAGGGTTTGTACTAATAGGAAATTCTTGATCCCAAATCTAAATAAACTCCAAGCCATTGGTTATGGGAAAGTTTGATTAAAACTCAAATCTGTCCCACGAAAGGCTTACTCTTGAGACTTAATCCAAAGGCGGAGATCTATGCACTTTTCAGAGTAATCTAAAGCATTCCAAATTTTTGTTTTGCTAACTTGTTGAATGAAAGTGCAATTGACAAAAGCTAGCTTAAAACTCACACATCCTAGGAATTTCCCTAAGTTCTGCTAGCATATCAACCTAGCATGTGTTTTTAAGAAGTTGAGTTTTGTGATTGAGTTCCTTCTTAATATATGATAACTTATACAAGTGTCTATTAATATGTGTGCTTGAGGCTGTAAAAATAATTTTAGCCTGAATAAATTTTTGTTTGTTTGGTTAGTGTTTTTGTTTGACCTAAACTTAAGATTGTTTATGCCAACTCAGTTTATGTTTGCTTAAATTTAAATCATAAAACTTTTACTTTGTTTGCTTAACTTAATTTAAGCTCCGAACAACTCAGTTTATGTATGCTCATATACAACCCTAAGTCAATTTTAGCCTGAATTCAAACACTTTCTAGCTTATGCTATCTTGCCTTAAATCATACCAACATCCAAGCAATTTTTAGTTTAGAAGCTTAGCTTTACTTATCTAATTTAAGATAAACCTGAACTAGATAGTGCTTAATTTTGTTGATATGAAGCTGTTTTTAATCTTTTGAGGTTTCAATCTTTGATCAAGTTTGCAATTGGACACAGTTTGGAAGCAATTATTTCTTTTTCGAATGCAAGGTTTTATTTGGCTATTTTTCGTCGTCTTTTCAACTTTTGATTAATTGACAATATTATTAATGCATTTTTTTCTCTGCACATATTGCCATATTTTTTATTGTCTTAATTTTTATGATTTTTGTTGTTCTTTCTTTTGATTGAGTTTATTAAACAATCAAAATTGATGTTTAAAATTCACTTTTTATTCAACATTTTTATGTATAATGTGTTCTATCTTGTAATATTTGCTGGTTTATTTTCACTTTTCATGTATTGATTTATTTCTATAGACAAGTACCAAAAAATAATGCACATATATTCAAATTTATTCAAGCAATGTTTTGTATGTTTTTAATAGAATTCTCTATGACACATCATACATAATGGTGCATATTATATTTTATATATGTAAGGCATGCTAACTAGGGCTAAATTGAAATCGATTTAAATGTACTTATAGATAATTTCATTATAATTTCTATGACATCAAGGATTATATTCTTATATTTGATGGGATTGTATTTTCAAATTGGATAGATTTATTAGAACACCTTCCTTAAAGATGTGATATACATGTGTTTCATTAAATCAAACATTGAAAAATATTATCATTCAATGATTATAAGAAACAAAGACATGATTAATCTAAAAACTTTAAAATAGGCTATTATAATGTGTTGACTTAGTATTAGGTATAAAGTTCTCTATTATAATTGTTATTTTGACTCAAAATTTTTTGATTAATGAAAGGTCTTGAACAAATTTTATGAATTAAGCTTCAATTTGCAAAAAACAATGGTTAGGCTTAATAGTTACATGCTAGAATGTTCTTGGTCGTAGATATGATTTAATGTCTTAGGGTTGTACAAAATTCTACCACTTATAAGTAGATATATATGCACAAGGTGTGGCTCAATTGTTGAGGAGCCTTGTGACCAACCCAGAGCTCTGGGATTCATATCCCATTAGCACATAATTTGAGAAGAAATGCACACAAGACAAGATTTCATATGTAGAAAATCTAAACAAGGAGAAAAATAGGGGCTTTTTCTGACTAAATTGCTTCAATTTGTATATGCTAAAGATTTCATTGGGCTCAATTCCTTAGTTGTAAGGCATTGATATAATGTATTGAATTATGAGAGGCACATCAAGTTATAGTAGTAGGAAGAGCCTTATTGTGTCAGAGTTGTCATTAGTCAATGAGTGTTGAATGAGCTTTGGCTGAAAATGTTGGGAGTCTGCGATGTTGAGCTGTTTGGGCTTTGTTGTTCTTTTGTTAAGGCATTAATGCACTGCAGCATTATGTACCAAGCTTTGGCAGTTGTCGGGCATCAGATGTCAGTCAGTAGGAGCAGGCATTAGGTGAGGAGTAATTGGCAATGTTCAACATTATTATTTTTTAATGATAAAGGAGATGTATTGATTGTTAAATAAGTGCTAAATTTTGGTGGCTAATGAACTTGGGTCATTGACAGACATCTGATGGCAATTTGTGCCAACATTGGAAGTCAGGAAATTATTGATATGCGTTGATAAAGTTGGTTGCTGATGGTTGGCGCCCCACCCCCTAACCCACAAGATCAGGCCTAAGGGGTGGTGTGCCACTCTGGCAAATCCCTCACTTATCATTGGATGAGGTAAAATTCATAATACAGTAAGTAAAAGTACTGAAATTAAAGTCTAATTCTAAATATGATGATGATTACATGACATTTGTTAATTTAAAACAGTAATCTGAAAGTGGTACATATAGTAAGCAGTAAAATCTAGCATCCTATAAATATATATACAAGTGAGCAGGTAAGAAAAGGAATATAGCTGACTGAAATAATATGCATCAGTAACGTAGTAAACAGTAAATTAAAATTGAAACAAGTACGTATAACTGTCATATCATAAAGAATTGGCCAATAAAAAAAAATAAATAAATAAAGAATTGGCTAATCCAGCCCACAGTATAGTTCCCAAAGCTTTTCTGGGCTAAGGCAGACAGAAATTCCCATAGTTTTTTTGGGCTAGGGCATATAGAACAGAACAGAAGAACTGAAGAGGCAGTAAATACAAATGCAAAATATTTTAATTATTTTACTTTTGTTTCTGCGGACACGTCCAAAAACAGCTGAGTCAAGCACGTCTGCTAGACTAAATAAGTTCCAACTTAGCACAATACTCCTCAATGAGTAATGTCAAATACTCCTTATTTCTCCTTACCCTGTCCAGTGGAGTAAAATGCGTCAGATCACCAAGAAATTGAACCCAATGCAAATATTATTCTAATATTCTATGTTTTTATTTTCATGCAACAAGTTTTTTTATATGACATGTCCAAGGAAAATAAGCACAAAGTTCAAGGGATGCATAGGACAAAATCAAATAGTAAGCAAGGGACTACTAAAATATGGTGATATCATTTATTATCTAATTAAACTATTTTATTTATTCTAAATTACACAAGTTCAGGATTTTCATTTCCTACTATTGAGTGTAACTTAGAAGCACGACCTTATAAATTACAAAATATTAGAACTAGCTAGGTCCTAATATGATTAATCAATATTGATTATACAAGTTAAATAATAAATCAGTACGACCTAATTAATAAATTTAGATGTTCTAGACTAAAAGCTAACCAAAATCTGCTAAGTTAGAGATTATGTATTAAACACCACGAGCTTGGGCTTAATCACATAATTCAAAGGGTAAAACTTAAGATCTATGTTTCAATTTAAATGTGATCTATTGATTAAGGCAAATCCTATTAAGCAAAGTCAAACTTAGTAGGATGATTCTCCTATCTTGAATCTAAGATTGAAAGACAAAATAATCAAAATTAAGTTGTAAAATTTAGAAACAAATAAAATCAAAGATTCATTCATTGTATAACCCATTTATCCAATAAATGAAATTTAATCTATGATCTAGTTCTAGTTTTAGGAATGGTCCTAAAGTGATGTGAAAGATCATAAGAAAAAGACTTAGAAAATTTTTTAGAAATTTAACTAGTTTGATTGAAAAACTGATTTTTATTCACTTAAGAGGTTTTAATATAGTTATAATATTAATTTTACTGATTTAGAAGATAAATTAAGAATTAAGGACGGGGGCGGGTCGACAGGTTTCGACCAGCATGGGCCAAAGGCTGGCCACAACACGGGCCTGTGCAGTAGTGGGCCGATGGGAGGACAAGGCTGGTCAGGGAATGACAGCCTATGTTGGCAGGTCGATTCAAGGTAAAGGTAGCGAAGACCCACATGAAGATGAGGCACATCATAGGCTAAGCACACGGGCTTCGCAAGAGGAGAAACACGACACAACATGCAGACCAAAGGGAAAGCGAGGTGCAACAAGGGGCTAGAAAGGCGCAAGAAAGGCAAGGGCCTGCACAGTAAGTGGCGGCATTTATGACTAGTGCAGAGGCGCACATCATGCGGTGTTCAACTTATAAAATATTGAAAATAAAACCAACACTTGAATTTTAGAAAATATTAAAGTTATTCACATTAGTCTCAATATAATGTTTGGCTTTATATAGTCGAATCTTTCTTGCACTTATTTATGGAGAGTTTAGTTATTTGATTAAAATATTCATTCATTTACAAAGATCATTATGTGAGGTATATTAGGGCCAGCTTCTTAACTGCTTCATTTCACAAAAGGCTGTCTAAGTTGTTTTAGATATTGTTTGGGGCTTGCATATAAGAGGTCACTCCCTATCTGCTTTGCTTCACAGTGCTTGTGCCTAGAGTTTATGATTTATATCCCAAGTTCCTAACTTCTTTGCTTCATACCTCTTTGATGAATAATGCTCAGTCCCATAATGGCCTAGTTTTCCTATCCATAATGACAATGACATTGCTGCCTTCCAATGTTACCAAACTAACACATCGTCAATTATTTGTCATTTTCTACCTACAAACATGATAAGTACCCATAAGCCTCGTTGGCTCAACCAGTTCATACCCAGTATCACATCGAAGTTAGCTATAGGGAGGACTAATAGCTTAGCTTCAAATTCTTCATTCTCAATGGGAATTGGTACTTTACAGAATTGGCAAGCTGGCATTTGGGCTTCGGAAGGTAACCCAACGTTTAAAGGATTGGCTAGGCGATATAGAGGTAGGTTGAGTGATTTTGCCCAATTCTCAGACACAAAGGAATGACTAGCCCTAGTGTCAAATAGTATATTGCAAGGTTTGTTGTTTATGCAAATTGAATCTATTTATAGATGCAATAATTACTAACTACATTAAGCAAGCAGTAACTGTAAAAAATAGAGGGGTTCAAAAGCGTGTGCCTAACACCACGTGATTATCCTCAGTAGCCTCAATTGGTGTGAGGGTGTAAACATGAGCAGGGCCGGCAGGCCTGTTGTTGTAGGTCTACTACGGAGTGGCCTTGGAGCATTTGGGCGAGGGACAACGGTTGTCTCACACCTTGGAGCTCTAGAAGGAGGTAGTACTGGGTGAGTTGTTGCGGGTTTTTGGAATAGGTCGAATACTTGGCGGCGCTTGGAGCGATCAATCGGATCACCTTCGATGGTTTCCTTGGCCGCACATTGAAAATAGCCATGGCCTGCCCTTCCGCGGTGAAGCAGGCTCGACTCCCATGGTAGCATCGACCATATGGATGAGGTCTCGTGCAACCATTGAAGGGATCGGCGGGTGGAGCTTCAACTTTGAGCTGATACACTTTAGCTCTCTTAGGAGGATTCTGCTGGGAAGAAGTTAACCCAAGATTCCTTTTGGGTCCCTCCCTTGCTTGGTCCTGCTCCACTACCTTGGCGGTCTCCAGGAGTTCGGCAAAGTCTGATAAACGAAGAGGAATCACTTGGCTCCTGATAGAAGGCCGCAGACCACTCTGGAATCGGTGATAGTGGTCTGCTTCAGTGGGAACTAAACTGGTGGAGAACATCACAAGGCGTCGGAATTCAGCTTTGTATGCAGACACAAAACGATCGCCCTGCTGCAGCTTTAGGAACATGTCTCCCAAGTTGTGCTTGACGGACAAGGGAATGTATCAGACCTGGAACGCTTCAATGAACTCGTCCCATGTGATATCCTCGAGTTCTATATCGGCAAATGTAGTGCTGCGGGTGGTATCCCACCAATATTTAGCTTCGTCCTGGAGGAGGTGGGTGGTAAGATGAATCACCTCCGAATTTGGGTATTTAATACTTGTGAGATTCTTCTCCACCATCTTGATCCAGCTGGTGGTGTCTATTGCAGAGAGGCTCCCATTGAAGGTAGGGGGCCTTAGGTGAAGGAAACTGTGCAACAATCCATCTACGGACTGCACATGGTGCTGATAGGAGTAGTACGGTGCAGGGGCTACTTCAGTTGTAGCGCAATTTTGGTTTATCTGGGCTACTAGTAGTCGTTCCATCCTCTCAGCCTGTTTGGCCTGAGAGTCTGTGACTTGCTCGGCTTGCTTTAGGTGGGATTCCACTTGCTTTTGGTGGGACTCCACCATCAACTTGACTGCTTTCAGCAGTGTATTTACTTCAGAAGAGGAGCTGCCAGATGCAGCTGGGGAAGGGCTTTGTCCAGGATTTATTATTTCTTGCAAGAGTCTGAATTTTAAAGACAAAACATTCTTAGCAAACCAAAAAGTAGGAGATTTGCAACATCTTATTTCTTTTATTAATCAAAATGAAAATAAGAGTACATCATGAATAAGATCAGGAGAAACAGTAAACAGAAACATAGGGCCTATCCTATATGTTCCTCGGTGAAGGCCAGGTAGAAATCGGCATAAGTGATCTCCCGATGTAGGTGAGCAGATCCATGCTCGAACACCCACACCTTGTGTGCCCACCACTCCTCAACGTAGTTCTGGAGTAGTATGTCAATAATGCCGAGTCAGATATAATCTGAGTATCCCAGATCGTCGAACATCTTGGTTACCTGACGTAACCATTCTCTAGCTAAGATGGGGTAATCTAATCTCCGGTAGATGCCGTGCTCCAGCATCGTCTCCAACACTCTAGCTCCTGTCGGAGATACGTCCTGGACTTCTCTCCCGTATCGCTTTGCCATATATACATTGAACTCCCACCTTTCTTCAAAGTGGGTGAAGTAGTCGAACATAAACATGTTTGAGTAATATTATCCATAGATATCCAAATCAAGTGATTATTTTAGTTAGGTTGAATATTTTATCTTACTTGTAAATATATTTTCATTTCTATACCTATTATTCTGAGCTCATGATTATGGTGCCTTGGATGTAACTCTAGTATTCAGTTAGTGACTGATTGGCAGAAGAACAATCTATTAAGTAAAGTGGAATGCAAATTCCAATACGACATTTTATGGAATTCTCTAATACCAACTATGGCGCCCCACCCCCTAACCCACAAGATCAGGCAGGCCTAAGGGGTGGTGTGTCACTCTGGCAAATCCCTCACTTATCATTGGATTAGGTAAAATCTATAATACAGTAAGTAAAAGTACTGAAAGTAAAGTCTAATCCTAAACATGCTGATGATCACATGATATATGTTGATTTAAAATAGTAATTTGAAAATGGTACATATAGTAAGCAGTAAAATCTAGCATCCTATAAATATATATACAAGTGAGCAAGTAAGAAGTTGATTGGATTGGAATAATATATACATCTTATGCCAATAATAAGTGGGGGATTTGTAGGATGCTAGATTTTGTAGGATGTTAGATTTTATAAGATGCTCACTTGTACATAGGATTGTGGATTTTACCTAATCTAATGGTAAGTGAGAGATTTGCCAGAGTGACACACCACCCCTTAGGCCTGATCTTGTGGATTAGGGTGTGGGGCACCATAGTTGGTATCAGAGAATTTTATAAGATGTCAGATTGGAATTTGCATTCCACTCTACCTAATAGATTGTTCTTCTGCCAATCAATCACTAACTGAATACTAGAGTTACATTCAAGGCAGTATAATCATGAGCTCAGAATAATATGAGTATATAAATGAAAATGCATCTACAAATAAGATAAAATATTCAACCTAACTAAAATAATCACTTGATTTGGATATCTAGGGATAATATTACTCAAACATGTCTATGTTCGACTACTTCACCCATTTTGAAGAAAGGTGGGAGTTCGATGTATATCTGGCAAAGCGATACGGGAGAGAAGTCCAGGACGTATCTCCGGCGGGAGCTAGAGTGTTGGAGACGATGCTGGAGCACGGCATTTACCGGGGATTAGATTTCCCCATCTTAGCTAGGGAATGGTTACGTCGGGTAACCAAGATGTTCGACGATCTGGGATACTCAGATTATATCCAACTCGACATTGTTGACATACTACTCCAGGACTACGCTGAGGAGTGGTGGGCACACAAGGTGTGGGTGTTCGAGCATGGATCTGCTCACCTACCTTGGGAGATCACTTATGCCGATTTCTACCTGGCCTTCACCGAGGAATATATAGGATAGGCCCTATGTTTCTGTTTACTGTTTCTCTCTATCTTATTCAGGATGTACTCTTATTTTCATTCTGATTAATAAAAGAAATAAGATATTGCAAATCTCCTACTTTCTGGTTTGTTGAGAATGTTGTCTTTCAAATTCAGACTCATGCAAGAAACAATGAATTCTGGACAAATCCCTTTCTCAGTTGCATCTGGCAGCTCCTCTTCTGAAGTAAATGCATTGCTGGAAGAAGTCAAGTTGATGGTGGAGTCCCACCAAAAGCAAGTGGAATCCCACCGAAAGCAAGCCGAACAAGTCGCAGACTCTTAGGCCAAACAAGCTGAGAGGATGGAACGACTACTAGTAGCCCAGATAAAATAAAATTGCGCTACGACTGAAGTAGCCTCTGCACCGTACTACTCCTATCAGCACCATGTGCAGTCCGCAGATGGACTGTTGCATAGTTTCCTTCGCCTAAGGACCCCTACTTTCAATGGGAGCCTCTCTGCAATAGGCACCGTCAGCTGGATCAAGAGGGTGGAGAAGAATCTCACGAGTATTAAATGCCCAGATTCGGAGGTGATTCGTCTTACCACCCACCTCCTCCAGGACGAAGCTGAATATTGGTGGGACATGTTCCTAAAGTTGCAGTAGGGTGGAACGCTTCAATGAACTCGTCCAGGCCTGATCACTTGGCTCCTGATAGAAGGCCGCAGACCACTTTGGAATCGGTGACAGCGGTCCGCTTCTGTGGGAACTAAACTGGTGGAGAACCTCGCAAGGCGTCGGAACTCAGCTTCGTATGCAGACACAGAACGGTCGCCCTACTGCAGCTTCAGGAACATGTCCCCCAAGTGGGTTACTTTCCGGAGCCCAAATGTCAGCTCGCCAATTCTGTAAAGTACCAATTCCCATTGAGAATGAAGAATTTGAAGCCAAGCTATTAGTCCTCCCTATATCTAACTTTGATGTGATACTGGGTATGAATTGGTTGAGCCAACGAGGCTTATGGGTACTTATCATGTTTGTAGGTAGAAAATGGCAAATAATTGACGATGTGTTAGTTTGGTAGCATTGGAAGGCAGCAGTGTCATTGTCATTATGGATAGGGAAACTAGGCCGTTATGGGGCTGAGCATTATTCATCAAAGGGGTATGAAGCAAAGCAGTTAGGAACTTGGGATATAAACCATAAACCCTAGGCACAAGCACTATGAAGTAAAGCAGATAGGGAGCTGCCTCTTATATGCAAGCCCCAAACAATATCTAAAACAATTTAGACAGCCTTTTGTGAAACGAAGCAATTAAAAAGGTGCCCCTAATATACCTCCATAATGATAATGATCTTTGTGAATGAATGAATATTTTAATCAAATAACTAAACTCTCCAGAAATAAGTGTAAGAAAGATTCGACTATATAAAGCCAAACATTATATTGAGACTAATTCGAATAACTTTGATATTTACTAAAATTCAGGTGTTGGTTTTATTTTCAATATTTTACAAGTTGAACACCGCATGATGTGTGGCTCCGCACTAGTCATAAATGCCACCACTTACTGTGTAGGCCCTTGCCTTTCTTGCGCCTTTCTAGCCTCTTGTTGCACCTCGCTTTCCCTTTGGTCTGCATGTTGTGTCGTGTTTCTCCTCTTGTGAAGCCCGTGCGCTTAGCCTATGCTGTGCATCATTTTCATGTGGGTCTTCGCTACCTTTCCCTTGAATCGACCTGCCAACATAGGCTGCCATTCCCTGACCAGTCTTGTCCTCCCATCGGCCCACAATTGCACAAGCCCGTGTTGTGGCCAGCCTTTGGCCCATGCTGGTTGACACCTGTCGGCCCGCCCCCATGACGCTTATGAGTCTCGCACTGTGTATAGCATCTTGCCTCAGTGTTGTGCTCCGCTACTTTGCACATGGAATTATTGAAGTTTTTTTTCTGCTCTAAATGCTTAGATAGTTTTATTATAAATATTTAATGTAAATTAAGAAATCTAAGCTTTTTTATTGCTGTTTTTTTTTTGAACTTCATACATAGATTTTTATAATATACATATTCAACCCAAAAATTTTAATTTTTACATATACTGAAATATTCTTGTATCAATTTTAAATTTTTTATAACTGTATATAAATATTAGGTGTCCTGACTTTAGAAATACGAAGATAAAAGTGTTTTTTAATAATATTAAGATTTTGGTGCAGAATTCTATATTATAAAATTTTAGAATAAATATTGGCAAAAATTCATCATTAATATTTTTAATTAAAAATATAATGAAAACTTTTTATATATTTTTAAAAGTCATAGTTATTGCTGAGTAATCAATTTTTTCTTAATTTATTAAAAATATAGGAAAATCCTGTTAAGTAAAATAATCTTTACTAACCCTCCACCGAATTGATGCATTTTATGCTTACAAATTATGATGATGTGTGGAGCATTTAAATAAAAATAAAAATATATAAATTTTAAATTTTAAATAAAAAAACCATTTTCTTTTTACCTCTCTCTTTTCTCTCTCATCAGTTTTTTTTTTATTTCCCTTTTTTAAGTAGAAATAAAATCATAATTTTGATTGCATCCCTCTTCCTGTTTTTTCTTCAATTTTTCTTAGGTTTCTTCTCTTCTTCCATGCATTGTACTGCTTTCTCTCTTATTCTTACTTTTTGTTTAATTGTATACTATAAATATTGGACATTATACCTTATACCCTCTCTCAATGGCACAAATTCTTCTTTATTATCAACCTTTTTCACTCACGTTCTTCTAATTGTTTGTGCATTTTTCAAGCATAAATACTTATACGGTTATTGTAACTTTTCATAATAATTAGGTAGCGTCTCCATTGGATTGTGAGTATCAAATTTAGTCTGTTAGATAAACATATCAAAACTTCCTACGATGCTTTATTGTTCTATAAAAATAATGCTTATATATGTTAGATTAACAATAGTTAAATATTTCATTAGAGCTAAACTTGTTGAGTACGGGTATGCCGTTAATCATTTGTGGATAGGGCATCTAATTTATCAAAACTCTATTGTAATTTGATTATTTGATCTGATATGATGGTTATTCTAGTTTAATATTTGAAGTTTTTACTATTTAGGATTTTTCAAGTATTTCTTATGTTAGGTATCCAAATTCCAAATTCAAATAATTAATTAATTAAAACTACTTGGAAATTTGCATAACATGTGAAATCCAAAATTTTACATAAATATTTATATATTCTATATTTTATATTTATATAGTAAGATACTAAAGAACCAATGATTTGACTCATTAATATATTGAAGATGATCAAAAATCTTTTTTTAAGGATGAAGGTACAACATATATGGTGGATTATTTCACTAAGCTTTATAATGAAGGTTGTACCATTACATTTAATAAAAATGAGTTTAATGATTATAAAAATAGTTTCAATTAAATTTTCATTCACAGTATTAGTAAAATTGAGATTTAGAATGCTTTAAAGGGGATGAAAATAAAAAAAACAGTAGAACAAAATGAGTTTACTCATGCTAAATATATCTAAGATGATCAAAAAAAAAAAAATTAGAGATGAAGATATTCAACATTATAGATTTATATTATTTATTAAATTTTTTAATGAAGGTTGTACCAATACAAATAATATAATTGAGTTTAATGGTTATAAAAATAATCTTAGTTATATTTTCTTTCACCAAGTTGGTAAAATTGAGATTTGGAGTATCTTAAAGCGAATGAAGAATGGAAAAGCTGTATTATTGAATGATATCCCTATTGATATATGAGAGATTATAAAAATGTCAGACTAGTGAAAAAAATTATTATTACAGAGAAATCAAGTTAAGGTGTCATATGTTAAAACATTGGGAGAGGATTTGGATATAAATTATGAAGGAGTACTTCTCAAAATATATCATGGAAGCTGTACATATATTAATAGGTTTGATGGAGAAATTTAGAGAAAGAAAAGAAGATCTTCATTTAATTTTTATTGATCTTAAAAATGCTTATGTTAGAGCACCAAGAGAAGTTCTTTGAAGAGCTTTGGAGAAAAGATAGATTTGTGTTGCATATATCGATGTTATTATATATATATATATATATATATATATATAATGGAGTTGTAAAATGTGTTCGATCACAAAGTGGCTTGTTTAATGATTTTTCAATTACTATTGTATTACATCATGGCTCAGCTCTCAGCTCATATTTTCTTTCTTTACTTTTGGGTGCTCTTACTAAGAACAGTCAGGAGGAGATTCCTTGGTGTATGTTATTTGCAGATAATATTGATAGGGGTTAAGGTGGTAAGATTTTATATATGATTTGGAAGACTTTGGAAGAGCTTTTGGTGGACCAAATGATGTTGGATTGACACAAAATTTAGGAGAATGCTATAGTGGATGTTAGTAATTTGTAGAAGATTGTTTTGTATGGTTTGATGACTGTTTGGGAGAGTTATGAATAACAAAATGAGATGGTGTTGGATTTTGCGTAAGTTTCGTAAAATGAATTTTTGGAGGCTAAAACAGTAGTGGATTTTTGTGAAACATGGTGGAGATGAAAGTTAACAAAGAGTATTATTATATCAAACAAAAGATAGCAAAAGAAAAGAAGGTTAACCTTATGATTATCTCACCTTGGCTTCTTAAAAGCTATCACTTTTAAGGCCTTTAGTTGTGCACACTGAAGAGGAGTGTTGGCTATCCACACCAACATAGATAGATTATCGGGATTATATACACCCCGTTGGTCTTGCCACTATGCATGCTGATAAGGTTAAGGTGATTATACACACCACTTCAAGCACACTCTGGCAGTAGCACAATTCTTCCAAAGGAAAAAATAGATTTTTATTCACCATCTTTTCAAAAGACCTACATAACATATATATCAAAATAGGCACTTTGTAACGACCCTATGTCGTTATTTCGCAAAATTAGGTCAAATCCCACCTCAAAAATTAGGACCCCGGGAAGCTTCAACTTAGGGCAAACAAAAATTCTATTAGATAGAAATAATTCGGTGTCAAACTGCCTTAGTTTGAGAAAAATTTGGATAACAGAAACTCGCGCTTTAATTTCTGAATTTTTTTTAATTCAATAAATTGAGAAAATTAAATATATGTCCAAATTCATCGATTTTTATATCATTATGTTAAGTATATAATTTAAAGGCTATACTAAAAGTTTCATCGATTTTGGAGCTCTCGTTTGATTGCAATTAATTTTTGAAGTTTCAAAATTTTGAAATTATTTTAAAATAAAATATTGCTCAAAAATTTTTGGCGCGAGGGTGTTCGTTACATCATAACACATATCGGTGTCAAGTTTTGATTTTTTTGGACTTCAAACGGCAAAAAAATACGAAAAAATTAATTTTAAATAATTATTCAAATTTCCTTAAGTTTTCCTTCCTCCCTCTGTTCCCCACCCCCCCGAATGAGCACAGGCTTTGTCGCTCGACAGAGCCTGCAGACGGAGCCCCCTGCGACACAGAGCTCCCTGCGCCATTTTGGCGCAAGTTGGTCGGCTCACCAGGCCAACCACAACACCCCTCCTACTTCTCTATATATACCCCCCCCTCCCTTCTTCCCCACAACCAATTCTCTCAGCCCTCAAACCTTGCCAGCCACCAGCCAGCCCTCCGGCCACCCCACTTAGGCGACCCAGTCCTTTCTCCTTCAGTCACATCCGACCTCTCTTCGACTTTCGACAACCCTAACCTTAGGTGAGAGGAGGAAGATAAAGGAAAAGAGGAGGAAAATGAGGATAATTTTTGTTATTATTTATTTATTTTCTTTATTTCCTTTTCATTTATATATATATATATGTAATAATCATTATTATTTTCATAATAATGATAATTATTCATCATTAGTATTTTTATTATTCTCATTAATTAATAATGAAAACAGTACAAATATTGTAAAATGATAATTATTTCTATTTTGTTAATTTCAATTCAAGTATTTTTATTTTGACATTTTATTATTACTATTATTATTATTATTATTATTTGTCAATTTAATTTCAGTCATTTTCATTTTATCTTTTTCTTTCATACATTAATAATAATAATAATAACACTATTATTTCTTCCCTTAGAACTTAAAATCCTGTCTTCAATTAAGAAGAGAGCGAAAAAAAATAGAATAGAAAGAAGATAATAATAAACTCTTAAAATTATTGGCTAAAAGCTAATTTAAATATCAAAACTTATGCAGATTTGATTAAATTGTTGTACTTTTGAACTTAAAGAAAAAGGTACCCAATATATGAACATGCATTACTTTTGCATTTTACTGCTGT
Organism: Gastrodia elata; assembly: GCA_016760335.1. Taxonomy (NCBI): domain Eukaryota; kingdom Viridiplantae; phylum Streptophyta; class Magnoliopsida; order Asparagales; family Orchidaceae; genus Gastrodia; species Gastrodia elata. The sequence goes on along the minus strand of CM028671.1, from coordinate 20,548,062 downwards.
TTAGCTTCACTTTGAGTCAAATTTATATTGATGCTTGGTTGGTTGTTCGGAAACTAACATCTTTTTATTCGGGGTTAGTTATTGGAAAAATGACATCAGTAACATTCATGGTTAGTTACTGGAAAAATGACATAAGTGACATTCGTAGTTAGTTACTGGAAAATGATATAAGTAACATTTGTGGGTAGTTACTGGAAAAATGACATCAGTAACATTCGTGATTAGTTACTGGAAAAACGACATCAGTAACTAACATCTTTGTGATAATACTTGTTACAGGAAATTATTTATTCTGTTTGCGCTATTGCCTTATTTTTTCTATATTTTTATTACACCCTTATTTTCGATAATCGCATCTCTGCTATTATAAATGTAATATTTTATTGTTTACTGCGGTACTTAGAGTATTTTCTAATTACTGTGAATTCCAATTCCGATATTATTTTTTTTACAATACCATGTCAGATACTTCTGGGAGAATTCACGCAATAACCCTAATTTTTAAATTTTCAAATCGGCTGATGGATCTATGACGCTACTTTACTTTTATTTTTTTTTTAATTTTTTTTTAGTTCATCTTTTGTTCTAAGAAGATGAACTTTGTAAGATGTAAACGTGGGCTATTTTGTAAATTGGAATTTCAATGAATGAGAAATATCACTTGGCTTTTATATGTGTATTCCTTCTCTTTTAAATTGCTCAATAGGATCCTGCGGTACGTAAATACCCAATATTGGGACAGTTCTCACTGAACCGACATCGGGCCCTCACACACCCCATCATATTTCAAGGTGTCCCTTCATACTTATCAGCACGTTTAAATATAACATAAATAAAAAGATACTTGTAATCGAGTACTAACAACATATCCCACAAAAATAATTAAATTTAAAATATATATGATGCTACCAACATTGGTCAAAATAACACGACTCAAGACAACACAATCTGATCCAACACCCGCTTAACCACCATTTATGCTCCGTAAAAATGCCCAAGTCATGGGCCTCGTCATGTAAGCTCCCTGTTTTGCATCAAACATTCTCTTAATTTATAAGACTAGTGATAGAGTTAAAGTAAAACTTGAGTTGTGAAGGACTACTTTAGAATCTAAATTTTTTTATATTAGTAGATCTAAAATATAATATTTAGAGTATAAGTTCAATTGTATAAGAAGCTTTAATCTCAAGAGTGATGTGTTTAATAGGATCCAAGCTGGTTGAATGAAATTGAGGAGCACTTTTGGAGTGTTGTTTGATATAAAAATCTCATTCAAAATTAAAGAAAAATTTTTAAAGAAGCTATATTACCAATTATATTATATAGGGTTGATTGTTGGCTGACAATAAAACTTATTCATAAAAGAAGTGTACAGAGATGAAGATGCTTAAGTGGATGAGTGGGTACTTGTAAGGATAAAATAAGATTTGAGTTTATCTGTAGCAAGGTTGGAGCGGCTCAAATAGTGGATAAGATTAGACAACATTCTGTTAGATGGTTCGGCCATATTAAACTTAGATTGTGCAACGCTCCTGCTAGAAAAAATGAGTTTATGAATTTTACCAACATTAAAAGAGGAATAGGAAGATTAAAAAAGATATGGGAATCAACCAAAACATTTTTAGGGCTCACATAAAAGATAGGAACTACGTCAAAATCGACATTAAGAGGGCAGAGCACATTGTAACTTCCTATGAGACATTAAATTTCCTTTATCTAATGCTTTTAGAGTTCCCGTTCTTACAAACAAAACATTTTTTTTCTTATAGATAACGGGGGCTAAAGTCTACGTACCTGACTTATTCTCAACCCATTAATCCTTTACAACCAAATTTAATGAGCTTGCCATGTTTGAAGTGTAGGTAATATGGTTCGTGCACTTGGACCCTTTAGATTACATTGGAGTATTTGACCTTCAAGACTGCAGTGGTTGAACGACTTGATTACATTGGGGTATTTGATCCTCTTGAGCAAGCTGTGGCTGGTCTTGCATAGTATCTAGAACATGCAGGGGAGTTGAGTTCACATGATTAAGCTGGCTGGACGTGAGCTCTGGTTGAATCTTGAAACATGAGGACTGCGTCAACGTTAAAAATGTTTTGGCAACTTCTTAAACATCACCAACTAATACCAATTTAGATCTGATTTGAGAATTCCTTGGTGATGTCAGCTCCATCAAAATGTGGACCATCGAGGTGCGGATCAAACTCTTCATCGGCAAATCAATTTTAGAGTTTTACCAACTAAAGAGTTGACTGACCTTAGGGCAGATTTATTTTTGGAAAAAGCCACCCTAACAGGTTTGATCGGGGGATTTGACATTCAGATCAAACAATGAGGATCACTTGAGGAACCTCATCGGGAAATACTCTACGTGAGAGATCGATGGGAAAAAACTGCATGTGATTTTCATGATTGAATAGTTTGATAAGAATGTCTACGGTCGATCAAATCAACTAGCTATTCACTAGTCAAATTTTAAAATGTAATGTGGTTTCGAATTCTCTCCACGGACTATTACCTTGCTAAAGATTTGCTAATCAGGAAAAACTCAAATGGTGCGATCATATCAGTGAATTTTCACCTTTGAAACTAAGAGTGAAGGTATAGCTTCATAGGAGATCACAGAACAAACTTAAGGGATTATAGATATTTTATACAGACGAGACCCCAAGAATGCTAGGGCAAAAAACCAATTATCACATTCTAGAGAAGGCCCACCCAGCAGGGGGTTGCCCTAGTGAGGATGAGATTGCATAGGGCAATGGGAAGATGAATCCACTTGAGGCTATAATGCCAATAGGTGAGCATCAACAGTTAGAGATGACCACTTCAAAGTTGAGCTTACTTGAAGATTAGGTAGCGGTTTCCTACCGATGAGAGGGATCAGCGAGCTAGGTCGAATGGGAGACTGAATGGGGAGGGGCGACATGCATGACCTTGGTCCTGATCATGTCCTTGCTAGTGAACCATATGCAATAGGGCGACACAAGAAACGTTGAAGATGGCATTAGGGCCAAAGATGGAGGACCACAACAGACAAGGAGCACGATCTCTATTGAATTGAGCAAATATCGGAGTTAGAAGTGCCCGATGATGGGTTGAGTTAAAAAAAAATTATTACTAGATAAGAGGTACAACAAGGAGCGAGTTTATAGCCTTTTAAAAACAAAATGAGCTTTGGATCATGAGGCTAAAAGCAATAAAAGCTATAATGATACAATAAATAAATACAAACTTATAGAGCACCAATATTGCAACAGAGCAGGACAACAATACACGATATACATAAATGTAATACCGATGAAAGCGGTAGGCAACGCCAAGATATTTCACCGACAAACAGCAAGACCTGACCGTAGCAATGAAAGTCAGATGAAGCCGAAGCATTAATTCCAAAAGTTTGACCAATAGAGTATGAGTGCTGCTTCCCATCAAAAAACCTCGAAGTAAAGAAGAATCAAACAGTTTGAAATTAGAGTTCATAGCAACAAAGTCCTGGTCTATTATGTTAACCTGTCAATAGTACAATCTCCCCCTAGACACAGCCAATGACCTAAAGTTATAAGAAAACTGTATTAAATTATCGATAGAACTACTGACTACAGGTCAATTCTTACCCAGTCACATCTCTTAGCAAGGTTTTGTATTTGTAGAAAACTATTGAGTTGAAATGTGGGTGTTATTTAATTTAGAAAAGAGCGGATGAAGTTTTTTTTGTAGATATTAAAGTTTGAGTGCTGAATATATCATATCTAAAGTTTTGAGTGGTGTTAGTAAATATCCCTTCTTTTTCCAGGTTCAGAGATCGCTGCAGATTGTAAGGGACAAGCAAGAACTTTCAGACGCACGGAAGGATTTGATAAAATCCCATCCTTCACAAAATGAGCCTTTGAATTCAACCCTCATCCAGAAAAATAATGAGGACGTTTCATCATCAAAATCTGACCCTAAACCTCTTCAGAATAACAGCAGTCCAGACACGTCCAACCTACAGTTAGCCCTCCCTCCACCCAACCAAATTCCCTCATCTTCACAGCCCGTTAAAGTTGCCCACCAAACCCTACTCCACAAAGACCCGCCCCTGCCACAAGATCGATACATTCTAAGCCATACAAACTCATATTACTCGCAGCCTGAGGTTCATTACATGCCCCAAAGGGTCCAAATGCAGAATCCCCCTCTCCAAACCCCCCCATTTTCTCAATACCAGCAGCAATGGCCTCAGATTCAGCCTTTAAGACCCCAAAGTCCTTCCCCTTCTACCTTTTCCCCATACCCTAATCAACCCCCCATCAGTGAACATTCCTTTACAAATCATATGTCCCATCCGCCTCTGAATCCACAGACTTTTACAAATCCTTCATACTCGCCTCCTCCCCCTCCATCTCAGCTGAAAATTCCGGGTTATAATCTCCCACCGGGCTACCAGACAAATATCAACACGCCAGCTCCTCAGATGATGCGAAATCATCCCTATGGAGAGATGATTGAGAAGGCTGTTAGCATGGGTTATTCGAGAGATCATGTGATCAGCGTTGTGAACTTGATGGGAGGGAACGCCCAGCAGCCACTCGATTTCAATGCCTTGCTTGATGAGCTGAATATGCAGGCAGGCGGCGGGCATTCCCAAGCGTGGTCGCACTAGAGGCATGGTGTTTTATAAAGTAAATATTATTATGTTTCTTGTGAGAGTGCTTCTGGTGATGCCTTCAAAGTATGTAAATATGTAAGAGCATCCGCTTTCATTTCTCAAACAATGTTTCGATGTGTTGGGAATGAGCGTTGCAAGAAAGAGATTGATGTAATGCATAATAAGTGTAAATGAAGGCTTTCATTTCTCATCTTTTGAGAGAGCAAGTACAAATTGGTGTGTAATTATTTGGATCCTTTGCATACATGGCACACATATTTATTATATATAAAAGAAAATGCTAAATTGCTTAAAATCCTGATTAATACTTTTTAAGGATTTTAGAATGGATATGCTGAAATTGTTCTTGTTATTATGAAGCCTTTTGTTTGCATTTTCAGCAAAGTAACGCTCTTAATATTTTCTTATTAGCTTGTATCAATTTTCATTGTTGCTTTCTCTATTTAGAAGCAATGGAAAGTTGGTCATGACCATTGGCTTGGGATTGCTGAATTGGTTATTTGCATTTTGAATATAGATATTGAAATGATGGGTATAATTATGCAAAATATTTTACTAATGATAATGATAATAAAATACTCTGCCTTAGTGTGACAATGATAATGATTATAATCTCTCCCCCCAACCTTTATGGAATATCAATTTACCAACATTTCTCTCATATTTCTCATGCAAGAGTTTGACTATCTTTTATGAATATATTGCCTTATTCATCCTCTCAAATAGCACATATATTTTCTCCTTTAGCTCCTCATCTTCCTTGTCAGCATCCACCCAAACCTATCTCCTTCCATTTCCTTATTGAATATGACCAACAATTAGGGATGATTTTATGTTCGAGTTGAGTCAACCTTACTCGAACTCGACTTGAACTTGTTCGAGTTCGAATTATTTCGACTCATTTTAAATAGTGTTCGATTCAATATGTACGACTCGAACCTGACCCGAAAATTTTCTGAGTCCAGTTCAAATCGAGTCAAAATATATTGAGTTTAAGTCAAATCAAATTCGGATTTTGAGTTTTTGGTCAAATTGTCAGCCCTATCTCCTTCATGTTCTGTAGTTGCTCATTTTGTTTTCAACATTTATCTTTATTCCTACTCACCCAAAATGCTATGCATGCATACTTATTTGTTTAGAGCAAGTACCTATCACAATTTATCTTGACCATTAAGTATAGTTTATCTTATTTATCTAGTATAGCACTCTTGAGGTTGATGACACAAAAAATGTTTGATAAATGATAATGATTATAATAATAAAGCACAGAAACAAACATACATTTCAAGTAAATTTCTCAATTATTTACTGTAGTTATTGTGCAATAAAAAAAAAACAAAAAAGTGAAAGTATTTACAAATAATAAATATCTTAAGTGGTTGTAAATATTTTGTACTTAGTTAATATTAAATATATAAATAGTAAAATGCACAATGAGTGCCTTTTCACCAGAGCGAGGCTCTAGCCAACAAGTTAGTAATATGATTAGGTAAAATGTTAAAAATTTAATTAAAATGATAAAACAACTATTGTTCCTTAGTAAGATACTTGCTTTTACTAGCAAGCATTGAACAAAGCAAGGTGGTTAAATTTTCAAAATATGAATTTTAGATAAATTCAAATATTTTTAACTCATATTATTAATAGTGGCATTCAAGTTAACTCAATAAAAATAAGTGCAATTCAAGGATAGCCTCAACCAATAACAATAAATGAAATAAGAAGTTTAGAAGTTTTTTTTGGACTCGTTGAGTATTATAGGAGATTTTTTTAAGGATTAAAAAAAATATCTGTTCCATTTATAAGGCTTACACAAAAGACAGAACTATTTATATACTCCAAGAATGTGAAGAAGCATTCCATAAATTATATGATATTATAACAACAATATCAATCATAATATTTCTACAAGAAGGAATTAATTACCAAAAATTTTCATACGCATCTCGAAACAGATTAGGAGGTGTATTAATGCAAAATAAAAATGTTATCGCTTACGCATCTCGACAATTGAAAGTTTATGAGAAAAATTACTCAATTCATGATATGGAGTTAACACCAGTAGTATTTACCTTAAAAATATGGATGCACTATAATTATGAAGTGAAATGCATAATCTATAATAATTATAATTTTAAGTAAATTTTCACTCAAAAAGAGCATAATTTCAGACAAAAATGATGGCTAAAATTAATAACAGATTACGATCTTGCTATTCAATATCATCCAGGAAAAATAAATGTAGTCGCAGATACTTTAAGTAGAAAATCTGCAGGGATTCTTCACATTATAGAACTTAATAAAATGGGTATAGAGATGATCTTCTACTTAGAATTAAATACCATATGCAGTATTGAGCCGATCAATCCTACTTTAGAAGAACAAATCAATGATGCTCAGCTTAAAGATGAAGAATACTCCATATTAAAACAAGACATAGAAAGTGAATTCAAAAGGAATTTACATACGAAAGATACTTATATTTATCATGAGACAAGAATATGGATTCCCAATAATCTAGAATTACATAATCAAATACTAACCGAAGCTCATCATTCATGATACACAATGCATCCAGAAAATATGAAATTGTATAGATATTTAAAGAAAGTATTTTGATGGTCAGGATTGAAGAACGATATTGGAAAATTTGTAACTCATTGTCATACATGTAGTCTCATAAAAGTTGAACATCAAAAGTTTGGAGGAATTTTACAACCATTACAGATTCCAAAATGGAAATTGTAACAACCCCAATAATTGGATAGGAGATTAATCTAAATATTGAGATGTTAACTTAGCACCTAACACTCGATTAGAAGAAAACAAATCAAGTATAGATGCTAAGTGCCAAGTCACTTTATGAGTAGTTGTTAAGTTAAAAAAAAGTTTGTAAATGAATGTAAAAGAAGATACATGATAAGGAGATACATGTAAATATAATATTACAAGTATTTTTAATACAAGCAATTAGAATAATCCACTCATTCATCCCAAGCAATTACAAAATAGTAAACACAACACAGATTAATTAAGAGTAGATAAAAGTAACTTAAACAAACTCAAGCAGTTTATAATTTAATTATTACAAACCTTTTTAAAATAAGAGTAAAAAAAAATTAAGTAAATCACTATCTGACTTATAACAAATAAAGTAAATAATTCTAAATTAAGCAGAAGCAAAATTCCTTATAATCCCTTCAAGCACTTGGACATGCATTACCTGAATCAAAGGGCTCTTGATCTATCATATTTTGATATTTAAATATGATAGGGCAATGCCAAAAAAAAGAAAAAGTGTAGTTAGACTAAACAGTCTAAGCACATTTTAAGGTTGGCTATATTTTTAAATTAATTAGATATCACAAGCATAATTTACAATTTAAATTAAGCAGCGGAGCTATAAAAGCTGTCAAGTATGGGAAAAGGAATTAAGCATAATTGTAAAGAATACAATATAAAATAAGTTGAGTAAAAATACTCACTTTTATATAAGTCCTAGCCTGCATCCAAAATTGGTAAGGGAAAGCATCATAAATGCTAGAAATTATTATGTGCATTTAAGTAAATAAAATGAAAGTAATACATATTCAATGAAATTTATGCTAAGTAAGCAAATGAAATATAGTGAAGCATTAAATAAGGTTAAACATCATATACTGTATTTTAAATGAAATGTAAGTGAGCAAAACATAATACTAGAAATAGAGAGTGTAAAATATGGGAAACTAAAGAAGTATCTTAGATTCTTGATCTAAGACAAACATAGCCTAGGACTATGAAAAGTAAGTATAATTAAACAGTTATGAAGAGATCTTACAATCAATAAGATTGTAAAAGAACTCTTATAATATTAATTAAGGTTATATTTAGAAGTTATCTCATTCTGCGGGAGTGTTCAACAGAATGGGACGAGGAGTTAAGCACGTCTGCCTAACTAGATACTGTGGGGAGGTCGAATATTCACATTTACCATCTCTAAAATGTGAATTCCTTTTATAAGCATTGTCTTTCTTATTCAAATTTGCCATAAGGCATTCCCCTTAAACTTTTATGAAAATCTTTATTTATGCACAATGATCTTGAATGAATGTCCAAGGAAAAATACTCAATGCTAAGCAAGCATTCAATTAATTCAATAATTATAAACTATGTGATACCCTTTTGTTACCTAAACTTTAATAATCTACTTAATGATTAGAGCTAATTGAGCTCCAGATTGACTTATAGATATTAGTCTTTAAGTTAATTTTGATAAAAAGTAGAAGGAAGATAAGTTTTGAAATATAGTATTTTCATGTAATTGAAGTTCATCCTATACTAGTCCTAAACTAATCAAATCAAATAGATTTATGATTAAAGTTTTAAGGAAACTAATAAAGAAGAATAATGTTTATAGATTGCCAAGTTAATGAAAGTATAAGCTAAAGGATATTCTAGTAACTTCACTTATTTAGCTTATAAACAAAAAGTATCAACTCAATTTAATCATGAAGTTATCTAAAATTAATTGATATTGAATATTTGAACTTAAGAAAAGAGATAGATTACACCATACATGAAACCATTCATTTTAAGATTATTGGGAATTAGAAATCTAAAAGCTTATCTAAAGCATAAAATGAAGCTATTACTCTCAATCTAATTGATTGAGAACTAATGTTCTAAAATAAATAATTGAAGTGAATATTTACAATCCTAGATATGAAACATAAGTCTACCATTTTCCATAAAATTTCTAAGTTATTAAATTCTTAAAAATTTCAGCAGAGTTTCTGCTATAAATGGCTAAAGAAACACCTGCAAGGTAGACATACAAGACTTCCATTCCAATGGAAGTTATAATTGAAAAAAAAAATTAACTCAAAACTAACATGTAATCAATTCATTACATATGATTGTTTAGTTCCAATTCTAGTATAGAGTCAATCCATTATATAGGATTGCTCATTTCCAATTTTAAAGTAAAGTCAATCCGTTACATGGGATTGCTTATTTCCAGTTCTAAAATAAAGTCAATCTGTTACATAGGATTGGCTATTTCAAGTTCTAATAATTTCTACAATTGTAAAGAACATCAATTTATAAGTCAATCCATTAGTTAGGATTGACTATTTCCAGTTCTAATAATTTTAGGTAAGAAAATCAAATGAAGCAATTTACTAACCTAAGATTCACACCTCTTAAATCATACATTTATGAAAAATGTTAAAAGGTGCAGCAATTAAATTAGCAATTTAAGGGCAGCATCATTTGACTTAATATGCACAAGGCAATGACATTTAGTTCAACATTTCAATTGTCATTAGTTTATAACTTAACCTGCAAAGAATAATAGTATTTAGTTTGACATTTATATATAAAAGAAACAAGAACCATTTAAACTGAATTCTGGCATAGCATGTGTTTCTTACAATACATTTAATGACAACACTTGATCATGTTACCAAGGATCATGATATTTGGTTTAGCATGTAAAGTTTAACAATATTCCTTCAGTATTATGAAGTATTGAAACATTAACTCAGCTTTATAAAATACAGCAATTTAAATCCAACTTTGTAAAGTATTACAACATTTATTCTAGCATGTGGAAAGAGAAAATTGAGTGTTGTATGAAATATATAGTAAACTATGTATATATGAAAATATGCAGAGATAAATGAGATAATTCCTAAACCTGTCACAAGTGATCTAATTAACTCATAAGGTCATATGCAGTAATGATAAGGATGCATGGAATAGGAGAAGATTTATTTAACAATCAAGTAATAAAAATCATATATAAAAGCATTATATACATAAATGAACGGCAACATCATTATAACATTTGCTTCTAATAATGTGTTTAATGACAGCAGTTAATGTAGTTCTAATAATGTAAAGGACAGTATTAGATCCCACATGATCCATTAATTATTTCATTTTTATAATTGGCCACATATGGTTTTAATTAGAGAAGTGACAGCATTTGATCGCCTTTGATCTTACTTTAGAATAAAAGGCAATATTTGATCACATGGATTTGACTAATAGCATTTGATCACCTTTGATCTTATAATATTAAAGATGGCAATATTTGACTCATGATAGTATTTAATTTACCTTGAAATAAGAGCAGCATTTGGATTTCATAAATTAAATGGCATCATTAAATTTTATATGATTAATGGCAGCATTTGATTCATCTCATTACAATTAATAGCAACTTTGAATCACTTATGATCTCATTGATCTCAATTTAGAAAATACATAGCAGCATTTGAAAAGAATGGTAGCATTTGATCCTATATTACAATCAATGACAACATTTGATATCACTTTGCAATAAATAATAACTTTTGATTCACATTAAAAATGAATGACAGCATTTTGGATCTCAATATAAATACATGGTAGTATATGATGCTAATAAAAGCAATTATAGCATTTATTCTAATATTCCATTAATCTCCTATTCATTTAATGGCAACATATGTAACTTGATATGCAAGGAACAATAGTATTTATAAATAATACTCATTGTAATTTAGCATGCAACAAAATGACAATTATTGCAATATTATTAAGAAATGATAATACATTACATGCAAAGAATGACAACATTAAATTCAGTAATATTAAACTTAATGGTATTAAATATTGAGGATTCAATACACGAATTAACTTTTATGATAGTAAGATCATTAGTTACTATGCATTTTGACGTAAAGTCCATAGAATTTTGAATTGGAATCTAAGGGAAAGAAAGTTTAAAACATTAGCATTAACATAATTTTGTGTATCATAGAAGAGTGAACAAAATTTGTACTAGTGTTGAACAACTACAACATTGACGTATACGCCAATACCAACAATATAATCCTTCACTTGTTTACTTTCATTTACTAAGAATCAATACTTAGCTGTATTTAAGAGTTTTCCCCAAAAATATTTTGAATTTTGGGAGTTGTCCAAACTCATTGAGGGCTCAAAAAAGTCTACCAAGCAACCTAATATATTCTGAACAAAACTAGTATTATCTTTTAGGCAAGAAAATACCACAAACACTACTCACAATTTTATCACACCATATACCGTTGAGAGACTATTTTCAATGAAAAAAATTTGAAGAAATAATTCATAGTAAAAATAAAGAGGTCACGATAAGATATCATTCAGTTCCAAACAAAAAAGAGCATTTTATGAGCCATATGATTAAGTATCATTTAATAAAGTTACCTATTTTATAATCACATGAAGGATTGTCATTAAGAAAATCACAGTTTTAAATATTTATGTTTGCATTTAATACAAAACATAAGCTTATGTCGATAACAAATTAACATTCCTATTCTTAATAACAAATACAGTCAATCAATATATATATATATATATATATATATATATATATATATATATATATATTCGAATATAGGTTTCGAATGGCCCAGATAGGCGATCTTTGTTGTCCCGTATATTGACCTTCGCAACAGATTTGTGTGTTCAATGGTTAAAATTGTTTAAATACAATTAATTAATATAAATAATATTAATGGACTCCAAAAATTCTCAAAATTTTACCCATAGCTCCATTTTTATCAATGTTTTCAGTTTTTTGGTTTTCAGTTAAGTAGGCTGTGACCTAACTAGTGTGCATCTTCAATTCGTTGGGTCCAACAAAGCGTAGTGGCGGCTAGTGTTCGGTAAGTCTATCATGCCTGGTTGAGCATTGGCTGCCTAAGGTGGTGAGAAATAGACTTTGCGCTCATATGACTTTATTAGTCTTGATCTGATATAGTAGTACTAGTTGTAGGTGCACTTCTACTCAGTGACTTTCAGTTCAGTACTTCTGCCTTAGCTCATAAGGCTAAGTAAATTCAGTGATATTCAGTTCAGTATTTTATGCCTTAGCTCATCAGGCTAAGTGATTTCGTGCATATTCAATTCAGAGCTCTTTCCTTAGTCCGTCAGGCTAAGTGAGATCGATGTATTGCTTTTAGAGTTAAATGGCTTATGTAGCCATGGCAGTTTTCAATTTTGTATTTACTACTTTCAGTTTACTTTCTTGCATTTTAGCACTTTCTCATTTACCATCTTACTGCATATACTAGCTTTATTTACTTATAGGATGCTAGTCTTGCTCGTTGCTTATATATATATATATATATATATATATATATATATATATATATATATATATGATGTTAGTCTTGCTTTCAGTTATTTAAATGTTTCACATATTTTTTTACTTTATGTCGATTAGTATAAGTTTATATTGATCATAAGCATATTTAGAATGAGTTTTTCTTTTAGTTTTTAGTATTATTTTTTATTTTATGTCTAACTTTGTTGCAGCTATAGTTAGAGGTATGTGCTTACTTCATATTTTGTTTTTGTTAAAAACTTATTGTTTTATAACTGCCTTTTTCTTTTTATATGCCTTCTGCTCCTACACTGCTTGTATGTTGAGTTTAATGGTGATATCTTAAAATAAATTGAATAATTTGCAGCCTAAAATGTACTTAAATATTTTGTCTAATAAGATTTTTCTTTTGTTGGTTGGGGCCCTATCATTGTGACACCGATAATGATAGACTCTGAGCTATTTGAGATTATGGAGCATTCTAGAGATCTGCCTTTGGAGGATGATCGTGTGGTTGAAGACTCTTAGCTTGTTATTCTTTCTTTCAGCATTATGAGGATGAGTGGCTTATTTATTCCATTTCTGCTTAAACTTTTAAATCATATTGTAATAATACAGGTTTAAATTGTACTTTCTTTTACTGCTATTATTATGAGTTGTCTGTTCTTACTACTGTATTGTGATGAGATGGATGTTACTACTTTGCTTCCACACTCTGCTTTCATGTAAATATTCATTTAGTAAAATAGTTCTTATAAATGGCAAACTCCTTAATTATAATGGGTTAGGATGTGTGCCTAATCTATTCATAAGTAAGGATCTTGTCATTTGGTGACCCTTCCACCGTAATCTTGTTAACTTAAGATTTAACAGGACCATGACGAGGTTGGGCCATCATAAACCAACTCTCACATCTCATTTGACATGAGTGTGATGACCCCAATATTGAGAATCACTTAACTCAATATTGATACGTCACCATAATACCTAACACTAGATTAGAAGAAAACTAATTCAAATCATTAGATATTGTGTTTGGCTTAGGATTTAGAAGAGAGTCTTAAGTTAAGATGTAAGGGAAGTTATGAATTATGTTATGTAAATTATATATGAAGATGCAATACATACAAGGATATGATATAATGTAATTTAAAAATAATTAAAGTGAATACTTACAATCCTAGATATAAAATTCTAGATATTTAATAAGTATTTAACATATAAATCATAAGTCTACATTTTGCCAAATTATTCTAAGTTATTATTTTCATAAAAATTTCGATAGAGTTTCCTTTGCAAATGGCTAAAGAAACACCTGTAAAGTAGACATACAAGACTTCCATTCCAATAGAAGTTATATTTAAAAGAAAAACAACCTAAAACTAATATGTAATCAATCCATTATATAGGATTATTTAATTCTAATTCTAGTATAGAATCAATCCATTACATAGGATTGTTCATTTCCAATTCTAAAGTAAAGTCAATCTGTTACATGGGATTGCTTATTTCCAGTTCAAAAATAGACTCAATCCATTATATGGGATTGCTCATTTATAATTTTAAAAGTTTAAAGGGAGAAAATCACTTGTGTAACAATTATCTACCATAAGGTATACTCAATTCACGAGCATTCATTACATATATGTAGATAAGGAGAACTTCTCAACTTAGACATGAAACTATTTTACAATTCCACAAGTAATGTAGTATTCATCTAATTCCAATTAACTTCCTAAGTAGATATGTAAATAATGACTTAGTGAATATTTATTTTTATACATTTATAATCATCCATCCATTTATTACATTCATCCATTCATTTGTTATAAGTATTTAAATGTAAATTAAGCTCCAACACAAGTGTAGTAAAAGTAAAGTAAATATCAATAAATATAAACCAACAGTAAACATAAAGGAAAGAAAGTAATTAAAGCTCACTTGAAATTAATTAAAAGTTATTTATTTTTATTATATAATAAGCAGAAGCAGCTAGCTTTTAGCACTTAGTCCAGCTCCACTAGCCTCCAAATGCACCTGATCTATCACATTTTAGCATTTAAATGTGATAGGGCAAAACCATAAAATAGAAAATCTGGTTAGATTAAACAGTCTAAGTATATTTTAAGATTGGCTAAACATATTTTTGTTTTATTGGATATCACTACTAGTTACAAAATAAGCACAAGCATGGGTGTAAAAAGGTAAGCATAAAAATGTGGAAAAGTATATAAGGAAAAGAAAAAGATAAAGTGAGTTAGAATACTCACTTAAATATACATCATAGTCTGCAAATAAAACAAGGGTAAAAGCATCCTAAATAGGCTAGAAAGAAACTAATGTGCATATAAAAGTAAATGAAGTAAAGCATGTAAATGCTCAAATGAACTTATGCTAGGTAAGGAAAAGAAACAGTGAAGTATTTAAATGTAATTTTAACAATATTCACTGAAATCTAAGTAGATTGTAAATAAGTAAAGTACAGTACTAAATTATAGAAAATGAATTGTAAGGAAATTGAAAAAAGATCTTAGACTATTAGTCTAAGATTCACATAGTCTAGAACTATGGAAAGTAATATAGCTAAAAGCTATGATGAGTCTTAAAAATCTATAAGATTGAAGAAGATCACATGTTAATTAATTGAAGTTATTTTAATTTATACTCATTATGTGGGCATATTCAGAAAGAAGAGAGGAGTTAAACATGTCTGTTTAACATCTAAAGAAAAGCGGGGTCAAATCCTAAGACACTCATACTCACCCTCTGAGAATATGAGGTCTCCTTATTACTCTTATTTAGCCTGCCCTAAGCTGATCCACCAATATAAACCCCTATTCATTTTAATGTGAAAGTTTATTCATGCACAATATCTTATATGAATGATACAAGTGAATAAGGCTCAAAGCTAAGCAAGCATTCAAAGGAAATTCAATAATTGCAACTAAGTGATATCCAAAGTTATCTAATCTTTAATGATTTACTTAATGATTGGAGCTAATTGAGCTCCCAATTAACTTTGAGATATTAATCTCAAGTTAATTGTAATGATAGTAGTAATTAGGATTTTTAAAATAGTAGATTCAATTTAATATGTATGTTATGATAAAATAATTTATAAGTATAATTGATATAATTAGAAACTAGCTCTTACTCACATCCTAAACTATAAGATTCAATTCTATATTAAATCAAGGTTTAAGTGTCTAATAGGAAGAGATTAAGATAGAGAAAATATCTAACTTAAGAAATTTGAAGTTAAGGTAAATTCACTAAAGTTCATTAGCTAGGTTATAGTTTAAAGGATCTAACCAATCAAGTACTAATCTAGTTAGGTTATAATAAGGTGAAAGATTTAAGGTAAGTAATTGATAAGACTTAAGAATTATAAGTTCTAAGTATTTTAATAGTTGATGTTTTAAGAAATTCAATAGGATTCCTAAACTAGTCTATGTAAGATAGGAATTTCTATTACTAGCTCTTAAAAGATTCAAGAGAAGGCTTTAGGGATTAAGATGAATAAACTAAGTTCTAATCTAATCACTAAAGCCTATATCTAGTTGATTCAATAATCTACAATTACAAAGACATTAAAGTTAACTACTCTTAATGGGTGTAACTAATAGATGCTAGAGATCAACTACAATTTAAGTTTAAATCAATCTTAGGGTTTCTACCTTATGATTGAAAGGTGAATTAAGCAACTTGCAATTAATTCACATAAGCAGAAAATAAGAACTAAGCTCAAACATAAGTAATATTATTTGATATGAGAGATAATAAATGTGATATGTTATCTATCCTAGGGTTTTATAATACCTAAAGCATGCCATCTATGAAATTTGAATTATCACAATAATACTTAATTAAGAGTCAATAACTTAAAATCACTAATTGCTTTCTAATAGAAATGATTTACCTATTATTGAAATCTTTATATCATAAGGAGAAAAATGATACTAAGTATGTCAAATTTGGACAACATTAGAAAATTAGGGTTTTTTGTGACTCCTAATTAGGTTAAAAAGTGATTATGGAAATTATGGTTTAAATGTTAAATTTGATTTTATATTATTATTTCTCACATTTTTGTGAGTGAAATGGACTATTTGATCATTTAATTTGGATATTAAATGATCAAATTAGGTCACATGAAATGATGAAATTAATTTGTAATTAATTAATTTATCTTAAATATTGACTAATTAAAATATTCATTAAAATAGAAATTAAATTACATATTATTAATCTGCACATTTTTGTGATCTTAACAGTATATAATATTGCATATTTTGGTTAAGTATTTTAGGAGACATGATTAAATGAAAAAGAATTAATTAAATCTTTAAGAGTTATTACAGAATTTAATAATAACTGCATTAACCATTAATGATTAATCCAATTCAATCAGTCATAGCACAGAAAAAGATAATTACACAGAAAATGGTGGCACAAATTTCAGGAAGGTGACTGAGCAAAATTTAAGTGACAGCTGACAACACCCCGTAACTCGTGTGCCACTAGACACGCGCCAACTAGTGCTGCGTGGCGATGCAGAGCCCACGGGTTCTAATAAGGATGGCCCGCGGTCTAGGAGCTAAACTGGCCCGATCTGAGGGGATAAGGCTAGACCACAGAGAACCGAGTTCAGCATCATCTTCCCCGACTTCACGCTGCGAAAAACTATGCCTTTTTAGGGTTAGCTTTTACGGCATAACTAGGGGATCGCATGTAACAACCCTAGGTTGTTACCCTGCTAATCTATAGTCTGGGTAATCAATTATTTTAATTCCATTTCTTTTAGAACATCAAATGAATCTTAACCTGAAAATTTCAAGTCCATAGGACTTCTCTAAGTCCAAAATAATATTTTGATCAATCTAGATGCCCTAGTCTAGACCCATTATATTTTGATCTCAAAATCTAAATCTGATCACATTTTTGAATTCCTCACCCCCAAATTAGCTAAAGGTGAAAATTTGGTGCAATTTGGAAATAATTTGGACCATAATTCAATTTAAATTAAATTTGTCCAATTGCACTTAAGGGTTTCTAACATTTCATAATTGCATAAATACTCATTAAACAGAATTAACAGCCAGTATCCACTGTGCGGACCACGGGTGATCCACTGCGGAGCCCGGGTAGCGCGACAGCGACGTCCCGCAGATCTAACCGTCGCGCCTTCTAAATCTGACAGCTAGGATTAGATCCCGCAAAGCCGTGGATCAACCATTGGATCTACCCGGCTGATCCTACAGCCCGGATCACTTCCGCGATCGATCGTTAGGATCCAGGCGATCCGAGCCGTTCCGCCATCTGATTGATGGATCAGACGGCATCTGAGGGTCTCCGCACTGTGGACCTTCATCCCCACCCCCTCGCGCGCCCAACAGGAGGATTCCCTCGTACTGCCAACTGCCGGCCTTGTCCCCCACTCGCGCCTCCAACTCAGCCAGTCATTGCTGATCCTCCCGTAACGGCTAAGTAACCCAATTGGGCCCTGTGGCTCTATCGCGCTCAAAATGGAATTTCGAAAGCTCGGCCATGACCTGATCCACCCAAGCCTCAGCAGCCCAATTCGCCCCTCCAAAAGCTTCCCACTCCTCTGCTAAGGCTATAAATAGCCCTAGCCTCGCTTCAAATGACCCTTGCTGATCAATTGAAGCCTCTGTCTTCCTTCTGCCATTGCCGCCTGCCCGAGCTTGCGTAGGCGACTCCGAGGCGTTCCCGGTGTGTAACAGCCCAAACTCTTAATCACTAAGGTATTGTCCGCTTTGGCCAGAAAGGCCTCACAGTTTTTCCCTCAGAAGATAACTTCCCAGCTGGTCACCCATCCTGGGAGTGCTCCTACCTGAGCACGCTTAAGTTTGGAGTTCTTATCAGGAACTCCACCGTTATTTAAAAAGGCGCCTCAATATTTAAGAGTTTCACTTATTACTACTTAAGTGGGTCATCACACGATGAGCGTACCGCTGATAGGAGAGTCTCCTGGCATTCAGGAACTCTCAGAGGAAGCTCAGCAAGCCCGGCATTGCCCCTGCGACGTCTGCAAGTCCCTCGGCAAATCCAGGTACCCCAGCTTGCTGGTTTCGAGCCAGTGAGGCTCGAACCTCTTTCAATTTGATTCGTATGCTTGCGTATTGTCATTTCGAACTCAACGGTATCGTAATTAGGACCTAAGCTAGCCCCGATCGATCGATACAATCGATCGGGCTAAGTCCCGTAAGGACCGCCTCGATCGAGTGAGGACCCGACAATCCAGACTATCCCAGACCCCCAGACTAGAGGGCTTCGATCCGTCTCACCTCCCCGATGGTGTATGGATCGATCCCAGGGTCTGGTGTGGCATATGTGGGGAGAATTGCCTCCCCACAGTAGCTCCATTAGAGGAGCTCTCGGGTGAGTAAGGTCCGGCCAATCCAGACCATCTCACAGGGGGCTTCGGGTCCCATCCGATGCATCTGACCATGGTGAATGTGTAGCGATCAATCGCCAGTCGTGCCGTGGTCTGGATGCGCTGGAATTGATTGATTAGGGTTTCCCTAATCAGGCAACTCCATCGGGATGAAGGCTTAGGGACGAAGCGCTATGCGGGTCGGGCCAACCGGTGACCCGCGCGGTGCGACAGTCCCGGGTCTTCGGGCCCCAGTCGACCTGCGAGGTTCGGCTAATAGGCTGAGCCCATTTATATTAAATCCTATTAATTGGAATTATTTTCCTTAAGGAAAATAATCCAATTAATCCAATCATAGGAAAATTAAATAAAAAAAAAATACAGCATGTATTATTTGAATAATTTTTAATTCACTAGTCCAAATCCTATAATATCATATATGAAAATGATTAAAAAATTATCAGGGATCTGAATATAAAATAAAATTTCACATCTCATGGTTAGATTTACCATTATTACCTAATTACAACAAAACTTAATTAGGGTGATTTAGTAATTATACTTAACCAAATTGCTTGTTTAGAGTGTCATTAGTTTACTTATGATGAATAGAATGCGTGTGCTAGGTGAATTATTTTTTTGAGTCCTATATTTCAAATTATGCCCTAATCTTGTTAGATCATAATTAGTGAAAATTAGGATTTATACATATTAGATCTTAGCAAACTTAGGCCCTGATTAATTATATTATTAAATAGGATATGTATGCAAAATTGAAAACAATTTTGATGGCTAGAATTATAATTAAGTGCTAATCTATTTGAATGGATTTAGGGTTTGATTAGCACTAATTACTTTTTATTTTTATGAACTTTTCTATTATTATGCTTCAAAACAGTAGGTTAAATATAGTAGAAACCATACATACTGATCCATAATGCATAACTTGAATAAACCAAAAATTGGAGATCTTAACTTCCTTAATTAACTTAAGAAGTCTTAAAACTTTGATCAAGCTATTAAGACTTGATCTAAGTCTGAGATTGCCACCAATAATACACTCTTAACTTACTGATTTGACATTGAACATTAATCAAACACATGATCTTAATTGAATAAGAATAGGGGTCCAAACCCTAATTTACTTAATTAAGGTCCAAATCCTTAAACACCTTAACTAAAGCGATTTGATTATAAGATAATTAACTTGACATCTCTCCAATAATACCTCTGATTTTATATTGACCTTAAACATTTGAATTAGATAAGATAAGGTTTTGAATAAAGCCATATAATTGCTTAATCTGAATCAAATCTTCCTAGATTTTCTCCTAAATAAGACCATTAGCATAAGAAGATTAATAAAATCATATTGATTGAACAAGTGATCTAAAGCTTTAATAACATTCTTGATTTAAATCCCATAATCTTAGATTAAGTTGTGATCAGATGACTTAATCATTTGATTTGATCATTCTAAACCTAATTATGAAATAGAACCTAAAATGATAATATTAGAATTTAGAATGGGAGATCTTAAGCATCTCTTCATAAGATCGCCTTAAAATATTTAAAAGACCTAAATTACATATAATTTGAGGTAGGAGAACTTGTATGACTCATTGAGGCAGAAGCTTAGATGATCCCTTAACCTTAGAATTGATCTTAATCTCTTGTGGTAGAAACCACTTAAGACCTTCGAATGTTACTTCTCCTTGTGATATAATCCATGTTGAGTGGTCCTTGATCACCTTTTAGTGAAACCTTGTATATGACTTACCTATTTAGTTTAGGCCTTTATAGTCTTGATCATTCATTGATTTATTAAGTAGACTTGTTTGAACCCCGATTATTGGACAGTGTAGTATAATATACTCATATTACTGGTTCTCCAGTAATATTCGGGATTAGTTGATTCACTCTGATGGGGACTTATGAGCAGGTTCTATCCTGCGTGATTAGACAAATATAGTCCTATTAGAATAAATTATTTAAACATAAGATTGTATTGAATGGGTATTCATTCTTTAGTTTGATTGAAATACAAATTGCCAACGGCGCGATGCCTCCTAGCGAAGACCACTTCAATAGGTGTGGCTCATACAAACGAAGTAATGAGATTCACCTTCTTTAAGACATTAAGTATGGTGGTGAGTAAGTGATGAGAAACACTTTTCTTGCAAACGTGTTGAATATGTGTATACGATCATCCAATCTAGTGATCTTTAATAAATTCTGCAACTTTAACCAATTATCGTTCTAGAAGCTAGGAGATAGAATCCTTTAAGCAAGATTATGCACAGTGGAGACTTATAATTCATTATCTGCATTTCAAGTTTTCATGGATTTCTGGATTTTACCCATATAGCATAGAAGTATGGGCATAAGCATAAGCATGAGCTTGAAGCATCATCTCAGTAGTGACACATGAGTATCAGTGACAAATTATGGGTTACGGAATGTTGTATACACAGACTGGGGAATTTTCAGGGTGCATCTGCATCACCGTACTGTCTTCCCAACTGGGTGTATGTGTACGTTGGACCGTACTACTCATAACCTTTCAGTGATAATTCTGTTATATATCTGTGATATACCATACTCTGGTATATTTGGTACTTCTTTACAGTGACATATAGTACATCATTTGACATTCCTTTCACATTGATTTTTGAGCATTTAACATTTTCATTTACTTTCATTATTTAGCTTTTGATACAATTTTACTCAGTTGCAGTTACTTAGTGTTTTTCTCAGCTTTTCTTCAGTTTTTTTTACTTTACTGTTTACAGACTTTACTATCCTACTGCATAGTTAGTTGCGATGTGTTATACTTCTTGTCTAACACGGGGTACTTTTGGGATCCGGTAATTTGCTAAATCCCTAGCAGCTTGTGGAGACAGGATAGGAGGACTTGCAGGAGATCCATGAGGAGTACGTGGAGCCCTAGAGGATCTGTCTTCCTCCTTTTACTTTTTTCCCTATTTCAGTAGACTTTACTTTTCACATGCTAAATCAATTTGTAATAATTCTGGATGCACTTTTTCTTTTCTTTTCTGAGATGAATATTTACACATTGCTCTGTGATGAATGTATTCTGGATGATATGCTTTTAGCTTACGCACTCTGTTATTCTACTATACTTAGTATTGTGATGTGATCAGTATACTGGAAATGCTGATTTATTGACAACATATATTGGGTCCTTGCTTATTCCTTTAAATCCAATATACATATTAGTCTAATACTCAAGATAAGTATTATACTCTTATCTTAAGTATTGGCTCTCAATTCTACTCGTAAGTTCGAGTCAGCAGCCTTCAGTATGGCTCAGTCTTCTAGCTTATTCGGGAAGATGAGTTTTGCTTGTTCTCGTCGTCCCGAGTAGCGCACCGCTCCATCGCCGATCTGATTTACTACTTGTCTTTTGCGCACGATAATGGGATGGGGCGCTACAGTTGGTATCAGAGAAATATCATAAAGTGTCAGATAAGGAGTATGTTCCTATCTACTTTATGATATGTTCTCTGTCTCAGGTCAAGATCACAAGTTACTAAGTGTAGTGCAAAGCAATCATCCAAAAGTTCATTAAGCTGTCTCATAAATGTAAAGGGTGAATTATATCTAGAATGTTGACACCCTATGGATTTAACGCACACAAATAATTAATTGAAACTACAATTCTTAAAATGGGAATCTTAGGACTTCAATGAACTTTGAAAGTAATAATAACCATACTTATGGGTTGAATCATTTTATGTATGGAAAATTCACAGTCAGCATCCTTATTCTACCTTAGGAGATTTGATGACTACTGGATAGACGACCTTCAAGACGGCCAGATCTATGGGAGGGTCGTAGATGGAGTATCACCTCGAGGAGTTGAAGTACTAGACAAGATTCTTGTTCATTCATCTTTTGGAGGCACCAGCCTTTTGATACTCGCCAGAGAATTGAATAAAGAAACTATCAAGAACAAATACCCTCTGCCTCGTATTGACGATCTATTTGATCAGTTATTCGGAGCTAAAGTCTTCTCAAAAATAGACTTACGATCGGGATATCATCAATTACGAGTTAAAGATTCAGATGTTGAGAAAATAGCATTTAGAACCTACTATGGGTATTATAAATTTTTAGTAATGTTCTTTGGCCTGACAAATGCGCCGTCGATCTTTATGGACTTAATGCAGCGTGTGTTGAAAGCATATCTGGACAAATTCATCATCATCTTCATCGACAACATTCTGATTTATTCATGAAGTGAGACAGATCACGAGAACCATCTGCGATTAGTACTAAAAGAGCTACGAAGCCATAAACTATATGCCAAGTATTCTAAATGCAAATTTTGGCTTGACTCAGTCACTTTTTTAGGTCATATCGTCGATTCCCATGGAATCAAAGTCGATCAAAATAAAGTAAGCGCAGTCTAGGATTGGTCACAACCAAAATCCGTAACTGACATTAGAAGTTTCTTATGGCTGGCAGGCCACTATAGGAAATTTGTCAAAGGCTTCTCGCAAATAGCGTCTCCGCTCACAAAGTTGACACAGAAAGCAGTGTTGTTTGTCTGGAGTCCAGAGTGTGAGAAAGCATTCTAATCATTAAAAGATGCTCTTTCCTCTGCACCAGTTCTTGCCTTACCTAAAGAAGGCCTGAATTACCAAGTCTATACCAATGTGTCTGGCATAGGTTTGGGGTGCGTATTGATGCAGGAAGGGAGAGTTATAGTTTATGCATCTCGTCAGTTAAGACCTCATGAGAAGAAGTATCATGTCCATAATCTTGAGTTAGCAGCAGTAGTCTTTGCTCTAAAAATCTGGCATCATTATCTTTATGGCGTCCAGTGTTCTATATTCACCGATCATCAGAGCTTGAATTACATCTTCACCCAATGCGAGTTGAACTGTCGACAACAAAGATGGCTCGAGTTAATAAGAGATTATGACTTAAGCATCCAATATCATCCAGGAAAAGCAAACGTCGTAGCAGATGCACTCAGTCGTCATACTACTCTATCTTCTATGATACTATCAAGCCCGTTAGAAGAATAATTCTGAAAGTTCGAAATCTGGCTAGTACACAGTGCTATGCTAAGCACTTTAATATCCATGGGTTCAAGTTGAACCTACGTTTCATCGCGACGTCTCTATATCACAAACCAAGGATAAAGATTATTTGAAGTTTAAAGTGGACATCAAAAGTGGTCGTCGCTTCGATTTTTAACTTCGATGTAGTATGATATATCAAGGGGATCGTTTATGGATTCCCAAATCCATGCATCAAGAAATTTTAGTAGAAGGTCATAATTCTGGTTATCAAGTACACCCTGGTAATACCAAGATGTACCAAGATTTGAAGAGATCATTCTTGTGGCCTGGTATGAAGAAAAGTGTGGCAGAATTTGTAGCAAAATGTCATGCTTGTAACTTAGTTAAAGCTGAACACCAAAAGCCTGGAGGACTTCTTCATCCTCTAAAAATTCCCGAGTGGAAGTGGTTCGATATCTCTATGGATTTTATTATGGGTTTACCTAAAGCAAGATCAGGTGCTGATTCAATATGGGTCATTGTCGATCGACTAACCAAATCCGCATATTTTATCCCTGTGTTAAACTGATTCTGTGGAGAAATTAGCAAAGTTGTATATCAGGGAAATTATCATACTCCATAGAATTCCAAGATCTATCGTGTCGAATTAAGATAGTCGCTTCACTTCTAAATTTTGGCAAGCAGTGCATCAGGACTTGGGGACTACTCTAGCCATGAGTACCACTTTTCATCCTCAGACCAATGGTCAAACGAAAAGAGTCAATCAAGTCTTAGAAGATCTTCTTCGCCTCTGCATACTATATTTTGGAGGTTTCTGGGAAGATCATATTCCTCTCGTAGAGTTCGCATACAACAACAATTTTCAGGAAAGTATAGGCATGGCTCTATGTGAAGCTCTGTATGGTAGGAAATACAGTACTTTGTTAGTATGGTCTGAAACTGGCAGTGTGCAACTTTATGATTTTGATTTAGTGGAAGAGACAAATCGAAAGATTCAACTGATCCAACAAAGAATCAAAGCAGGTCAAGTTCGGCAGAGTAAGTATCATGATGCTCATCATCGTGCTCTGGAATTTGATGTTGGAAATTTTGCATATCTTAAAGTCAGTCCGATGAAAGGCGTATATCGTTTTGGTGTAGCCAGGAAGCTAAGTTCCCGTTACGTCGGACCATTTGAAATATTAGAAAAGATTGGTTCTGCAGCTTATAGATTGAAGCTTCCTGAAGATTTCTCTGCAGTCCATAATGTTTTCCACATTTCATCTTTACGGAGATGTCTCCGTAACCCATCCCACTTAATCCAACTTTTGGCGGTATCTCTCCAACCATATCTTTCTTATGCGGAAGAGCCAATTAAGATCTTAGCTCATGATCAAAAGCAGCTGAGAAATCGCTCAATCCCAATGGTAAAGGTTCAGTGGAGGAATCACTCTTTAGAAAAATCTACTTGGGAGAAAGAGACAGATATGAGAAGGAAGCATTCCAGTCTCTTTGAAACCCCAGGTACCCGTTAATTTTCTGAGTCTTATTATATTCTTTAATTTCTTCATATTTTCCTTCTCTCTTAAGATAATGTCGAGGACGGCATCATTCTTAAGTGGGGGAGTCTGTAACAACCCTAGGTTGTTATCCTGCTAATCTATAGTATGAGTAATCAATTATTTTAATTTAATTACTTTTAGAATATCAAATAAATCTTAACCTAAAAATTTGAAGTCCATAGGACTTCTCTAAGTCCAAAATAATATTTTGATCAGTCTAGATGCCCTAGTCTAGACCCAAAATATTTTGATCTCAAAATTTAAATCTAATAGCATTTTTAAATTTCTCACCCCCAAATTAACTAAAGATGAAAATTTGGTGCAATTTAGAAATTATTTGGACCATAATTCAATTTAAATTAAAATGGTCCAATTGCACTTAAGGGTTTTTAACATTTCATAATTGCATAAATACCCATTAAACTGAATTAACAGTCTAGCTCTGCTGTGTGGACCGCGGGTGATCCACTGCGGAGCCTGGGTCATGCGATAGCGGCGTCCCGCAGATCTAGCCATCGCGCCTTCTTAATCCGACGGCTAGGATTAGATCCCGTGGAGCCGCAGATCAACCATTGGATCTACCCGACCGATCCTACGGCTCGGATCACTTCCGCGATCGGCCGTTAGGATCCAGGCGATCCGAGCCATTTTGCCATCTGATGGATGGATCAGACTGCATCCAAGGGTCCCTGCACTGTGGACCTTCGTCCCCACCCCCTCGCGCGCCAGACAGGAGGATTCCCACGTACGGCCAGCTGTCGGCCTTGTCCCCCACTCGCGCCTCTAGCTCAACAAGTCGTTGCTGATCGTCCCATAACGGCTAGGTAACCCAATTGGGCCCCGTGGCCCGGCCAAGCTTGAAATGGAATTTCGAAAGCTTGGCCATGGCCCGATCCATCCAAGCCTCAGCAGCCCAATTCACCCCTCTAGATGCTTCCCACTCCTCTGCTAAGGCTATAAATAGCCCTAGCCTCGCTTCAATTGACACTTGCTGATCAATTGAAGCCTCTGTCTTCCTTCCGCCATTGCCGCCTGCCCGAGCTTGCGTAAGCGACTCCCAGGCATTCCCGGTGAGCGTACTATTGATAGTAGAGTCTCCTGACGTTCAGGAACTCTCAGAGGAAGCTTAGCAAGCCCGGCATTGCCCCTGCGGTGTCTGCAAGTCCCTCAGCAAATCTAGGTACCCCAGCTTGTTGGTTTCAAGCCCGTGAGGCTCGAACCACTTTCCATTTGATTCGTATGCTTGCGTATTGTCATCTCAAACTCAACGGCATCGTAATTAGGACCTAAGCTAGCCCCGATCGATCGATACGATCGATCGGGATAAGTCCCGTAAGGACCTCCTCGATCAAGCGATGACCCGACAATCCAGACTATCCCAGATCCCCAGACCAGAGGGCTTCGATCCGCCTCACCTCCCTGATGGTGCAGGGATCAAGCTCGGGGTCTGGCGTGGCCTATATGGAGAGAATTGCCTCCCCACAGTAGCTCCATTAGAGGAGCTCTCGGGTGAGTAAGGTCCGGCCAATCCGAACCGTCTCACAGGGGGCTTCGGGTCCCATTCAGTGTGACTGACCACGGTGAACGTGTAGCGATCGATCGCCGATCATGCTGTGGTCCGGATGCACTGAAATTGATCGATTATGGTTTCCATAATCAGGCGACTCCATCGGGATGAAAGCTTGGGGATGAAGCGTTGTGCGGGTCGGGCCAACCCGTGACCCGCGCGGTGTGACAGTCCCGGGTCTTCGGGCCCTGGTCGACCCGCGCGGTTCGGCTAATGGGCTGAGCCCAATTATATTAAATCCAATTAATTGGAATTATTTTCCTTAAGGAAAATAATCTAATTAATCCAATCATAGGAAAATTAAATAAAAAAAAATATAAAATGTACTATTTGAATAAATTTTAATCCACTGGTCAAAACCCTATGATATCATATATGAAAATAATCAAAAAATTATCAGGGATCTGAATATAAAATAAAATTTCACATCTGATGATTAGATTTACCATTATTTCCTAATTACAGCAGAACTTAAATAGGGAGATTTAGTCATTATACTTAACCAAATTGCATATTTAGGGTGCAATTAGTTTGCTTATGATGAGTAGAATGCATGTGCTAGGTGAATTATTTTGCTGAGTCCTATATTTCAAATTATGCCCTAATCTTGTTAGTTCATAATTAGTGAAAATTAGGGTTTATACATATTGGATCTTAGCAAACTTAGGCCCTGATTAATTATATTATTAAGTATGACATGTGTGCAAAATTTCAAACAATTTTGATGGCTAGAATTGTAATTCAGTGCTAATCCATTTGAATGGATTTACGGTTTGATTAGCACTAATTACTTTATTTTTTTATGAACTTTTCTATTATTATGCTTCATAACATTAGGTTAAATATATTAGAAACTATACATACTGATCCATAATGCATAACTTGAATAAACTAAAAATTGGAGATCTTAACTTCCTTAATTAACTTAAGAAGTCTTAAGACTTTGATCAAGCTATTAAGACTTGATCTAAGTCTGAGATTGCCACCAATAATACACTCTTAACTCACTGATTTGACATTGATCATTAATCAAACACATGATCTTAATTGAATAAGAATATGAGTCCAAACCCTAATCTACTTAATTAAGGTCCAAATCCTTAAACACCTTAACTAAAGCGATTTGATTATAAGATAATTTATTTGACATCTCTCCAATAATACATCTAATTTTATATTGGCCTTAAATATTTGAATTAAACATGATAAGGTTATGAATAAAGCCATATGATTGCTTAATCTAAATCAAATCTTCCTGGATTTTCTCCTAAATAAGGCCATTAGCATAAGAAGATTAATAAAATTATATTGATTGAACAAGTGATCTAAAACTTTAATAACATTATTGATTTAAATCCCATAATCTTAGATTAAGTTATGATCATATGACTTAATCATTTAATTTGATCATTCTAAACCTAACTATGAAATAGAACCTAAAATGCTAATATCAGAATTTAGAATGGGAGATCTTAAGTATCTCTTCATAAGATCGCCTTGAAATATTTAAAAGATCTAAATTACATATACTTTGAGGTAGGAGAACTTGTATGAGTCATTGAGGTAGAAGCTTAGATGATCCCTTAACCTTAGAATTGATCTTAATCTCTCGTGGTAGAAACCACTTAAGACCTTAGAATGATACTTCTCCTTATGGTATAATCCATGTTGAGTGGTCCTTGATCACCTTTTAGTGAATCCTTGTATATGACTTACTTATTTAGTATAGGCCTTTATAGTCTTGATCATTCCTTGATTTATTAAGTAGACTTGTTTGAACCCCGATTATTGGACGGTGTAGTATAATATACCTATATTACTGGTTCTCCAATAATATTCAGGATTGGTTAATTCATTCTAATGAGGACTTATGAGCAGTTCTATCCTGCCGGATTAGATGAATACAATCCCATTAGAATAAATCATTTAAACCTAAGAATGTATTGAACGGGTATTCATTCCTTAGTTTGATTGAAATACAAATTGCCAATGGCACGATGCCTCCTAGCGAAGACCACTTCAATAGGTGTGGCTCAAACAAACTAAGTGATGGGATTCACCTTCTTTAAAATACTAAGTATGATGGTGAGTAAGTGATGAGAATCACTTTTTTACAAACATGCTGAATATGTGTATACGATCATCCCATCTAGTGATCTTTAATTAAATCTACAACTTTAACCAATTATCGTTCTAGAAGTTAGGAGACAGAATCCTTTTAGCAGGATTCTGCATAGTGGAAACTTAGAATTCATTATCTGCATTTCAAGTTTTCATGGATTTTTGGATTTTACCCATATAGCATAGAAGCATGGGCATAAGCATAAGTATGAGCTTAAAACATCATCTCAGCAGTGACACATGAGTATTAGTGATGAATTATGGGTTACAGAATGTTACATACACAGATTGGGGAATTTTAGGGTACATTTGCATCACCGTACTATCTTCCCAACTGGGTGTATGTGTATATTGGACCGTACTACTCATAACCTTTTAGTGACAGTTCTGTTACATAACCATGATATACCATACTCTGGTATATTTGGTACATATTTACAGTGACATATAGTACATCATTTGACATTCCTTTTACATCAATTTCTGAGCATTTAACGTTTTCATTTACTTTCAGTATTTAGCTTTTGATGCAGTTTTACTCAGTTGTAGTTACTTTGCATTTTTCCCAGCTTTTCTTCAGTTTTCTTTACTTTACTGTCTACTGCCTTTACTTCCCTACTGCATAGTTAGTTGCGATGTGTTAGACTTCTTGTCTAACACGGGGTACTATTGGGATCCGACAATTTGCTAGATCTCGAGCAGCTTGTGGAGACAGGACAGGGGGACTTGCAGGAGATCCATAAGGAGTACATTAAGCCCTAGAGGATCTGTCTGCCTCCTTTTACTTTTTGCATTATTTCAGTAGACTTTACTTTTCACATGCTAAATCAGTTTGTGATAATTATGGATGTACTTTTTCTTTTCTTTTCTAAGATGAATATTTACACACTACTCTGTGATGAATGTATTCTGGATGATATGCCCTTAGCTTCCGCACTCTGTTAATCTACTATACTTAGTATTGTGATGTGTAATAACCCAGGTTGTTATCTTAGTCAATTAGGATTAATTTTAGTCTTAATTTTGATCATAAGTGCTAATTAAGTCAATATGAGTCAACCTCAGAGACCCAGATCAAATCAGGAGTCGATTGGATCAAATCCTGATTTTTGGAAAAAATCCAGAAACCCTAGAATTTGACCCATTTAAATTAACCTCAGATTCAAAAACGGACTTTGCCATTGCGCTCGTTGACCCCAAATTAGCTAGGGGTGAAGTTTTCGTGTCAATCGGAAGTCGTCGAAAATTGGACGAATATTTTAATAATATTAAATACCCCGAAAATCGAGGTATCAAAATACTCGTCGGATCGAAAATCCGACCTTACCGTTGCGTTCCTCACCCCTCAATTAGCTAAGGGTGGATACGTGAGATTTTTTTTTTTGCAAATCAATTAATAATTAAATATTAATTAAATTTAGTTAAGAAAATTAAATAATAAATTAATCAAAAATTGATTTAATATTTAATATTATTATTATTGCGCTGCCGTTAAGTCGCAGACGCCGTCTGCGTCCTCGCGCCGCGCCGTCCGGGATCTGCCGTCCAAGCAGACGGCAGATCTGGACCGTCTGATTGAAGATCAGACGGTCCCGAGGCTTCTCCTTCCTCGCGGAGATCGCTCCGTGTCGGGGCTCGACACGCGGCAGTCGCCGCCTCGCCTCGCCAATCCTCGCTCGCGGAGCCCTCGGACCCTCCGTCATAGCACCATTAAGACCCTATAGTGATGCTTAGGGCTTGCATTTTCGCTCGAATCGAGTTCTGGACGCTCGGCACACCCTCTACCCGAGCCCTAGAAGCTGCAGCCGTTGATCAGGTACCCGCCGTTTTCCCCACTTTATGCGATAATATTGATACAACGTTTTCCTAATGCTTATTCCGGGAGTAGGATTGAGGATTCAAAGGAACCGATCGAACGATAATCGGTTTGATTGTTCGAATTTCAGCAAGCTCAAACAGTCAAAACTGTTAGCCTCTTGGTCCCTCGCCTTGTCCCGTAGGTAATAAACTAGGGTTAGGGTTTCATAGCTAGTCTGTCCACCTCCGGCCGCAGCTCATCCGGTGTCGTCAAGCCCTTGACGTCCCCTGTCGAATGACGTGCGGGTCGAGTCCACCCAACGCCGGGAGCGACGCCAAATCACTAGCCCTAGTCACGGGTGTCCGTCGGGAAGACGAGCCGCAACCTCACTCGGGCCGGGTCAGGTCAACCCGGGCCTACCCAGGGTCGCACGCGCCGCGCGTGCGGGCGCAGCGCCCGGGGGTGGGGCCCGCTGACGCGGTCAGCTGACCGCGCGGGCCCCGCGCCTCTACCGCGGCTCTTCTGGGCGCGCCACGTGGCCCTGTGGGGTCCGCCTGCGTGGCTTCAGCCTATCAAGCTTCGCCACGTGGCCGAGGCAGTCCCGTCGTCATGATAACCTGCAGAAGTAATTATTAGGAAAAAAAAAGAAAATAAAAATACATATATATTTATTTATACAAAACTTTAGGATAATTATATATGTATTTGAATGAATTTTAGGTTATAAAATTACATAAGTATAAAAAAAAGAATCTTTATTACAGAAACAATTATAAATATATATTATATATATACTAATACGTATTACGTTATCTAATTACAATAAACTATAGTTTATATATGTATATACATATATATTAGGTAGATTAATTGATTAGTGTTAAAATTAGGATTAGTAGTTAGGTTAGTATTTTTAATTACTGTTAATTGATATTAAACAGTAAATTAACTTGTTAATTTGCCTAAATCTTAAGAGTAATAATTATGAATTAGTACTGAAATAGTGATTTGCTTAACCTTAATTAAACATGAAAATAATATAATAATTAAACAATAGATTAATTAATAATCAATAATTAATTAATAATTAATAATTAATTGATAATTAATAATTAATAATTAATTAACTTCAGAATTATTTATTTAATTATTACATATAGATTAATATAATTAAAAATATTTAAAATATAGATAGATTAATTATTAAATAATTAATATTAGAATAATCACAGATTAATTACAAAATAATTAAGGGGTTAATAATTACAGAAAAATACATAACCTTATGAAGGAATAGTAAATTAATACAAATTAAATAAATAAATAGTAAAATAATATAAATTGTATTTTTGAATAGTAAAATTTAAAAGTTTAATAACTTTTCGTAGGATGATCCAAACATAGCAAATATATGTCTTAAAATACTAAAAAAATAATTAGAATCAAATGGCATAATGCGGAATTTCGTTTCGGGGTACGCATAACGAAGTAACATTTTAGGACCTCTTTAGGACCCCATAACTTTTGACCCAGTTATCAGAACATAGTCAATATGGGTCTTAAAATACTCAAGAGGTCAGCCCCATCACCGCAGTAGTATTAGTTTTCCCATTTGGATATCAGGATAAAAAGTCAACCCTAGAATTTAGAGTTAACTTTAGTGAAAAATGACCAAATTATCCCTAGAATTCAAATGACCATAACTTGGTCAATTCAACTCCAAATTCAAAAATTCAAGATGCTAACTAGTTTAGAATTTCAATGTCACCAATAAACTGAAATAACATTTAGGTTCTGAGCCCTAAAAATTTAGAAAATTACCAAAATACCCCCAATCTTAGTTAGGTCATAACTTGACCATTCGATGTCCAAATTGGGTCTACTCCCTACCAACATACTCAGTACGTTATAGGGAAGCTATAGAAACTAAGTTTGCTGAAATTAGACTTCAAACGAAAAAGTTCGGTTTTTGTCACCGTTGACCGACTGAAATTTACCAAATTGCCCTTTGAACTTAAAATGTCCATAACTTAGTCAATTGACCTCAGAATGCAGTGTTCTCGGACTCTATGAAATCCTTGAACAGTAAACAACAATAAACTGCATAAAAACTTAGTTTTTAGTAGAGTGAAAGTCACTTAAATGCCCTTAAGTCAAAAATATTTGTTTGAACCTATAGGACCCGTTTCTCGTCCAAATTGGACAAACTTACTGTCTATCCTCAAATTAGACAGTAAGAAATCATATGGAAAAGAGAAACTCCAATTTGGGTACTTAAATCAAAAGTTGACTTTTCGGACCCTAAAGAAGGGGCAAAATGGTCATTTTGCCAAAAATTTAGAATAAACATCCTTAGCCTTTAATTAGTCTTTTAAAATACTAAAACTAGCATTATAATTATATTAGTGACATTTAAGTAAGTAAAATCCACAGTTATGTTAGAACTTAGAATTTTTCCTAAATCTTTAACACTACACCTTAAGGACCCTTCCTGAGACTAGGACTAGATCATAGGATTGATTTCATTCATTAAAAAATAGGGTTTTTCAATGAATGAGTCCTTGGTTTTATTAGTTTCTAGAATTTTCAACTTATTTTTGATTATTCTGCCTTTTGACCTTAGATCTAAGATAGGAGATTCATCATATTAAGTTTGATTACTTAATAGGATTGGCCTTGACTATTAGATTACTATTAGAATGAAACTTAGATTTTAGGTCTTATCCTTTTTGGATTATATGATTAAGCCCAATCTCGTGGTGTTTAATCCATAATCTATAGTTTATTAGTTTTAGTTAGAACGTCTAAAATTATCAATTTGGTCGTAATGATTTACTATTTAACTTTTATAGTCGACTTTGATTTGGTATATTAGGACCTAGCTAGTCCTGATATATTGTAACTTGTAAGGACGAATTTCTAAGTTACACTTGATATGTGGGAAAATGGTGATCCTGAACTTGTGTAATTTGGAATAGTTAGAACGGATAATAGAAAACAGATGGTATCACCATATTAGTAGAGTCCCCTGCTTATTTTGATACTTTGTGCTATGCATTCCTTATGTATTTGAGCTTACTTCATTGGATATTTCATATAAGATAATTTTGTGCATGAAAAATGAAAACTTAGAATATAGGATAACAGTTGCCTTTGGGTCCGGTTTGTGGAGATTATGGTGCACATTTGCCCCGATAGACAGGGGTAAGGTGAGATCAGGATGCCTAACATTCTCATTGAGGAGTGTGTGTTAGGCTTGGGACCCGTATAATCTTGCAGACGTGCTTGACTCCTCAGTTGTTTCTAATAGTTGTCCATAGAAATAAAAGTAAAATAACTAAAATATATTGCATATGTATTGTCTGCCTCTTCAGTCATACAGTATATTCAGTATGGTTGCAGATTAAGATGTTTATATATGGGCCAGTTTGGCCAAGTTTTTTGATATGGCAGTCAGTATACAGAGTTTGATGTGCAGTTTTAGTATTTGGCTATATTTTGGCGTTGTGTATTTAGTCAGCTATTTCTTTGTACAGCTATTATACAGTAGGATGTTAGATTTTGTTGCTATTTATATGTATCACTGCTGAGATTTATTATTGTTGTTTTCATATTTCATTTGATCACCAGCATGTATTAGGATATATCATTTTCTTTCAGCATATGTTTAATTACTTATATTATATGCCCGTTTTGTTTACTTCGCTTTTGAGGCATGTCTTATCCTCCTTCTTGCTTAAGTTATAAAAGTTATTTATAGCTTTTTCTCTTTCTTATTGTATTGCTAGTCACTCCCTGATATATTGTTGCTTAGGAAAATTATGTAAAGTGGTGATATTATAAAACATATAAAAATGTATTAGCCTAAAATATACTTAGACAATTTGTCTAACCAGATTTTCTCTTTTTTGGCTGGGGCCCTACATTATAAAACCGACAATGGCAGGCATATAACAGATAGAAGATCCAATACTTGAGGAGGAGCTATTTATAGAGGAGGAGCAGCAGCTCGGACCAGAGCATATCTAGTCCTTAGACTTATTGTGAGGATGAATGCCTTTACAATTACTTTATATTGAACTTTAATTATTGTAATAATACAGGTACCCTTGACTTTGCATTTGGATTTATATGCTTATATTCTGAATTATATTTTGCACTTATGTTATATTGTGATGCTTGGATATCATTTATTGCTTCCGCACTCTATATATTATAGTGACTGTTAGATTGATTCTGTATTAATCATTCCCTAACCAAGTAGATTGTGGAGTCTATCCTAATCCAATAGTAAGTGAGGGGTTAGCCAGAGTGACACTCCACTCTTAAACATTGTGACGTCTTTTCAGATAACGGTGGAGTTCCTGATAAGAACTCCAAAGTTAAGCGTGCTCATGTGAGAGCACTCCCATGATGGGTGACCTGCTGGGAAGTTATATTCTGAGGGTAAAACTGTGAGGCCTTTCAGGCCAAAGCGGATAATACCTTGGTGCTTAAGAGTTTGGGCTGTTACAAATGGTATCAGAGCAAACCATAGGGTATCAGATAAGAGCTAAGTGCCATACAGGGCAAAGTACCACTTCATGTGAGCAGCCTCTTGAACCCATGATAGTTAAGGTGCTTCATGGTTGTGGGTACCTCTTGCGCCTGTAGGGGTCACCTCTAGTCCTATCTACCCAGCGGATGGTTCTTGGATCTGTGTGTGGATACTGACGAGAACGTCAGTTACTTAAGTTGGGGAGATTGTGATGACTCACTTAAGTAGTAATAAGTGAAACTCTTAAACATCGAGGCGCCTTTTCAGATAACGGT
The DNA here is from genome assembly GCA_016760335.1 of Gastrodia elata. Lineage (NCBI taxonomy): Eukaryota > Viridiplantae > Streptophyta > Magnoliopsida > Asparagales > Orchidaceae > Gastrodia > Gastrodia elata. Next base: position 20,511,993 of record CM028671.1, on the reverse strand, counting down.
GGAGTTCCTGATAAGAACTCTAAAGTTCAGCGTGCTCATGTGAGAGCACTCCCATGATGGGTGACCTGCTAGGAAGTTATATTCTGAGGGCAAAATCGTGAGGCCTTTCAGGCCAAAGCGGACAATACCTTGGTGCTTAAGAGTTTGGGCTGTTACATGATGTGATCAGTATACTGGAAAGACTGATTTATTGACAACGTATATTGGGTCCTTACTTGTTCCTTTAAATCCCATATACGTATTAGTCTAATACTCAAGATAAGTATTTTACTCTTATCTTAAGTATTGGCTCTCGATCCTACTCTTAGATTCGAGTTAGCAGCCTTCATTATGGCTCAGTCTTCTAGCCTATTCGGGAAGATGAGTTTTGCTTGTTCTCATTATCCCGAGTAGCGCACCGCTCTGTCGCCGATTTGATTTACTACTTGTCTTTTGAGCACGGCAACGGGATGGGCGCTACATCGCACGTTGAGGCCAGTATACTAACCTCTAGATTCATTGAAGGTTAACATATTATCCTTGAATCGACACTAATTGTTGATCTTTAAGCAGTAGAACCTGATTCCCTAATTTGGATAGACGAGAGTTTCGTCGATAGGTTCAGGGTTGATTCGAGCTCGATCAACCCTCACTAACGATTGCTAGACGTTTAAGAAGGGTAATTAATTAAGTCAACGATAAGAAGATAAGGAGGAAGTACCTGGTAGGTTCCGACGGTAGAAAAAGGATTTTTTTGCAAAGCTTCCTAATCGATCAGCAGACCTCCACTGAGCTCCTAAATTCACCCACAGCCTCAAACAAGAGCCAAAAGAAGAATGGAAGAGGAAATTAGGGATTAAAGGCTCGAATCGGCCAGCTGGAGGTGAGGACGTCCTTCTCTGTTGTGCTGCAATTGTGGGAGAGGGAGGCGTACAGGGAGTGAGATCTGGTCATTCGTTCAATCGGTCGATTGAACGGCCAGATATGATACTTAAGGTCTGATTAAAATCAGACCGTCTGATCAGATCAAAAAGGCGCAACGGCCACGATTTGACCGAACCGTTGTCCCGTGCGCTGGCCTCACGCATGGGATCAACGCCAAAATGAAAATACTCGTCATTTCTAGGAGTTGCATGAGATGACGCACATGAATCCACAACCCATTATTCAGTGCTGACAAGTGATAAAATCAGTGCATCATGATCTTCTTCTACTGAGACATTCACAGAAGGGTTCTTATGTATTTCCACATTCTAATTTCTTTAAGAAAAAACAATCCTTTTCGAAATGTACAGAGTTTCCACAATTCTAGTATTACGCTTTTCCTTTTCTTGGTTTTGATTTTCCATGCCTTGATTTAAACTATTCTTATTAAATTTCCTGTCTATGTTACTTCCTCTGATTTCAACAATTATAGCTGAAGTAGATGCTTCATTGCTAGATCTCTTCTGTACCTCTTTATTAAATATAAGCCCAACAATATCATCGAATTTTAACTTTACATTTGCTAATGAATTATTGATTACATTAACCAATCCATCCAATCTATTCAACAATGAAGATAAAAGTAACAAAGCTCTCACATCATCCTCAAAATTGATTTCTACAGAGATTAACTGGCTTGCCCCAATATTAAACTCATACGGATGTTATATCACTAAACTGTAGTCTACTATCTTCATGTTGAATAACAACTTCATCAGAAATACCTTATTGGATGTTCTCATACAGTCTAGTTAATGATACCATGAGATCTACTAATGTCTTCTCCTTCACTATCTTGAATGCCACATGCGAGGATAAAGAAAGGCGAATCAAGCCTACTGTCGTTCTGTTGATAACTTTCCAATCTTATTCAGATATAGTTTCAAATTTCTTGATGACTCCTTCCAGTGGCAAGTAGAACTTTTAGCATAGAAAATTCTCCATCTTCATCTTCTAGAAAGCAAAAGTCATGTCGTTGAACTTCTCATTATTGTGTCTCATTTTTTTTGCTATTGCTCCCATTGAAACTTAGAAAACCCTAAAATGACGCTTTGATACCACTTGTTAGGGATGAGACCAAGGTTTGACCACTGAGAGTCGTCAAAATAATAAATGAAATAATAACAAAATCAAGAAATAAATTACATCATAACAATCCTAGCACAAGCCACATGCATATGTACACAAATTCATTTATGTGGAAGATTCAAGTATGGGAAAAATCACGATGATCCACTATCAAAGAGATGAATATAGAGTTGCAAATAACTTATTAATCATTAAAGGAAGGAAGGAAGCACCACTTTTGAGTTTCCTTTTCTTTTTCTCTCTGATTTTTTCACAGCTATCACTCTCATAAAATTTTGCACTCACATAAACCCAACCAAATAATGTAAGCTTATAAATGGCGCATAAAACAAATCCTAAAGTGCCCTAAATAGCTCATGGTGCACGCCGAATTCAGCTTAATTCACTGCAAGTGATTAGGCGCCCAAATCTTGGGCTTGGATTGCTTCAAGTGCGCCTGGGCGCCCAACTTGCTTGGCCAAGCATTTGGGCACATTTGAGTGTCAAAATCTCTGCTGCTGTTGTTGCATTGCGCCAAATTCTCGGCCTACGGATACTGCTGGAGCCCAGAGGTGCACTTGGGCTCCAGGCTCTCTGTTTGCTGGTGCACTCTTACGCCGAAACCCTCCGGGACCCCATTTGCACCTCCTTTGATGATCTGATTTTTCACATCAAAACAATATATGCATCAAATCATATATTCAAGCCTTAGAATCTTCTCAAGAACATCAATAGTGGCCTCAGTAATTATCCCTCGTATCAACCATGTTTATAAATTTAAGCTCCAAGACAACAAAATTTTATTCCCCATACCTTGGTAGCGCCGGGCCCAATTCTAAACATTCCATTGCAAATCCTTTGCCCCAGACGTTGGCTCATTCCTCCTACAAATCCGTACCCATCTCTTGATCTATCTTGAAAATTAGGGTTATAATCGCCTGTAAGGCTAAGCAATACCTATGAAATCATCCATCCTGAACGAGAGAGTTCACCTAGTATTTGTCACTTGCAAATTTATATATAAATTTTAAGAATTTTTAATATTTATCTGGCTATATATATAAATAATACTTTATTAAAATGAATGATAAATCGAGCTTTATATCCTTAATATTCTTACTATTATTATCATCATTAAAAAATATATTTAAAATTTGGTAAACTTTTAATTTTAGTCTTTAAATATTCATTAAGTATATCTATATAGCAATTTACATTTATATGAAAATGTGAATAAATACCGTTAATTTAATAAATAATTATGTTTTAATAAATCCTATCATTATGTTTTCAAAAATTGTAGGAATAGATTTACGGTAATACATGAATAAATGTAATAGTTTATTATAGAATTTCTTCAATAAAATTAAAATCACAATTTTAGAAATACTATAAATGCATTAGTTTTCCTAATTTGAGAAGAGGGCAATGACATAATTCCTAAGAAACTTAAACCCAATAGTGTTCGCATTACGGTCTACAAGATTATTGCCAAGATTCACTCAAATGCTTCCTCCCAAAGATACCACAGGAGAGCCACCTTTATTCAAGAGTGGGATAACAATGAGGACTATCTTACCATCCAAGAAATCCTCTCATGTTTTTCTTATTCCAGCTTGAACTTAGAGCACACGGCCACGAGGCAGATATAGAGCATTTGACCGTAAAACTCCAAGACATGAGCAAGGAGGCTTGATGGATCATTCTGTCAGTACGAGTAAATAACAAATTAATTTAGGTAAAAGCACACCAAACAAAGATGTAGTGCCTCTATGTTCTACTCAAGCTGAAGACCACCATATAAGAGAAGCAATGACATGCTATAAGCAACGTGTGCACTAAATCAATTATTAAGGCATTGTGCCAAGCGCAAATTATTAGCTGACATTATGTATAAAGCATGGAGAGGCAGCCTGTCGAAGTAGCGCGGGAAGACCTGAAATTTAAAAGCGCCACCAAATATTAAAAGCGCACAGCACCAGCACTAACTCTCCCATGAGTAATAACATTATATTTACTAATCACTGCGTTTAGCTATTATCATTGGGGCAACTAAGCATTTATAAAAAATTAATACTAATACTTTTTTACCAACACAAACCGAAATGCGATTCATTTCAGTAAAATTACTGCTATTTTTACCAAAATACAAAACTAGGAAAAGCTTACACTGCTCGCTTATCAATGGAATGATGCAACCACCCTTCTTCACCTGAAAGAGTGAGGGAGAGATCTCTGGCCACAGAAGTCCCTATCCCCTCTCTTTTCCTTCTTGGCTCTTCCATTCAAATCTCTGGCTCGCATATTTTTGAACTCGCCATGCTCGTGCTTTGTCCCTCGCTTTCGAGATGACAAGCTCACATTGTCAAGAGGCACGCTGTCCCTAGGAAAGGGCTCATCGTCGGCCAATTTCCAGTTGTAAATGATATCGCCGTCAAAGCCGGGCTCTTGAGCTGCGGAATTGCCAGCACCCGGAAGGAGGCTGTCGAACGTAAGCTGACCATTGCACCCGCCTTTCCGGTCAAGAAGGGCGGGATCCGGCCTTATTATTGTCCCGAGTATGCTCTTCTGAGAGCCCAGAGATTTTATGACTCTCACATCGGTCAACGACGAGAAAGCCATAGCAAAAGCGGATTTCACCTGCATCAATAACAGGTAAAAACAAATTTTTTAAAAAAAGAAGATGAGCTTCAATAAGAAAGAAAATAGGTGGCCACTGAGAATTGAATTTAAAATATAGAATAACTTCAAAACGTTAACCATTGGGCTATATGACATTTCACATAGATATGTCAAATTTATTCATGAATAATTTGAGATAAGTTGAAAGCACTGCTGAAGTACCCATATTTCTCCCACATTTAGCTCTACCCTTGTTTAAATACCTTCCCATATTTTAGATAAAAATTTTAATATTTTTGAGATGCCATCACATTTATCTGCATTACAAAAATCCTCTTTAACTGCATTACAAAAGTAATATATTTTGATTAAATGACCAGCTTTTTACCTAATTAATATTAGAACATATATATATATATATATAGCACTCAAACTTTATTACTTGAAAAAGTTATTTTCATCTCATCATAAATCTAAAGCGCAGATCACTTTATATTCACCTTATGCAGAAACTTTAAGATTGGTTAAATCTAAGCGTTTTATTGGTAAATATTAAAATCAAGGTGTTGGATGAGTATATTAAAAAGGCCCATAAATGAATCATCTCAAATAGACTTAAAATTGAGTTAAGAAAATAAAAATAGCAAGTAAAACCTTATAATAGTTGAATGAATTTCTCCCGATGTCATTATCTGGAGCCTGCACCACAGGAACACAGTAATAAAAAGCCAATTAACAAAAAAAAATTCAAAATAAACGACGATGAGTAAACAGCCAACCTGGGGATCCTCAATAGATAAAAGATAAGGCTTTTCTGTGTTCAAAAATCTAACAAAAACTTTCAAAAGTGAGAGTATGCGTACAAATTCATAAACACCATAAAGCAAAATCCTTCAAAAACAATGAAATGGAAAATATTGAGCCGATTTATGGAACTAGAGTAATAACAAGAAAGCAAGGCGCATACCCTCTATCACGCTTTAAAAAGAATGTGCTTGACGAGTTACAAGAGATACCAACATCATGAGTATTCAATCTGCGGCCGTAAAATTCAAAAAACTTTACCTGACTTCATGAAAAGCAGCATTGAAATGAGGTGGCAGATTTGAAATTATAAAAATTTTAGTGGTGTCAGTTATACCAAATATCTAGCAAATGCAATCAAATTTAAATGCACGATAAGAACACTTCATTGTTAGAATTTCAATGGTGCAAATGCTGCAGAAAATGTTTTTAACAGAAATTAGTGTCTATTCTTATCTTACAGTTTAAATGGAAAAATTTAGCATATATGTATACATATGTATGTTGACCATAACGGTAAAATGATAGATAAAGCTCATTTGTACAAATAGTTATTAGAAACACCCTTCTGCAATTATTTATGGTCAGCAAAAACTCAATACTTTTTACATTTAAATTAAGAAGTTGAATTGGTTTTCACCTCATACATGCATGCATTTGCATAGATGATAAGAGATGTGCGAGTGGAAAAATATTTCATACCTTGATAAGAGTTTTATCATATCCTCACTTTCTATTGTAAAATGGGGGTTCAATTTTCATTAAATATTAGCATCAATATTCTAAAACTTGATATCCCACAATGATAGCTATATATTCATATTTGCATATAACAAAATTATAGCTATATATTCATATTTGCATATTACACAATTACTTTTCTAAAGGGAGATGAATGGATGCATTATTTGAAGATAATAAATGAATTGAACCACCATAGAGAACAAGAACGACTACGACAAACCATTTTTGTTGGTTCCCCTTCTCAGTCGCATTTTTCACCTACTCCCTCTTCCGCCTCTACCACTATTTGTAATAATGACTAAAATAAAGAAAAGAAGATCTAACTGACATTATTGTAAATTCTATATCTGTGAATTTTTATAGTTTTGCAAAATCATGTTCGATTTGAAATATTGAAGTTCAAGTGTAATCATAATAATTTTTGAGATTTTTAAATAATATTCTGTAATTTTTAAATTTTTATTCAAATTCTCATGGATTGTCTTCATTAAAACTTTAAATAAGATTCCACTGAACTATTTAAACATTTGGAAAGTTAGTTCCTCTCTGACTATCTCAAATTCAGCAAGATCTACAAACAGCAAACTTGGGACACCCCATCAAAAAATATTAAATTAATATAACTTCATTTAATGTTAAGAAATTCTATTTTTTCACATATATTTTAGTTATCATATTCCCATTGAGTTAGTAGACTCCTACAGTGTTCCTATTGTTTAGATTACATAATTTCAATTCACTTTTACTATATATAAATTATCTGTTTTATTTGTTCATAGAATTTTTATATACTTTTAAGTACATAAAGCGACTCTATTTAGAACAAGAAAAACTTGAACAATGTTTATAGAATTATTTCTCAAAATAGTCCTAATTTTTTTAAATTGTCTAAACAATTTCTTGGCTCCTACAAATCCTTGATTGGCCCTAAACTCCAAAATAAAAGCAAAATTAATCCCATAATTTAATTTTAATAACATTAAGTTAGCATGCATTGCAAATAAATGATATTTTGGAGAAAAAAATTGAAGTTGAAAACTATTACGTTTATTCATATTTTACTGTAAATCTATTTTATCGCATTTATTGAAGATACTAATTATAAGGTTAACATCATTTAAGGAACTATTTTGGACAATTTAAAGCGTTGGAGAAACATTTCACTAAATAACTCGATATTAACATATTATTTTATTCAAGCATTTGCATCTTGGATTGCAATTACACCATCAAAAGCTAGTCTGTAGAATCATATTCAGAATTATTTTAGCTTTTAAGAAGACAGATCAACTTTCTTGAGAAAAATAGATAACTGTATTTTACTCTATAATATATCTTTAGTCCTTACAGTTAATAAATAATTTCACTTTAGTCCATGAAATTTTTAAAATTTCACTTTAATCCCTGTAGTGTGCGTGTGATTCTACTTTAGTTCCAAAAGGTTAAAAAAGATTACAATAAGGTGTCCCTATCGAAAGGCCAACCCAAATAAAAACAAAATCACCTAACCAACTACCCTAACAATTTTAATCAACTTGTAAGTCTTTCAATTTACTTTTACTTTTAATTTATGAATTTTAATATTTAATTAATTGAATTGAAACTGTTTTAATTTTGTTAAATTAAAGAACTAAATTGAAACTGTCTAAGAACTGCATAAGCTAAATTGTATTTTACACTACATTATATTATTGGATGCATTGCATTTTTGTTTGCATAACAGCAATAAAGGCTACAGCCACAGCAAACAGGTATTCAATATCATGCCAACTATCACTGAATTTCTTCACCAAAACCTATCTTACGTTTATTCAACTATAGAGCATCTTGTAAAAGGATTCCCTTCGAAAATAATCAAATTTTAAGAAAATATAAGAAGATCACATACCAAAAGAACTCCCAAATTATGCTCCATGAACTTTTGATACCCATGCATATCTGATCTCCAATGCATCTGAGAGTAAAAAAGGCCTTAGAGATAAGCAAGACTGATTGAGTTAAAGTCCAATATTGGCAGCACAGCTGAGCAATCAAGTATACAATAATTTAAATACGTAAGCCTGCATCTTATAAATTCAAATGTCGAGTTATTTCTTAAAGGCACAGTATAGTTCATGTTTATTCTGAGACAGAAGTGCTAAGTGCCAATTTTTAATTAAAATTATTTAAATCGACTGTGCTAAATTGATTTGAACATGAAAACAAAGACGAGTGCTTGAAACAAAAATATGAAGATGGAAGATTAAGTAATTGTGAAGAAAAGAATCGGTAACGACTCATTATATGAAATATGAGTTAAGATGAAAAGATGTCAGAAATTAAACCTAATTGTCTTGGGTATCACAATCAAGGAAGAAGATGCACCAACATAGAATGCATAGAAAAAGATAGAGTAAAACAATATACAATAATAACATGGCTAGTATTAAGAAAGAGTTGTTTAAATGAATCACTATATATATATATATATATATATATATATATATATATATATTATTTATGTCACAACCGCACTCACTCCAGTCTTTCTCGCGAAGATGGTGAAATAGGGTTTCGCTAGGTGGCTTTCGTCGCCACAGCACTTGTTTTCGTCTAAAGTTGAAATACAGCACGACCTGTCGCAATACCTGAAGTCGCGATACGTCGCGGCCTTGAGTCGAGATAGAGTACCCCTTCTAGAGCTCCATCTCAATCATCCAGCTGCGGCTTCAAGTACAATCTCATTTCAAAATGCACTAATTAATGACACTTCACATCTAATCAGGATCAAAGCTATAACAAATCTTCGAGGTAAACTGACTCTCATTCTCTCTAATGAAGAAATTCAAATGCTTGCAAAACCTTTTAAACATACTCGTTGGAAAATTTGCGAATGGGAAACCGCCTGTGATCGACATTCGCAAGTTTCTTCATGGCTTGGGTTAGCGAACTCATATAGCACGGGATTAATTGATTTCCTCTATATCTTCATTAAATTATCAAATGAGGTTGACTACACAAGACTGTTTGCTAAAGGATCATATTTTGCTGATAATTTCTACAAGAAAGGGGTTGAAATGGATGATGTCCTTTGATCCAATGATTGAACCTCCCATTGTTCCAATTTGGATCAATATCCCCTTCAGGTTCATTTGATGTCATACTTTATTTTATTCGCTTTGGGATCTTATTTTAATAAGCTGCACAAAATCAATTTCGCTACCACCAATCCTACAAGACAATTCATGGCACGTGTTATGGTATAGATTGATAGTACTGAAAAATTCGAGTCATAAATTTGGATTGAGAACAAGGAGGTTGGTTATATACAAGAATGTGCTTTTGAAAATATGCCAATGTAGTGCACGCAATGCTCGAAAATTGGTCATGATTTGGGAAACTGCTTGACTTTTCATTCCTACCTCAAAGTGCAAAAAATGACAAATAAAGCTTTCTCCCTTAACTATATGCAAAAAATGATAAGATTTATGTCCCAAAAAAGGAACACCAATGAGGCTGGTGCATCTGCTGAGGTCAACGTAATTGAGACAACGAAGTCAAATGATCCATTTATTAACCCTTCAACTGTGGAGGCAAATCCTGAAATTGGTGATGTCAATGAGGATACAATCGAATATCTAGTTGTAGGAAACTCTATGGTTGATTCTCCGATTAGTGATGGTATGCAGATGGTTGCCTTTGATTCAGTTCATCATTTGTTATAGGCTAATGCTTGCGAAGAACATAATATTCACAACTCGTTTGGCTATTTCTTTGTGGACTAGAGTGTTATTCGAGCCATTCTCAAAAATTGTGGCCTAGATGTTTTGAATCTCCCAATGAACATACATGATGGAGTTGATCGAGGTGGATGACTCGGATAGAACTCGAATGATGAGATTGAGATAAATGAGTTGATTGAGTATCCTTTGGTTGAGTCATATGAGGAATTTCTGTACGGCAAAACGATAGTCGAGATGCCCGAAGATATCATACTGTCGTCGGATCCCTTTGGTGTCAATGGGTACCTTACAGGTTACGAGAAGTGGTCCTCATCAAGGCTTTGGACCGTGCTTTTGGAAGCAGCCAACATTCTAAGCAAGAGGAGCAAAGGGGGGATTGATGTGAGCCCTAAGGATGAGGATGATGGTTTTTATGGAAGTCCCCTCGGAATGGCTTCAAGAGTATATTGATAAAATTCTTATTATTTTGCGCAAGAGAGAAACGGAGAACACCCCCTTCTCCTACCTTAAGGGTACAAGATGATAAGGTTCAATCGAACCTTAATCCGCATGAAGAGGAGTATAACCCGACTGTGGATGGAAGGCCTCGAAATATTTCCTCACCGGACGGAAGTCAGTCAGATAAAAACTATGAGGTGGATTCAATAGAAGAGTCAAATGATATTACTAAAGACTTGAAGAGATTGATTAATTTCCTTGCTATGAATAAGAGAAAAAAAAAGAAAAACGGTAAATGTTCCAAATCCAACAAAAAATTTAGCTATAACATGAGGAAGAGGCAAGATCGCTAATTAAGAGAATTGCTTACTCTAGCATGAAGACAGTCAGCATTTTTTTTTTTTGGAGATCTCTTTTAGAGTTTGGAGGTCATATTTTTTTCTTTTCGGTTTATTTATTTGTTTCTTTTTTTCTTTGTTTTCATGTTTTATGGTCACCAACTCTTTTATCTGTTTGTCTTTTATTATTCAACAGGTTTATTATTATTATTATTATATATATATATATATATGCATGGGATAAAACAAAATTTTAGCATCTCAAGTAAAATGTAATTCCTGGAAAAAGCATGAAACTTTCATAAATATTCTAAAAAAAAACATTTTTGTACCTGTAGGTGTGCTATCAACATTGTAAGAAGGGCATAGGAACCTATTCCGCCTGAATATACCTGAAAGTGAAACAAGAAAAAAAGAAATAATTGGAATCAAATAAAAAGGAGAAAGAGGAAAGTAATGTAAAAATTTTTCAATATCTCAAACCTCATTCAATTCTCTCTGCTGTAGAAAGACTTTCAAAACCAAACACAAGTGTCGTAAAGGAGGAATTTTTTCAACAACATCCTGGATATAGAGATAATTTTCTATTTTAGGGAAAAATTGGGAGAGTACACCCTTCTATTTGATGAAGGCGATAAATAATATGCAAGCGGGATTACAATAATAAAAAGAGGCTCGTGACAACCATTAAGCAAATTACATAATAAAATTATCAACTATATGAAACACCATCTTTGTTCGATATCAGGATGTCCCATAAGAATACATAAGAAAATATCAAGCTTGAGAAATTAAGCCCTTAACAATCCAAGGTCATTTTCACCAAACAGAGTTGACAAGTTATGTGACACTAAAGCTCAGGTAAAAACAGATGAAATTTATGAATCACATATCAATAATTCCAAATCGTTCGGGTTATAATGAATGACAAACAACTCCAACAGTGCTAGTGTCAATTGAAAAAAAAATATTGAGTTGCAGATATAGCAATCATGCTATTGAATGAAACAAAAATATTGAGATAATTCAAGAATGGTGTAATGCCCATGTAAACAAAATTAGTAACCCAATTTAGAAACAACAGCAGAACATTTAAATGTTACATCAAATTTAAAATGCTCTGTTGCTTTTTGAAGTGGCGGATGCTTTATCTGTGTGCATTGGGTGATCCTTACTGAAATGAATTCTGGGATCTTATATTCAATTTTTGCATCAATTCGAGCAATTTTTGATCATGCTCTTTTTCAATTTCATTTTTTTTTTGGTTCTGGATTTGCAATTTCACTAGTGCCTTTTGTGTATTGTATTGTCAGAAGACTTAATACTGCTAGAGGAAAATAATTCATTAAGCTGCTTTACTCACACTTTTTAAATTCTAACTTTAATCTATTCATTAGATTTTAGAGGATATTTTCTCTTAAAATAATCAATAAAATTCTTCAATGAATAGCTCAATTTTACCTGAAGGGGGCATATATTATTTGTTGATATTGATTATGGCCAAAATATATATAAATTTATCATGAAGTATATGATATAATCCCACCATCTAACTTTATAAGCACAGGCTAAGCAGACATTATTTATATCATAATATGGTCAACATTGAGTGAAAAAGTATAGCTCATATTTACATTTTCTTGCATTTGTAACTTTTTTGAATATATGGTGTGAGTTCACTCAACATTCATATTTTTTTTATGGGTCAGAGAGGATAAATAAATCTCCTCAAAATACTTTCTATAATCTAAAAAATGGCTAAGCAGACATTATTTATATCATAATATGGCCAACATTGAGTGAAGCACATTTTCTTGCATTTGTAACTTTTTTCAATATATGGTGTGAGTTCACTCAGCATTCATATTTTTTTATTGGGTCAGGGAGGATTAATAAATCTCCTCAAAATACTTTCTATAATCTAAAAAACCATAATAGAATAGGAGATCTAATTATTTTTGCAACCATAATGGAATAGTGTGAATCTTCCTCATATTTATTTTACAAAATATATTGAACATACATATTATATAATCCTGATAGTTAATCTTTATGATTCTCATTGGGATGTTGTGATGTTGGTTTCTTGATTAAAGACAATTTCCCAACTACGGAACTACTTTTTTTAAGTGCACATTTTTATAGGAGATGTCTTCATCTTGTCTATTATGGGATATGCCTATACATCCTAGAGCAGATAATATGAATTCACATATTTCTCTATTGTCTACTTTTCATTGGAAAAGCAGCAAGACCTAGATATCTATCTTTAATATCCCATGAGAATTTATTACATCTTCATTGTTAAACGGCTAAACAGATTTATATATGCTATTTTTATGGCCCAATAAATATTTGTTTCCAATAAAGCTTCTTCAATTTTTTTTCACCTGATCGGGAGGCATCTCCTTCTTCGATTTTTGTCATATAAATATGATATGATATCCACCATAATTCATTTTAATTGAAGTTGCCATTTTTTCGGTGGCTGGCAACCCTTGAAGATGAGTTATTTCAATAAGAAATTTAGTCTGTGAAGCAAGAAATTTGCAGAAGTCTAAGAAGTTAAAGCCTTTTAGCAATAGTCATCGCAAGAGACAGAATTTACCTTAGAAAATTGATGGAGAATAAGTAAAGAGTTTGTGATGTAGAATATAGTAATAGGTTTTAATATATACCTAAGCTTAGAAGAAGGCTATAGGTTGGGAAAAAAATTAGAATAAAAGAGGCAAATAAAATTTATAAGACTTTAGTGAGAAGCTCCAAGCAACTCTATAGCGTCAAAATTTTTCAAAAATTAAATCTATCCACTATATAGTATAAGAGTAATAATATAAACTTTTATTGCATCATAATAATGGAATTAGATCAGCATAAAATTAAAAAGAATCAATCATTCACCTTTATAGTCAAATTATTCATGGGATAAATCCTCGTGGATATAATATAAACTAGGTTCTTAATATGTGGATCAATGTTTCAATGGATCAGAAACAGTCATTGTGGTTTTGAATGCTCATGACAGGACCTTTTTCAGAGGCCATTCTCATAGAGTTCATTAAGCAACATTCTGCAACAGATGTAGAAACCCATCTTTAGATTGTTGGGAAATATTGGCTGTCCATGGATAGGAAGAAGATTTGCTGGGTGAAGGGGAATCAAATGTTATGCACCTTCATCTGAAGATCATGCAGGAGGAAATTTACTTGCATGTGATTTTCATCAATAGTAACATTAAAATAAGAGACAAATCAAACTCGAGAGTTATTGATGCAGATCTTCCTACAGTGAATTCTTTTCCAGCTTGTGATTCTTTCTGATCACTAGATTTCTTCCAAGCAATATACTTCATTCTTACAAACTTTCTTATTAATTGATTCAAATACTCCATTCAACTATTTTATTCTGTAAATTCAATTATTCAACATTGAAAGAGAACTAATTTTCAGTTTTTATTGAAGGTAACAAATGTAGAAAATGATCAAGTGTTTGCAACATGAAAATTTGTTGCATGATTTTTATATATCAAATATTATTTTTGCAGTGGAAGCCTTTAGACCCCCTAACACATCTTATATTAAATAAGCTGAATATTGCTTAAATAAAGAAATAAATAGTAAAATCCTTAACAGAAAATTCAAGATTAGTTTTCAATTATAATAATCAATAACAGCTTCTGTTTGTTCTATACCAAAGTTTTGCTAGTTGAACACCCCAAATTGTTATCTGATAGTAAGCTGCATTTGTAGGGTCTCTTTAGGAATACTGCAGCTGTTTAAAGTAAAACGAGGTGCAAAAGAAGTAACTCTTTGAAACAACTACTTGAAATAATTAAAATCGTTAAATTATTCAGCTGTCGTGCTGTGAAAGAATAAGAATTACCCAATTAACCATTTAATTATAATTTAAGTAGGTAAGGCCTTTAGTAAGGGGTCATTTGGCTAGGATGGCATCAGCAGCAGTGAGTCATTGTGGGCGGTGGCGCTATTTGATAGGGAGTTTGATGCTAGGGTTGGCAAAGAGATTGATACTAGGATCTCATTGGACTGGCAGAAAATGCATTGCCATGTCAGGCCAGTGTGAGGCTGTGATCAACAGTGAGCAAGATAACACGAGGCCAATAGTGAAATGTAATGATAGTGTTTCAAGACCATGGGACATGATGTAAAGTTATTGCATCGGCATAGCTGAATGTGTTACACTTGCATTGCTGGAAGGATTTCAATATTTTGCAATGTAGTATCGCAAAATGCAGTTGTATAGCACCAGAACTCAATGAATCATGTTCAAATAACACCGTTCTTAGAGACCATATTTTTATAAAAACAGTCTAAGAATAGCCTCAAAGAGTCCCAAGTAATTGCATCAGGTATTAAAAAAGCACAAAAGCTAAACCTAAGCTTAAAATAAACCATACTAATGCATTGTTGGGCCATAACTTGCTTTCCTCAACTTACATCACTGGCATTAATAGTGTGTCCAATAAATATATATACCCACCCATACACACACACTTTTATTTTTTGGGTAATCTATTAGTTTATTAATTTGAATTAAAGATACAACAAATATGTTTGGTGACCTCGAACAAGTAAGAAATAAATTAAAGGACAAATAAAAATAGCAAATGGTCACAAAAAAGAAAATTCATCAGACCAATAAAAAAAGCAGGTAGATGATATTCAAACAGGAGAGAAGCAAGTCGATTAATATCTTCATCTTTTTCATAGGTTGTGCCTTGTTCTTCTATTCATGAATTCCGAGCCAGTCTTCCTTTTCTTTTTCTTACTTTTATTCCTTGTAAATTTCAATATCATCAAATTCAATTTCCGAATCAATTATTTTTTCATTTGAGTCCAAGTCCAAAAGCACTTCTTCATTTGGCTCCACCAACGAGCTGAGTTGGCATCTCCCATAAACACATGGCATACGGGTTGAGCCCAAGTTGAGGCCCCCCCAATCTCCAAAGGGATGCTCGACTCACAATGGTTCGCCAAAGGCGAGGACTGCTCATCATTTGCTAGGAATGGAGTGTCCTCCATCAAAAAACAATTACTAAGTACTAATGGGATTTTATCAATCCATTGTTGAACCATGTGTTCCAAGGGTGATCCCATCAACTTCCTAACTCAAAATGAATGAGCATCCAATGGTCCACCCTGCCTTGCAGCTCTTAACATCATTATCTCTTGCGCTGCTAAAATAACATTTTGAAGCCAATTCGAAGAGAGCATCATAACCCGATAAATCATCAGTGCTTTCCTCGTAACAATGGGGGAAAGCAAAGACCAATGAATTCATCTTTTCTAACATAATTCCACCCACTACAAAATAGCCAAATTCAGACAAGCTACCATTATCTTCCATGAATTCTTGGGCCTCCATGAGAGGCCTTGGGTCCAAGTCAACCACCAAATCATAAAGTTCTTCCCACAATTTACTGCATATTGTAAGAATGGCCCAAATTGCATTCCAATCCACAAAGAAATCTTTAGGAGTCATCGACCACCATTAGTTGATTGTCAATATTTGCGCAAACCCTCTACTTGCAAATCTTGCCAACCAACTCTTGTTGGACCTCGTCAACTTTATAGCCAAGCATCAGATCATTTGACGCATCCTCCCGCACCACATTTCCCATAGGAGGGAGGGTCAATTCTCTTTGGGATATACATGAATTTTTGTTTTTAATATTATTTTTTCCTCTCCTTTGCTGAATGTTTGAGTTAGCACTCTCTCCCCCAATAGATGTGTTTTTGAGCTGAGGATGAAACTTGAAGCATGTAGACATATCATGACCAATAGTGTGACAATCCAAATCTCAGATTCTAATTCTTCGGTTAGGTCAATCTCAATCAAAACTCAAACGATGGGGCGAATAAGATTGGTCGTAGCATAATCAATCTTGAAAGGCTTGCAAATAAGATAGACTATGAAATTAAGTGACATATATATATATATAAATAGACATATATAATAAAGATTAATTTAAAGAGATTGTTTTCCTCATAAGGGCTGCGCTTTACTTAAAAATGCAACTCTCTCAAATTTATCTATTGTTAATTTTTAATAAAAGAAAATATAAAGTGGCTTGACGGGTCATATAATTAAAATTTTTAAAAAAGTGAACAATGGAAAAAGTACAAAGTGAACCTTTCACTTTTTCGTCGCTCTAATTAAATAAAAATTATGTACATCTAAGTTAAAATTATTACCTCTAATTATACATATACAAAAATATATATACACACACAATAAGGATAGATGCGATCATAGATGCATATGATACAATATGTATTATAAATTTTTTGCATCATGAAATTGTGACACGTTTAAATTTTTAATTAAGATTTTCTACTTTTTAAGCAAATAATGTATATCATGATAAAAAATATATTTATTCCTCATCTGTTTTTGTAATAAATATATATATATATATATATATACATAATTACAATATTTCAATTGCACATGTGCACTAGAAAGAATAATTATGATTATCACGAAAGCAATTCAGCAATTTAAAATTCAACCGCTGAAATATAACTTCAAAGCTTTTCTGGAATGACGCATAAATGATAAGAGACGCTTAGGTAAAATGTAACTATCTTCATCACTGCAAATCATACAAATTTATAAATGAATAGATTGTGTTAAAAAATAATACATGAATATATTGTACAGATTAAATGATCAAAACATAAATAGATAGCACAAACACTTTTAGGTCTTTAATTGAATAAAAATACAAATGAAAAATAATGTTGGAATGATGAAATGAATTAACCAAAAACAATTTTACATCAACTAGCATGAAAATACAAAATCAAAAAATAGAGTAACTAGCAGAGAAAGGCACCGTAACATTATATTTTTTAAGAAAATTATAAAATGCCAATTTAGAACCCTTTTCTATGAACAAACTTAATGAAAGGAAGCAATTATATGCAATTCATTTCCACTTCATCATCATCACCAAGTGGCTTCTCATAATTTAACATCATTGACACTTGTCTGTGCTTGTTATCTAATATAATATACATAGCCTGAATAAAGGTTCAATATTGTCATTTATGTGTAATACTTGATCCTGCACAGTAAGTAATACTTTATCCATGCTTGCCCCATCATTTAGTAATGCAAACAACTGCAGTTGCTATAAGTTTCAATAAAAAACATCAAAGTAGACTTTTACTCCTTCAAAAGTTCACGCCATACTGGCTATGTACAAAACTTGGAATGCATATCAAATTTTGCACAAAATGAATTCAAGAACATGCAATAAGGAATTGCAAATGGATTTACGGTTCTTTACAAGTCATTTGTTATGAACTAGCTACGATAGAATTCAAGAATATATAAAAGGGATATAATTGGATTGCAATGAAAATACTATTTGTTATTAAAGAAAAAAAATTATGAATGGACTATATACATGTTTAATGTGCTGAGGATAATGTGCAATACCTTATATGCCATTCCTAACAAATTTTAGGTACTAGTTTGGTGCACGTATTGTACACAACTAAACAGGAATTGGATGATTTTATCCATATTAAAGTGCATGTAATAGCCGTGTGCAGATGTTGTACACAATTATCACAAAACTCGAGGCTATAGTCTAACCTCTTCTGACTATACTAGCAATGCATTATTATAACATAAATGGCTTCAATATTGTGTACACTATCAAGCCAGTTATTTTTAAAATATATTAAATTTGTGCTAATTTAGTGCAGTATTACCTATACTAACTGTATAAAACAACGCCTGTACATACCTAATACAAAGCTTATGGTTCAATCCCAATAACATAAGAAGTGCAGTGGCAGTGTATATAGCAAATGGAATACAGTTAGTTGCAAGGTTATGTTTACTATTGCCAATTCGTACCAGTTAGTATTAGCATAATTTCAAGCCGCTGATATAGCTCCATTAAACAAATGGCAGTATTCCATTTCAATATATGCATGCACATGAATGTCATTGGTCCTTGAGTATATAAAGTTTCAAAAACTGACTGAACAAAAGTTGCTTGCATAACATTAATTTTTAATGAAAGCAAAAGTTTAAGAAACAATTGGCAAAATTTCTCAAGCATATAAATTTGTGTCGATGCATCTTAATGGTATAAGCATCTTCAACATTGATTCACCTACAATGTTCCATCATTTCTGTAATCAGTTTGAGCTCAACGAATTTCAGTATCTTAGACATCCGATACATCTTCATTGACAGCAATATTAAAAAGGTAAATGCATCTTCCTTTATAAGAAATTTCAAGTTCCATTTCTCAAAAAAAAATACAAAAGTGCATGAACAATATATTTATATTATAACATTAACCCTGGAGTTCTTAATGGGAGAAATCCCTTTTTGGCTTCATGTTGGGTTAGAATAAAAGTAAATAGATTTGAAATAAATAAAAAATGTTTGAATAATTGGCAGACAAGTGGCCAACTTTCATTGGTTCATTAAACAAAAAGGAAAGTCATCTGTATAAAATAACTTCATTTTCCTGAGAGAATGCCTACAAAATCTCAAATAGGCCAACTCAAAACAGGATGTCACATAATGAAATAGCATGTCCCAAAAATTGCAAAAAAAGTGAATGCTTATAAAAGATAAAAGCTTTAGAAAGATACCTTAATAAAATTTGCAGCTTTTGGGCCACTATCCATATCAAAACTGTCAAAAAAATGCTAAATGTAACAAAGTCTCGCTGACTTATTAAGCTTGAAACCATAACTCATTTCATGAAAATACAAATGATTACTTTAATGATGCAAACAGCAGGCAATATGACCTGTTCACTGGATCTACAATGTTAATTGTTTACTCTTAAACTCAAAATGATAACATTATATAAGATTATATTGAAATTAGAGTTGTGATTAACAGAAAAACTTAAAATAATAATGTCTTCAAAAAGCTTAACAAATTCATTTTACCTAACTATAACAAATAAGCTGTACATTTTATCTGCACAGTGTCATAATAATATTCACGATGCACACAAATTAAATAGAATAAGTATGATGATCCACAGGCTCAAGGATGTCTTCTAGGTAAAAATGAGACACTTGAAAATAAATAACCATATCATTTATAAATTAATTTCAATTCATTCGAAGAATAAGGATGAAAGTCTCATACTTGCAATTCACTTTCAGTCATGCAATGCATAAAAATCATAGTCACCTAGTAAAGCATACTTGCAACACTTGCGGCAAAACCCTTTTATAAAGTTTTAAAATAAAACCAATAAAACTTTAACAACAACAACATCAAGCTTTATTCCCACTAAGGCATTATCAAATATTATCAGTTTATGAAGAACTCTAACCTGGCTACAAATGAACTTATTTCTCATTCTATTTTTTTTAGAACGCTCACTCATCCACCTTAGCATCCTCATATGTATAACATTTAGTTAGACAGTAAGTTTCTTCTTTCTTTGTCAGTATTAAGCCTCATATAACATAGTCAATTATATAGTTGCTCTATAAAAAAAATTTAAATTTGAGTTGGATTTTCTTACTACACAATGATCTAGAAACACTCCTCCATTTCATCCAACCAGCTTATCCTATTAATCGCATAACTCTTTATTTTACCATTGTTTTAAATAATTGAACCAAGGTATTTGAACGCTTGTTGCATAATCCTCAATAGTTATATCCACGAGATTATGGTTTTTATTACAACTAAACTTACACTCCATGTATTCTATTTTAGATCAACTAAAACAATACCCTTTAGATTCTAAAATAATCAATCAAAACTCGAGTTTTGTATAAATATCATCCTTAATTTTATCAATTAATAGAATTTTATTTGCAAATAACATGCACCAAAGAACTTTCTCTTTAATATTCTTCGTAAGAACATTCATAATTAAAGCAAAAATATATGAACTAAGAGTAGAGCCTTGATATAATCTAATAGTAATTGAAAATTCATTAAGCAAATCACCTTATGATCTAATGCTTTTTATAAATACAATAGATATACCTTAAATAACATCAATAGATAACACAAATTCTCTATCTCAAACTTCAAAAAAAACTTATTTTAATACTCTATCAAGCATATTTAGAATTAATAAAGATTAAACGAAGATCTATTTTTTCACTAATTTCTCCATCAAACCTCTTAGTGTATCGCTTCCATAATAGATCAATCTTGCATAAAACCAAATAAATTTTGTAAAATATAAGTATCCCTTTATAATCTAATATATTAAATCACTCATAAAATTTAAACATACAGCTCATTAGCATAATTATCCTATAATTTACACAATCATGAGCATCATTATTATTCTTGCAAATAAGAATAAAATTATTCTTCCACACATCTGGCATTTTTTTTTGTCTTCAACATAATATTAAATAACATAAAGTCAAAAAATTAGTTCATCACCAAAATATTTTCACACATCAATATGAATGTCATACGATCTTACAAACTTTCCAATATTCATCATCTTTAAGCTTTCAATGTTCGTTTTATTAATTTGTTGAAGCAAAGCACAATTGAAATTATTTTAATAACTATTTGAACTCACTTAAATTTATTGTATAAGTACAATAATAAAAGTTTAATAAAATAATAATCCAACAAAATTGAACATCTTCATTCCTAAATTTTTTTATTATTATCTTTGATATAATTTGTTAGAATCAAATTCTTAATTATATCTCTTAAATTGATTAGCTTATCTATATATATATATATATATATATATATATATATATATATATATATATATCAACATTTTTTGCTTTATCACAAAAATCCTCAAGTGCTGCAATTTTGCCATCACAAAGTATTACTTTAAATTTATAATAAATTAGTTTATAATTCTTTCAATTCTTGCTAAAATAAATTTCAAAATTATTTTTCTTTCTTCATTAATCTCTTTAAAACCAAAACCAATATGATTATTATTAAATTTGTTAGCCATTTGTTTAGCATATCCATTAAAATCTCCTCTTATAAATAACATCTCTTAGAGAAACACTTTGAACCAACTTTTCCAATTTATACCAATTTTTTTTAAATCATATACAATCCTTTATAAAAGGCATAAATACTTGCAATTTTAAATATTATTCCATTAATTATAATCTTTAAAACTATAATTCTATCTCTCAACCTATTAACTTCAACTACATTATATTTTAAAGGAAAATGCTATGGTTACACAAGAATATACACCAAAAAGTATCCAGAACCAATTAGAAATTTTTTTTTTTGTAATTTTTGTATATAAGTCTTATCAAAAAGTGCATTCAACCAATAATCTACTTACACATTGAATTGACATATCATCTATATATGTTGGTGTATACTAGTGTGTAAGTGTAGCAATACTCTATTTTAAATTCTTTCCAAAATAATATCCAAGTCATCCCTATGACTATTCTAACTCGACTACCTAAATCTAAAACCTAAGATATGAATTTCTTTTGCTTTATCTCTCACCCACTTTATTCTTAGAAAAAATAATTATTTTTTATTAATCATATTATCTAACAACTGCTACAGTGAGAGTACAAATTTTAACTACCTATACTAAATTAGTATCATAGACAAGCTTATTTGCTGGCATTCATTCATAATGCGGAAACCCTAGCTTATTTGACAAGCACTCGAGCATCTATGTAGCAATCCTTACACAATTTTCACTATATTCAGGCAATATCGATGCGTCTTTTTCATAAAATACCCTAGATAGAGCAAAATATCTTAAATGATTCATATCAAAAAAAGATTTGACAAAGCTTTACATTGATTGACAACCTAGCACAACTCTCCTTTCTAATTCAATACTTGGGACCTAGAAGTTAAACAAAAAAAAAAGATAATGGAAGAAAACATGTGAAACAAAAAAGTTCAACCAATTTTAGAAAAAGTACAAAGCAAACATGTGAAACAAAAAAGTTATCTTGATAATTATAGAATATGATATGGTTTTGCTTCACATACAAAACAATAAATTGAAAGGTTGAGGTTGTAAGACCCAATCATTCATTATGACTCATTCAAAATCATAGGGATGATTGGTTAAATTGCAATTTTATTAACATGTCATCCTATATGAAGATAAATATGACTATCAATGATGAAATTTTAAAGTTATTTAAATAATCACTAGTAGACAATGAGGTTCAACAAATACGAGAGGGTGGTTTCTATAATTAAGTATATCAAAACAAAACTTGAGTATTCAATATATGATGACTATATTGTTCATTCACTAGTAAAAAGGTGCAAGTTGTAAGATTCAACCCATTTGTTATGATTCATTGTAAATCATAGAAGATTGTGAAATTGCAATCCATCTTACAGAAAGATCAACTTATTTGTCATTACAAAAAAAATCTAATTTGTTGATAAATTTGATTATTAATACAGAAAAAAGTACTAACCTAAGAAGACGAATCAAATCCATCTTTAATTGAGAATCACAATATAAAACTGGAGAATCATTGTATAACGGTTGTAATGTTTGAATATGAACACCAAGATTATAAAAGATGAATTAAGGACTTATGAAAATGTTACAAAAGGACAACCTCCATGACATGTGGTGCATTCTAAAGGACTCTTTGCTCAGCATCTATTTCAATTAGTAGAATGAATCAAGTTAACTGGTAAAGTCATGATCCAAGTGGATCTGAAGCTATGATTAAAGTGAATCTGAATCACAGATCTGGAGTATGATAGATGACTAAAATAAAAAATGCACCCTCTTAGGACTCATTAATCGGGCTTGAGAATGCACATCCTGAAGGTATTTCATCAATTTTTTGTTATTTTTCTTTTACTAGATTTTTAGTTGGAAATCATTCTTTGTATTTAGAGATAAATAACCTGGAATATGGGATTCCAGTAGATATTGTCTACCCCACTCTTGCTTTCAATTAGAGAATAGAATTTACCTTGTGTACCATATAAAGAACATGATGCAATAAAGATCAAGATTTGAATTCGCCAAAACCGATATTCTCTCTCCTTTCCTCTCCACTACCCATCTCTTTTCCCCTTCTCTATTTCTACAACTGCAGAAACAGAGATGCAGAAGGCCTCCCCTTTTTTTCGCTCTCCCCTTGATTTTTGGAAAAAACTAGAAGATAAAAAGGCATGGAAACAAGCACGGGCAACTATATTCTGATTTAAAGTTCACTATTCAGAACAGATTTAATGGTAAACTAGCTGTTCATGTGTGGTTGTCTAATATGTCACAAAATAGTGATCTTATTATAACGGGTACAAATTTCCATTATTTATTGAAGCGTAATTGCAGCAAAGAGATGATGACTAGAAGGAAGAAATCAACTAGACATAGCACCATTTCTTTTCACATTCATACTCACTACTTTGGGATTAATTATTCTGGCATTGGTTGTTCAAATAATTGAGTTAGAACGATTTTATCACAGCCTGTCCGTAAAAACCTAGGTAGACCACAGTTTATTAGTGTTCTGTCCGAGTTTATTAAAATTTTCTTGTTAAGATATTATAGTCATACTGAGAGGGCTTTGAGATTGCATCACACGACTATGCTTAAAATTATTGAATAATTTGTGAGTGCTTCCTGGAGTGACCGCTTGCGCACATTCCCTCTTAAAGTTGGTGTTCTGTACTCCCTTTTCTCTATTGATCGGTATCAATAGATACTTTTCACTATGTTTGGTTGGTGTTGAAGTTTGCTTCATTCTTTAAGCTAATGCAACTGTTTATTCTGTGATGCTTTCAATAGTTCATGTATCACTAATAGCTAAATGAAATATAAAAACTAAATCAGCAATCATTTATTGTGTTGCTGGAGCACCCACATTTAATATTGCTTTGCTGTATACTTTTGTAGGTACAAGAGATAGAGTGTAGCATTAAGTATCAAATAAGGCCATCATTATCTTCTGTTGTTGAATATTCCACACTGGGATTGGTTTTATTTCCAGAAATTAGAGTAAAAGTGCACGAGAAGGACAAAAAGAAATTTTCTTCTAAATTAATAAGTACGGATAAAACTTTAGAGATTTTTACAAATATAACACAAACTTAATAATATTTTACATATATAACACAAACTTAATAATATTTTACATATATAACACAACTCTTTAAATATTATAAAAAGATAACATTTAAACTCAAAATTGCCAAGGCAGCCGAGCAGTCAAGGACGGCAAGCTCGGACTAGACCACCTTGCAGTGGCGGACACTCTGAGAGACTTGTCGACATAAGTGATAGAGAATTTGAGTTAAGAAGTGATTTTTGTGAATTTTTCTTAAAGTTTGTGGATTTTTTGTAATATTTAAAAGAGTTGTGTTAAATATGTAAAATGCTATTAAGTTTGTGTTATGTTATGTAAGAACCCCAAAAATTAATATGATTGAAAGCACCTGCAAAATATAAAAAAACAAAGCAAAACCCAAAAAAGATCGTAACAAAGAACAAGTTCATAGAACAAGCCAGAATAAAATAAAGATTCATGATAAATGTCTGCAAAAAGAACAAATACCTTATATCAAATGCAATTCCACTCTGTTTTTCAACAAACTTCACAATTGGCACACGGGCTTTCGCTATAACCTTAACAAAAGCATACCATTGTATGATGAGAGTAGAAGAATATATTTTGGCTATTCACTCCAAGAGAGAAAGATGTATCGACAGTAAAGGAAGGTAGTGAAATCATCTCAACAATTCAAAAATGTCTGCTAACCTGCATCTTTTTAGCAATTCCTTTTTGTGACAATGCCCTGGAAAGAGCATAAAGACCGGTTTGAGGAGTGTTTACCCTTGTATCCAAAATTACAACCTACAATAGGTTAAATATGCTAATCAAAGACAGTATTATATAATTATCATTACATTGGGAAAAATATGTGTAAATATGTTGAAAATGCTGACAAATTTGAGTAAAATTGTTTAATAAGAGGTTATTACATAATAATTTAGATGAAATCAACAGAATTAAAAAAAAAAAAAGATGCTTTATTGGGAGAATAATGCCTTCCAAGGAGGCAAATTATGCAGCCGATAAACTTTAAACTCCACTATTTGAGATGATAGAAGTTTTCAACTGTTGCCATCTTTTGCAAACCCAAGCATACTATGAATTGTAATATCAGAAAATCTTATTCAAGTTCAATAAAATTCAGAAATCTGAAGATAGAAATACTTGCATCAATATCACTAGTGGGAAGATAGAGACCCGTTTTGAATGATCCAAAAACTTCCACCTAAAGTTCATTGTACAAGAAAGTAAAATGAAGAATATTATCTGTGAACAGATTAATATAGAAATAACGTCTAAATTAATGAAAAGAAGCAATTATTGAGCATACTCTGCAGTGAGGCCAAATATATTTGACCACTTGAAAAACACGATCTACAGCAGTAGCTCGTTTTACTTGTTCTTCAGGGGTTGGTGCAACAAATTCAGAAAAGTCAAGTATCTCTGCAATTATCATGATTAATCCAAATATTAAATAAAGTTTCATTCAAAATAAATAAAAAACAGCAATTAGAAAGAGTGGAGCTCAAACAAATTTCAATGTAACCACTAAGCTAACAAATGGTAGTGTATGGCATTGTGAACTTGTGTTGATAAATGTTGTATAGTTGTTGCAAAAATCGACACAGCCGAAATATCAAATCGTTCATCATACAAAAGTCATCCAATATCAAAATCCTCCGCCTCGTCCCTCAGGATGTCATACAATCTAATTGGAAGTTTATCTCTCAAAAAAAACATAATCGCCCTCCCCAGTGAGCAAAAAAGACAAAACCGCAATGTGGTTGCATTCATGTGTACGATGAACAAACAAGAAGTTGCGAAAACCCAACAGGAAAGAAAAAAAGTTCATATGGCGAGTCGAACTACATGTTCTCTGTGCTGCTCCCAAGCATGTCTGATCCGACACAACGTTGTAAGGCAGGCACTCAATATTAATGTCATCCATCTCAAGCATCCAGTACTGGGCTACCCACTGGAGGAGTACCGAAATTAAATCTGGGCACGAGCTCAGAGCTCTGCCCAATCCAATGGGGCTGGCCTAACAGAAAATTAGAGCTAGGATGAGCAAATGAGTCCAGCAGCATTTTCTGGCAAGACCAACCCGACCCGATAACTTATTTGGCCGGATCCGGGTTTGCTTCAAAAAAACTTAGCACGACCTGAAATAACAAAACTACGAACTCGGGGAGCCTCCAACAGTAGTTATTAAAACATAATCTGATCCAAGTCGTCCAACTTTTGAACAAATGGTTGATAATGATCCTAGAATTAGGCTAAATAAAAAAGCAAGTTTCCACTGTTTCGACCTAATTTATTTGCATTTCTCGAATCTCTCACTTTGACTCTCTCGTCACAACTCACAGCTCTCCTCTAGTTCTAAGGCTTTTGGTTGGGCATCTAAGTCTCTCTGGCTTCTACCTTCTTTCATTGTCGGTTAGATCTACTGTGTTGTACCATTGTGGTAATCTGTCTTCCTTCATCTCCAGTTCTAGGGTTCGGTATAAGAGAAATTTTTTGTTGTTTCGACTTAAATTTGCTTCTTACTGTTTTTAGCGCATGCACGCAATCATGCTGCAGAGTAAGGGAATAATTATAAATTTTTTTTAGGGATTCTGGCCTCATTTTAAGGATTTATGTTCTCTGAATGTCTAAATTTGCAATTTGCAATATCTTTATTCTCAATGAACAATTGATAAAATATTGTAAGGCAATTTTTTTATGTGGTTCTTCATATAATTAGGATTTCTACCAGAGTAATGGAGTTGATTTCATTTAAAGTTTCTGGAATAATTTTAAAATTTAAACTATAAATTTTAATTTTTTTATCTATTTGCTCATTGCTGCATATAGACTGAAGTCTGAAAATCTCATCGAGTCTTTGGATCACTATCACTGCACAAGCTCTTTGCTACACATGCTCTTTGCAGCATTTAGCCATACTCTTTGTTGCACGCAAATCTCACCGAGTTTTTAGGCTTTATTTGTGTCTTCATATATTCGGTGTATAAAATAAATTACACACTGAACAGCCCTGCACATGAACATGCTCTTTGCAGCCATGCAACGTATGTCATGCAGTTATGGCTTCATAAGAGCTAACTTCATATAGGGTTTTTGGCTTCAATCCTAGCATTAGTATTATAAATATTATCTGTTTGTACATATTTATAGTTAGGGTTTTATATTTACAATTATGTAGCCCAGCATGCCCAAAATTCTAACATTATTATTATGCAGTTAATTTTACATTTAAAGTTTGTTATGCAGTTACACAGACAATTCAAACATTACTGTTATGCAATTCTAACACAATTACAGTTATGCATTCAGTTTTACAGTAGAATCTGTCTAAATTAATCCTCCATAAATTAATAATCTCTATTAATTAATAATATGGGTCAGTCCCGAGCTCGGTCCTTTGCATCAATTAATAAACCTCTGTTATTTGATTATTAATTGTAACGAGCGTTCCCGACAATTTCATAATTTTATATTCCCTACATAAGGTACTGTGAAAATGTGAAAGAACACTATGGAAATAGCCTAGGAACTGTTAAAGAATTGGCGAATATCCTTCTGGATCATCTGGTTTACACGGATTTTGCTGAGCTTGTCCTTCATGCGCTGGAGAGAAAGGATGAATTCCTGGGAGTCCGCCTCCTGCTGCATCCAGAATCTTTCAAGTGTCTGAAGCATTTTCTGCGCCTCGGCTGGGAATATCTTTGGGTGCTCCTGACTGTCATCGTCAGCGTCATCGGCTTCCCCTGTCGTCAACTGATTATCGACGACGTCGTCGATGTCCGGGACGAAGACCACCTCCTGCTCAGCGGGGCAATCCAGCAGGTTGCTGATGTCCATCGGATTGAGATAGCGAAACTGGCGAATCTGTGACACCAGCTCTTCAACAACGCCATTATCCATAAGCTCGTCCTCTTGAACTGGCATTGTGCCAGTTGGCTCTTACCGAATCTTGCAATGGCAGAAGCAATTATGGATAGTTTTACAGTTGACTTCTGTAGCCCAGGCTGGCACAGCCATCTGAATGACTTGCAGGACGTCAATCTTCTCTGGTTGCTCAACATTTTCATCCAGATGCTGAAGAACCATTCGACCAGTGCAGTCTCCATTATCGGATATTTGACTGCCCGCTGACGCTTGCTTTTAAGGTTTGCCTCATCCGTGTCGTGCTTGAGCAAATATGCCTTCCGTTTGAGGGTGTTGGAAATGGTACCTTGGCTGACTATTAGGTTGTGCGTTTCCTGAAGCCAGGTGACAAGCTCGGTCTGCGTCAGCTTTGGGTTGTCTCTGTGATGTTTGCAAAGACCGATGCGGATGCTATCCGTCATGGTGGTGTGCTTTGCTCCTTGAAGCGGCATCGTTGTCGGTGGTTCTGGGTGTGTTGGGCGTGTGAAAAATGGACGATTTCTAATGACTTTTAAATATATCACCGTGGCGGTCCCGAGATTATTAATTTGGATATCCTGCAAGCTTCCCAAGATTATTAATTAATAACCTCCATAAATTAATAGACTAGTGGCGGTCCCGAGATTATTAATTTAGACAGATTCTACTGTACTTATCTTTTTGCACACATTCTAGTAGCTATTGCATATTTGGATGAGTGCTCTTTCAGCATTGTCAAATTAATATATATCTAAAATTATGATTTTTAATTTTTACTTTAAATGGCAACTAATGAACCTGCTGTTAACACGCCAAATATTAATAATGCTTCTAAAAGGTATGAGACAATTACTAAGAAAATTAAGTTTTCTTATAAAGTGTGGGAAGACTTCAACAAATTAAAGGATGATGCTCTTATAATTAGATATTAAAAACTCAATGTAATCATTGCAATCTTATTTATTTGTTCAATCCAAGAATGATACTTCACACATAAAGAAACATTTGGATAAATGCTTCAAGTAAAACAACCAACACATAAAACAAATGATGTTAGCCAATAGATCAACTTCTGAGGGCAGTAGTTCGTTAAAATCATTCAAATTTAACATTGAACAGTCATATGAAGCCTTAATAGGTTTGTTGTCTGTAGAAAATATCCTTTCAATATAGTCAAGCAATTCAAAAGTTATTTGTGCCCAAATTTTAAAAATACTAGTAAGAGAACCCTTAAACGGGGTGTAGTTCCAAGGTATCTTATAGAAAGGGATGTATTAAAGGATCTTTTAATAAGTCTCAGGTAAATTTTGTTTAACTTTTAACAATTTGAGTTCAAATACAACAAAGATGAAAATGGTAATGCAAAGTTAAAGTGAACGGTATTGACCACTTAAATGCCCGTTTAACTTCGAAAAATGTTTGGTAAGTCAACTGAAGCTAGTTTTGATGAAACTTTAGGAGAATGTTGTAGTGCATATTAAAAATTAATGTAATTTTATTTTTATAAAATTTGATGGCCGTTTGAAAGGTTTATGAGCAGCAAAATGAATGGGTGTCGGATTTTGAGTAAGTTTCGTTAAAGTGGTATTTGATGGCGAAAACAAAAAATGGATTTTAGTGAAATAAAGTGAAAATTGTGGGTAACAGAAAATACAACGTGAACAAATAGAAATAAATATAAAATAAAAGATAAATCCCAAGTATACTACAAAATGGAAACAAATTTTGGTGAAATAAAGTGAAAAAGGTTAGTAACAAAAAATGCTATAAGATCAAACAAAAAAAAATGCAAAAATATAAAAAGATAAATCTAAATATTATCTACAAATTAGGTTCTTAAAGGGTATACACATCTTCAAAATCTTCGACTATGCACACCAAAGAAGAGCGATGGCTATTCACACCAATATAAGAGCTCTCAAGTCTTTTTTAGAAAATAACACTCATTAATTACTCCAAAAAACAAAGCATATCTATAGAAGTAGGCACCCCATTATATACCAAGGTGTCCTTTCACATCCCACCAACACACATAAATATAGCATAAACAAAGCGATACTAATGTATGGGTGCTAATAACATACCCACAAAAGTATAGAACAACATAAGACGCAACCAACATAGGTAAAAAATAACATGACCCTAAGCACAACACTATATGATGCAACACCCGCTCAACTTTAAGCTATGTTCAGTGAAAATGCCCGAGCCATGGGCATCATCCTCATGTGAGTCATATATCATACATCAGATTCTTGCCCACGACAAAACTGCTTTGCTTTGAACTCTTCATATGACAACCAAGTGTCTTTTGACTACAGTCTATCCTTCCATCGCATCAGGAATCGGTGTTCAATCTGCTCTCCTGTAATAATCCCAATAGAAATAATAGCATCAATCTCAAAAGAAAATTGTTGGAGAATTACTAAAAACGGTTTACCATTCAGCCCCTTTGAAGACAACTAAATTTTCTTATAGAAGCTCTTTAGAAAATGAAATTAAATCTTCAACATTGAATATAGGATTTATAAGCATATCAAAAGGCAAATCAACCGAATAAGCATTCGGCCCAATTTTTCTAAGAATCTCAAGAGGTCATATTGCTCCAACATAAAACCTTTTATATTTGATCATGGAATATCGTTCTAAGAAAATATGATTGAGCACATAATCACATTCATTAAAATTCTAGCTAAATCTAGTCATGTTAACTTATGAAGCATAATCTTCATTATTTTCTCAATTTGATTTACAATTTCATAATGCATTTTATGAAATCCTTAGCAAAAGCAAAAGCAATATCAAAATGTGTATGGTTAGGTTTCCAAGATTGTACCCATAAATTATTTCAAATGGGGTTCACTTTGTTACCCTAGAAATAGTACTATTTTAGGCAAATGTCATTGTAATGTGCAAATCCCAAGTAACTAAGTTCTCCACCACTAAGATCCTTACTAGATTCACTAATAATTTATTTATCATTTTAATTAAACCATCCGTTTGTGAGTGTAATGATGACAAAAACTTTAGTGTCTTGTCCATAAACTACTATGGGCTCAAACTCTCCCATAAAAAACTTTTTTGGAGTAAAGCTTCTACTTGTCATTAAAGTTCAGCTTGCTCCCCAAGATACAGATGGTGGTGTGTCAAGTTGAGAAGTTGATAACCCAATACTAAATTAATAGCGTGTTGAATTTCTTGTAGAGATGGTAACTCCTTAAGTGACATCTTCGAAAATTTCCTAAGGAAATTCACAATGGTGCAGGAATTATAGATTCCTCAGTATTGAGGGTAACTTCTTTGACGTGTAAGACTTGAACCCCTTCAAAACTCTCATACTCTTGACGTAAAGTGTGGTATTCTACTGAATCTATAATAAGTGCATGGAAAGATTTTTAAGCTCCCTAGGTAGGATGGTTGCAAGTAGGACATCAAAAATCAAAGATAATGTGGCAATTATAATCAACTGAAGTTTAGTCCCCATCTTTTGCTTTGATGCAATAGGTATCGTATTAATACAATCCTTCTGTGGATAAGTGAAAGTATCTGACATGGATGCAAGAAGTGATCCAGTAGTAGTACTAGTTGGTGTGAAAGGTATCTTAAGATCTGTTAGATATTTTAATTATTTGTGATAATAATATGGCCATTACTTATCACACAAAATCTCTCGTAACCCATGTAATTCTCCTAGGTTCACTTCTCATTCCTTTTTAGAGGTAGTTATTCAAAAATATTTTTGCAATGCTAATTAATTTCATGCGTGAAAACGTAACTCGTTCAAAATCATTCCGATTGAATATATTTTGTTCAATTGGTTCATCCAGTCTAAAAACTTTTCAAGATCATATGTTCCATCATACATAAAAATCTCTACTTTGGTCTTACTCTAGGATCATCTTATTATAACTTGAGTGGGCCCCTCCTCAGATACAAATCATCAAATTCATTCTAAAAGTCTTTCTCCTTATGAATTTTACCTCTCCTATAATCTAGTTTATGCCTAATCTCATAAAAGTAGTCATCCCTAACTTGAGGTGAAAGATCATGATGTGCCTTCAATCTAATTTGGGGTGTTGGATGATCAAGTGGTGGTTGGGATGTTAATTGTTCCTAAAGTGCATTACCTCTAAGTCTCGCCTAAATTGGAATTCTATTATAGCCATAGAAGTCTCTGAACCCTCAACTCACTAATTTAGCCCAATCCAAATTAGTACTTGATTAGCATGATGCTCTTAATTTGCTAAAATTAAAATAAAGTGCAATGAAAAATTGCAAACAAATATATTAAAAATAACAAAAGTATACACGATTACAAAGATAAAAAGTAACTAGCAATTGTTTCAATTTTAGATTCAATGCAACTCAAACACACACTAGAAGGATTATTTTGGTAGCTCACACACTCACAAAAAATTGCTTAAAAGTTATGATAAATTTTAAGGTCAACTGGTTGGTTAATGAAATGTGGAGATTCACTCAATCAAACGAGCACATTAAACTTATACAAAACTTGCAATTTATATGTAAACACCTATATCCCAATATTTAAATCAAATTTCAGGCTTTATGAATGTGATGACCCGACATTCGGGTGGTTACATACCACAGAATCATATTGAGCAATTGGAGAGAATAGAGCATACACATACAAAAGCCAAAGATATTTTCCATTCATTTCAAAATTACATAATACAAAAATCTTCATCGTACATCACGAATATTGTTGAACCTTTTGTTTTTAGAAATAAAGAGAAAATAAAAGATAAACAAAAGTTAGTGACATCATCGTAGATCCATCGATACTTTGATAATTTAAGATTTTAAAGTTCTTATTCAGGCTCTCCCAGAAGTACCTGACCTGTATTGTACAGAAAATAATATCGGGATTGAAATTCCCAGTAATTAGAGAATACTTTAAGTACCACATTAAACAAAATAAGATTACATTTTTATAAAAGCAAAAATGCAATTAGCAGATATAATGATATAATAAAATGCAGGAAGATTAATAAAATAACGCGAAAGAAATAAAAATTTCCTGCAACAAGTATTATCACAAAGATGGTAGCTACTTGAAGTCTTTTTTCCAATAACCAACACGAACAAAATGATGTTGGTAACTTGATTTTTTTTTCCAATAACCAACTACGAATGTCACTGATGTCAATTTTCCAGTGACAACTACGAATAAAATGATGTTTGTTACTTGACGTCTTTTTTCCAATAACCAACCACTAATGTCACTGATGTCATTTTTTCCAATGACAACCACGAATAAAATGATGTTGGTTACTTGATTTTTTTTCCAATAACCAACCACAAATATCACTAATTTCATTTTTCCAGTGACCCACAAATGTTACTGATGTCATTTCCAGTAACCCACGAATATTACCACGTTGATTCTGAACAACCAACTAAGCTTTAATTGAATTTAGCTCAAAGCAAATAAGCAAAGCTAAGCAGCAATAAATTATATAAAGTAATACATATCATATACTGGGTACCTTTGTTCTTTAAGATCCAATATTTGACAATTCCAATTTTGAATCTGCATTTAAAATTGGATATTTAAAATTAGCTTTTTAATCCAATATTCTTAGGAGTAATTATTATATTCTTTTTCATTCTATTTTTCTTTCATTTTTACATTAGATTGGCATTTATTATTATGATAATAATAATAACATACAAAAGTAGAAGACAGAATGAAAATGACAAAAATTAAATTACAAAAAGTAATAATAATAATAAAATATTAGAATGAAAAGTGTCTGAATGAAAACATAGTCATCTTATAACATATATACTTATTTATCATTATTGATTAATGACAACAATACTAATGTGATGACATAATCTTTATCATATTTATTTTCTTAATAATGATTATTAAGTATATATGAAAAGAATACATAATACTAAAATATCCTCGTCTCTACCTCATTTCCCTCTCCTCTTACCTAGGATAGTATTGCCGGGAGGCTGAGGGAGGCCGGACGGCTGCAGGAGGTGGCCGAAATGGTAGCTGGCTAGTGACCGGCAAGAGGAGGGTTGCTGCTGGAAGGGGAGGGCTGAAGGAAGGGGAAGATAAAGGCTGGCTGGTTTGGAGGGTCCGAAAGGGTGGTCGGGATGGCTGCCGGGGTGGCCGGGGTGGCTGCCGAGTGGCTGTCAGGGCTGGCGGCTGCCTGGGGGAGGGGCAGGTAGCAAGGGAGAGGGGGCTGGCTGGTGTTGGGAGGAGATTTTGTGGGGGGAAAGGAGGGAGGGGTTTAAATAGAAGAAGGGGGGAAGAGGCAGTGATGCAGCAATGGGGCCCTCCCAGGCGCGGAAGATGTAACGACCCAATGTCTTACTTATCAAATTAGGTCAAAACCCGCTTCAAACATCAGGACCTCGGGGAATTTCAAATTATTGCAAACAAATTTCAATTAGATAGAAAAATAATTTTTAGATCAAAGTGCCCTAATTTGGGAGAATTCGGATAACAAAAACTCCCGCTTTATTTTTCTGAATTAATTAAATCCAATAATTTAAGACATTGAAATACGTGTCAGAATTCATCATTTTCAATGTCATTGTGTTAAGTATATTATTTAAAGGCTACTCGAAAAGTTTCGTCAAATTCTGAGCGCCAGTTTGATCGTGGTTAATTTTTGAAGTTTTAAACCTCAAAAATTAATATAAAATAAAATATTTGTCCGAATCGAAAATTTTTGGCGCGAGGGTGTTCGTAATGTTACAACACACCTCGGTGTTAAGTTTCATTGTATTTGGATGCCAAACAATGAAAAAATACGATTAATTTAAATTTATATAGTTTTGAAGAATTTCCTTAAGAAATTCTTCTCTTCCCCGTTCTTCCGCCAGTTTCCGCATGCATGGGCGCTAATTAGCGCCTGAATGGCGATTTAATCCCCTTGTCCCCTTACCCCTTATCCTGCTCTCCCCTCCCCACACAGCAGCAGCCCTCTCCTCCCCTCCCCACACAGCAGCAGCTCTCTTCTCCTCTCCACACACAGCAGCAGCCCTCTCCTCCCCTTCCCACACAGCAGCAGCCCTCTTCTCCCCTCCCCACACAGCAGCAACCCTCTTCTCCTCTCCCCACACAGCTGCAGACCTTTCCTCCTCTCCCCCACACAGCAGCAGCCTTCTCCTCCCTCTCCCACAACCACTAGTAACCCAGCCTCTCCATCCTGCCCTCCAGCAAGCAGCCGGCCAGCAGCAGCCCCTCCTGCTGCAACCCTCCCTCATCCGGCCAGCTAGCCCCCGCTGCCCCGGCAACCTCCTGCCAGCTCCCTTCAGCCACGTCCGGCCTCCCTCTGGCTTTCAGCAACCTCAGGTAACAGGAGAAGAAAAATAGGAAGAAAATAATATGAGATTTTTAATTTTTTATTTTTTTTATTTCATTTCTTATTACTAAATATACTATTATATTATGTCATTAATTAATAATGAATAACAATATAAATATTAGAAAATGACTATTACTTCCATACTGTCTATTTCAATTCAAGCATTTTTATTCTGTCATTTTTATTTTCTTATTATTACTATTGTTATTATTATATTCTGCAATTTATGCAGTCATTTCCATTCTGTCTTTCATACATTATTATTATCATTCTCATTATTAAAATGATAATAATAATGCTATTATAAATATTATTGCCACATCAGTAACTTAAAAATACGGACTTCTATCAAGTTGAGAAAATGAAAGAGAAACAGAATAGAAACGAAGATAATAATATTGGCTAAAAAGGCTAATTTAAAATATCAAAAACATAAATGCAGATTGAGCGAACTGTCACTCATCCGAACTGTCGAACTGTTAAACTTTGAACTTATAGAACAAGATATCAGATGTATTTTATTACTCTTGTTTAAATATATTTTTCTGCTCAGCATTGCACAAATTTGATAAAAGTGCTTTTTAAAGTCACATAAAATGATATATGAACAAGTTTGGATAAGTGAGAAGTAAGAGTTTCATGTTGCTTTATACTTTTTGTTTGATCAAACAACCGCTAGGACGGGGCTGTCCGACATCGGGAGTTAAGGAGCCTATACTAATAAGCCTTTGAGGGGGCAGGTATAGAGGGAAGTTGAGATATGTAAAACAAAAAAATGAACCCCCATTTTTCTCAATTTTGTACTTGCCCAACAAAATCATATTTTATCTCAGATATCAAGCACTAAAAATTCTGTATTTATTTTTGTGACTACAATTATTTTTATGCTAAGTTTCAAGTACAATCGAAACAGGTTTGCAGGGATAAGTTTGTACAACTTTTATTTCCTGTCAAATATTGATTATTTTGCTTATTATTTAACATTTGTAAATATGACATCTATCAGTACTTAGTTTCACAACTAACTGGTATTTGAATGCCCGCACTTTTGAAACGTGCCCAGATCAGGAGTTCATCATTGATGAAAAGTGCTAAGAACTGAGCAGTGCTGATACTGCTACCTGTTGATCCACCGTTTTCTTTTTGACTCTATCTATTTCTTTTAAAAAGTTTGACGTCCGAATACAACGAAACTTGACACCGAGGTGTGTTACGACGTAACGAACGCCCTCACATCGATAATTTTTTATTCAAATAAATATTTTATTTTATATTAATTTCTGAAGTTTTAAACTTCAAAAATTAATTTAAGTTAAACCGACGATCCAAAATTAATGAGACTTCATGAGCAGCTTTTCAATAATGTACTTAACATAACGACACAAAAATCGATGAATTCACACACATATTTTAATGTTCTTGATTTAATGAATTTAAGAAAATTCAAAAATCAAAGCAGGAGTTCCGTCATCCGAATTTCTCTCAAACTATGGCACTTTGATATAAAAATTTATTTCTATCTAGAGGTATTTTTTGTTTGCACTAATTTAAAATTCTCCGAAATCCTGATTTCTGAGGTAGGATTTGACCTAATTTACAAAGTAACGACATTGGGTCGTTCAATGAAAGCTTAAAATGCAATAAAATAATATACCAACTCGTGTGAGGGCGAACGAATCACCACTCACGAGTCAAAACTTATGTTTCTTCCTTCATATATGAGTGTAAGATCCTTTCAAAATTATAACTAGAGCATAGGCATCGATTTCAGGATTCCAACGACGTAAACAGCACGTGAATCAAAGCTCGAACGACGGAGAACGAAGCGTCGGAAGTCGGCAACAACGAAAATGAGTGATTGTGGACGCGTGTGCAAGCTAGCATGCACATGTGTGTTGGGCTCGAAGCAGTCTTATTCAAGTCGGGTCGGGCTAGTTTGAGTTGTGTAGGCCAGCTAGGGTTCCACGTGCTGGGAATCACAAAGCGATTTTGATAGCGGTTTCCAAAAGTGATTATTGGAAGAGTGGTTTCCAATAATAGTTTTCGACTGTGACTGCCATCAACAGTGGTCGATGGCGGTGGTGGGAACAGTAAAAAATAAAAAAATTCAAAAAAATCGGAGTATAAGGCTCATGATGAGTAGGACAACTTTTCTTTCTGCCCAAAAATATGAAAATCCACCATAATATGTGGCACAATGTTGAAGTAAATGATTTTGAGCATTTAAATGACCATTCAACTTCAGGAAAATATTTGATGGGTCAAATAAAGTCGAATTTAGATGAAAAGAAAAATGCTATGAATGATGTTAAAAATCTATATAACTTTATTTTATAAGATTTGATAATTGTTTGAGAGATTTATGGGCTGTGAAATGAAAGGGTATCGAGTTTTGTGTAGGTTTCATTGGAGGGGTATTGGATGGCCAAAACAAATGCGAATTTAAGAATTCTATGAGATCAAATAGAAAAAATACAAAAATAAAAGATAAATTCCTAGACTATCAACACCTTAAGTTCTTAAAGGTTATACGAACCTTCAAGGCCTTCAATTAGGCACACTGAAGGGGAGCAATGGCTATCCACATGAACACGAGCTCTCAAATCTTTTTTCAAGAAATAGCATTTCTTAACCACTCCAAAAAGAATATGAAGTATATATATATATATAAGTAAGCACCCATCATATCCCACGGTGTTCTTAAATATCCTACCAACACACATAAATATAACATAAGAATAGTGACACTAATGCATAGATACTAACAACACACCCACAAAAGTATTAAACATAAAGCAGCACGCGACGCTAGCAGCATGGGTCCAAAATAATATAACCAAAATACAACATAATATGATGCAGCGCTTGCTTAACCTCCAGGTATGTTTCGTGCAAATGCTCAAGCTATAAATTTCCTCATGTGAGGAGCCTATTCTACATCAATATATATGCATAATTGCTTATTATAATGATGGAGAGAACACTTCAAATCCTAAATTAAAAAATTTCATGTTTAGACTTAAAGTGATATTTTCTTGACATGTTCTATCTTACACAATTGCATTGGCAAGTACTATGTGTATGCCTTGTATTTTATCATTGCTGACAAATATATAATATATAATACATGGTAGCCAACCGAGGGAAATACCACAAATGTTGAACCTTGATTCTCTAGCTTTGACTTCTCATCATGAACAAGGAGCACCTACGGAATATAATTAGCAACTCCTTGTAATAGAAGAAAAGTTTCAGCCTTATCACAAGTTAACGGATTAAAGCATGGCACCTCAAATAATTTGTTCACGTGTTGGTTTCATCAGGTATCTTATTTATATCCTTTTTTTGGTCTATTGGTAGTAAGCTAGCATAGCTAGCTAGTTACATGTGTTGTATTATGTTGTTAAGTTAATGAGTTAATTTATTAAAGAATAAAAATATTATGTCATTTCATAATTTGGCTTCTATTTAACAACACCAAACATTAGTCCTTCAAAGTGGGGTTAACTGCATGATTCTTTTATTTCCATTGCACATGATCAAATAAGGCTCTCTAAAATCCAAATAAAAAGATCCATTCTAATGGTTTCTTTTTATTATTTTTTTGATCTACCACTTCCTCTTTTAACATGAGCAAAATTCATAAACTCAATTTTCTAACAGGTGCATCGAACTGCATGTACTTAGTACATTCAAACTATCTAAAAAGCAACATTCTCTAATTTAACCGCTATGAATTGACTTGTTTCTCATTCTATCTTATTGAGCATACCCACTCATCAATCATAGAATCCTCATATCTATAACACTTAGTTTATCAATAAGCTTCTTCTTTGTTGATCAACAATCAATCCTATATAACATAACACGTATCCGATTAATTACACCGCTCTCTATTTCACCATTACTTAAAATAATTGAATATCTCACTCTTCTTGATCACATGACCCTCAATAGTTACTTCCACAAGATTATGGCTTCTATTATAATCCAATTTACACTCCAAATATTTTATTATAGATAATGATCAACAAAAATAAAATATTTTATATTCTAAAGTAGACCTTCACAACTCCAAATGATTTTAATGGCACTAAAATAATATGAGATATTGACTAGGTCAACATCTCCACATCTTACAAATTTAGTAAGGGATTTCATATATTTTACTTTAAACTTTTATTTATCAATTAACTTGCATATAACAATTATTAAATATAAATTTATATTACTATTTCGTTGTTGTTATTATTATTTTGTAACTCACGGGAAACAAAAGTAGGTCTTGGATTGATGAAAGATCTTACCCTTGTGAAGTTGAAGCATGGGACTCCGAAACTTGCTCCCTGCGCGAAACCATGTCGACTCGGAAGTAATCAGGCGAGCCTCCTCCGGCGAACAAGGAGCGGCAGCAGTGGAAACTATTTGGAGGGAAAGGGAGTGATCGACGTTTCCGTGAGGAGGAGAAAGGTCAGATAAATCGAGGGAGAAATAATCGGAGACCGGAATGTCGATGATTAGGTCGGAGGATGCCGAAATTTCGGT
This sequence comes from Gastrodia elata, assembly GCA_016760335.1. Lineage (NCBI taxonomy): Eukaryota > Viridiplantae > Streptophyta > Magnoliopsida > Asparagales > Orchidaceae > Gastrodia > Gastrodia elata. Next base: position 20,471,452 of record CM028671.1, on the reverse strand, counting down.
CCGGTAAACGGAGTACGATCCTGAGGCATCGGGGTATTGTTCGCCGCCGGAAAATTCCAAAGGATCGAGGGTCTCGTATACATAGCTTATGGTAGCCGTCTCTTTCTCCATCCCCGGATGATCGAAGGCCACGCCGACGGATTAGTAAATATATATATATATATATATATATATACTGGAAAGATAAATCGAATACAATTTTTTCAATTTTTTTTATTTTTTTATTTATAAAAAATGTAGGGTCCACTAATCATTTTTATTCTCATAAATTTTGTTTTTAGTAGCGTCTCGCATCTCTTCAAATTCCTAAATCTTTTCAAATCGGATTCATTTCTAGTGAGCATACACCAACATAGGATCAATGGGCGAGGATCTTAGAGCAAAGGAGGTGTCCCACAGGGGTCCTTAAGACAGCAAACAATGTGATTAATTATATTAGAAAGGTGGACAACATCAGCTTTGTGATGAGTAGGACAAATGAGAGAGAGGAGGCAAATGGACTCTCGGTGGGTGGCGTTGCGTCTGTTAATGGCACCGGAAGAGTCTCCGACACATTGAATCCATCCGCTGGTAGCGATCCTATAGGCTTCTCAAGGTCGTCAATGGCGATCCGATATGTGCAAAGTCGAAAAGCTTGGATAGTGGAGAGACAATTTGGGATTTTAGTTCAGCCAATAAGTTTTTTTTTTATTGTGTTACTTAAATTTTGGCTCAGCTTTTCACAAGAAAAAAATTTTTGTGAAAGTTATCTATGTTTAAAATATAATTCATTTGAGTTGGCAGTGTATAATTATTTTATTTGAATTACAAAATTTTAAAGAAATGCATCATTTTATGGGAGTTAATTTTTGGTCCATTTGAAATGAGAATATATCTATGAATTATTGTATATTTATTTTTATATTGTTGTTTTATCAAATTGTGGTATTTTACATAAATTCAATTTGATTATAATGCTAACTTTATTTAATCAAAAAATTGTCAACAGGGTCTTTATCTTTCTTTTCTATGCTTTGCATGATCGAATTAGAAGAGTTATGGAGAATCGTATATCTTTCGCTGAATGATTGAGAGAATGGTTAATGCACAATAAAATAGAATTTTTTTTTAGTTGTTTGATCCGGTGCTAATTTTTTTTTCAGCTCCTTTAGCCTTTGAATACTATCATATTTGACTTTGATTTCGCCTTTTTTTTTTCTTACTTTTATTCAAATTAGTAAATCTAACAAGCATTAATGTTATCCAACGTTTATTTTCCTCTTATGAATTTATCTACTTTTGAGCAACAAATCTTTTTAATTATTTGTGTTGTTTTTCAAGTCACAATATTATTTTTCTTATAATCTGTTTGCAACATCTTATTTTTTTAATTGCATAGATTCATGTTTTTGAAGTTTTTATTTTCATTTTGATAGGGAAATTGAGGCAAAGGAGATGGATTCTTCAAGGTAAAAAATGTTTCCAAAAATGAATGTGGTGCATTATATGAAATTTGAATTAAGCTGTTTATAATTATATTTTAAATCGAGTCAATTTGATCATCGATACCTCTTTATTTGACACCAACAAAGTAATTATTATCATTTTCTAATTTTATATAACCAGAGGTTTTTTCTTTGGAGGAGAGCAGTGATTGAATGAAATATTGTTCGTCAGGGCCACACTTCGACAAGTAAATAACAAAACAGAATCATGAAAGCGAGGCCTCAAAGGACTTTTTTTTGTATGCTATGCACTTTAATGAAGTTCAATATTTTAAGTACCACTAGTAATATTTTAAGTACCACATGTATTAAAGCTTTGATTTTTTATCTAAAATTCATTTCAAGCAAAACTACCATCATAAACTTTTCAACAATCTTGACAGCCTCTAAAAACACGAAAAAAGCAAGGCAATGGATGATGTGCGAGAAATGGCTTCGATCATTATATTTTTTATTGCTAATTAGAGAACCCTGGAGCTCTATTTTAATTAGTTTATTTTGTTTTTTTTCGTTCTTTTTTATTCTTGAATACAAGTGACAATAAATTCTCAAGAGTCGGCCTTTATGGATAAGCTTGGATTTTTTGGCATTGAATCGACTATAAGTTATACTCTCAATCTTTACCTATGTCTGAATAAAAATGTGTAGTGTATTTGTTTGATTGTATGACTAAAAGCATTTTTTCAATCTTAATCAGAAGTTACATTCTTACTTCTATTTAATAGTTGTATAAATGTATTAGACTTGCCAAAAACTCTAATCTATGTGCTTTAGCTATATAAATTTTAACTTAGAAATATAATATCAAGCCCTTTTTATATCAATACTAAGTACTCCTATATTTTAAATAATTTAAACCTTACTTTTTTTTCTTAACAACTTCAATACTGTGTTTCTAATAATTTTTAAGTGTTCTCACCTTCTGGCATTCCTAACACGTTTTTCTTTTCATTGGGCCGATCCATTTGTGTTGTTGTTGTCGTCGCATCTTCGTCAACCCTTAAATTGATCATCATGTGCCAACGAAGTTGTTTAGATATTCATATGTTTTCCTTGATATTTGAGATTCAATGCAATATGCAGCATGCGGTATTCCTTTCATTTTAACCTATTTGTAATTTGAACTTTAAGAGTTAAGCATGTTTTCATAGGGAGTTCAATGCAGTATGCATTTAATTTATGCCTTTACTCAATGTTTGGCCTTTATAGGTATTGGGTAACTTTTTCTTTTAATTTATGTTGAATTTCATTAAAAAAAACTTAGGTTTCAAAACATGTGTAAGTATTAGTTCTTCAAATCTTTTGAGTTGATTTGAAGAGATCCGATCTACTTAGGTTTCAGATTCGAACTCAAATCTTTTGAGTTGAGTATACTCGACTCATCTAGTCAATTTTGATTCAAAAAAGTTCGAGTTCAAGCTTTACTAGAATTTGATCGAATCAGCTCGAAAATATAAAAATTTGTATTTTTATAAACAACACAACTTTGGCATGGGAGAGAATCGAACTTGAGATCGGAGAGATGAAACTAAGACATTGTTATCATCGGGCTAAGTAATTTCTTCTACCGATGGTATAAAATTTTTTCATTTGACATAATTCAAGTGACTCAATTTTAAGTTCGATTCAAGTCATACCCAACTCGAACTCGATTCAAATTGGGTTCAAATCAAACCATTCAACTCGAGAATAAGCTCAAAAATTTCGAGCTGAGTTCGAGCCGACTCAAAACTCGAATGAGTTTTGAAATTTCTGGTGAAATTGTTAGCCCTAGTGTGTAAGAGCACTGCTAAAGTATCTCAATTTCTCTCAAAGAACACCTAAAGAAAAATAATTACTATCAATTATAAAAGATGAATAAGTTTTATACTAGTGATCCTACATTTCTCTCTCCCCTCTTTAATAACTCTCCCATGATTTTTGAGAGAAATTGAGATATTTTTTTAGCTGTCATAGCATTTTTTCTTGATGTAATACAATAAGTTGTGTGCCCATTGTTCTCTCGCAATCTTGTCTTTTCTTTTTGCCTATCTTTTGGGAGTTCGGGGCAAGACATTGTTAGGATTTACAGTATTTTTATTAAAAAAATAATAAAATAAAATATATCTACAAATATCCCTGTACATCACACAAGCATCCTAAAACTAACAAAGATAATGAGGCCTACTTCAATAATTTCGTGGGCCTTGCCCTCTATTCCTTGGGCTGGGTATATCATTGGGGGATAAACTTCTATGGCGTTTTTCTCATCAAAATATAACCAGGAATTGAAAGTTCAAATCATGCTGTTCATTTTACTCTCAAATCAAACAGTAAAGAAAAGTTCAACTGAATCCATCAATCAACAGTATATTCCCAATATTAAACTTAAAAGCAAAATATAGCACTTCAAAAATGGCAAATTCAAATGAAGGAGACGGAAATTTATATAAACGCCATGCTCACAACTCCATAATTTCAGGCAGCAGAGCCTTGCAATTTGTTATATATAAAATATAACAGAGAAAGTACCTTCAACTCTCGTGGAAAAAACAACCTCCGCAGGAGCTCCCTATTTTGATGTACAAACCGCCTGCTCATCCATCTACAATACAGCAATACAGGAACACTTGTCTAAAGATTCAACGATCGATGATTAAGATCTTATAAGTTAGTCAGCTATAATATAATATCATCATCACAAAAAAATCAAGAAAATAAAAAATAGAAGGGAATTAATAAAGTATGACTTATTTGGCACTTAAAACTATGGTTTCACTAAATCAATGCAGTTACTAAGTGGACACATAGACAATCAGTTATTTTTTCGTCTAACCTTTGTGTACGTTCATTCGTAAGAGTTCCAATCATCAAGGCATTGGAGAACAAACAACAAGCAAGCACAAAATTGAATAAACGCAACATAAACAACCATTAAACTGGGAAGACCAAACGAAAAGGCGAGGACCTGCTTTACTAAACAGAGAAAAGTGGCTGAATAATAACAAAAATAAATGCCCTGAATTCCTCTATAAATATATACAAGAAAGATTAGACATATAAACATATAAAAACTCCTAAAATACCCCTACATGACTTTTTTGGTCCAAGTGCACTGCCTCTTGACCCTCATGACAACACAGCATCCTCGTCAAGGACGCTACCCACTAGGACCATGTCTAATGGGAACGCATGCATCAAGTTCAAAAAGGGATGCCAAATTTGAGGCACGCAACAAACACTTGCTATGCGTTTTTTTTTTTTTGTCTTCCTATTCCTCATTTAAGATGAGAAAAGTTTGTTAATTCGCATAACCCTAGTACTTTTAAGTCAATAAGAGCACCGTCACCCCACTTCTTAAACAAAACGAGATTCAATTATTAGGGAAAGGATTGGCACATACGGCTAATGTTATATCATAATATTTAATGTTGTCTTCATCACAAACAACTAAGGAATAAGAGAATCATCTCAAGGGATGACAATTGGAAAGGTAGAAAAAATTGAAAAAGTGTAAAATCACAACATTCAACAAAGTATAGAAATAAAAAAATATGCACAAACCATAACATCATTAAGAAGGTATATCAATGATGCTAGAAAGATCAAGATTGAAGCTTGAATGCGGCATATTTATTATAAGAATTAACATACAGCCTAAAATATTACATTCATCAACTTCCATTCCACTCTAAATGAATATTTCAAAAGCAATTGGAAAAGAATACAATATAAGATCAAATATTATAAAGTACATTGTGTAAGAAATTGACTCAATGGCTTATAAACATTTTTTAAACCCAAAAATAGAATTAGATAAGCAGATTGCTTTAAGAAAGATTTTTGAGTTCAACGAACACTGAAAAAAAAAAAAGATTATACTTTAAGAAGAATTGAGACACTATTAAGATAGCACTTGAAAAATTAAACTTGACTGGTTCCCAAAACATATCAAGCATTTGAATAATGAAAGCTGGCCGTAAGCCCAAAGGTTAAACAGGAAAGCAAGAAAAACAGAGTACGAAATGAGTGAATAAAAACATAAAAATATCACTTAATCTTAAAGCCAGAGAGAGTTCATGTGCCCTGCTTTTAGTTTGTATGGTTTAACCATTCTCATAAGAATGAAAAGTCTTATCTGGGACCTTGCTTGCATGCACTGGAACTTCTTCATACATCTTCCTTGCCAGCTGATTGAATAAAGTATATATGAGTGATTAATTCAGACTATAATGTCATATTTAATCAGTTATTGGGAATAAAATTGCTGGCATCATTCCCTTCTCATAGAACTTTTAAAGGTAAATCTAAATCATTCACAAGTGGACAAAACAATATTTTGTAGTTCACATCAGCCAAATTACCATCGACCGAGCAATATGTTAATAAAGGCCAAGCATAAAGATGCATTTAGTTAATACATTCACATGGCAAGTAATTAGATATACTTAGCGCCTGAAACAGTAAAGCTTTCCAGATACTTTAATATTTTAGCATAACAAATGCAAAAAGAGTTCAATTGCACTTGCCCAAATAAAATACAGATTCAACTTTCGGATAAAAAAATTTGACCTTTCCATTTCCATTGGATACTCAAATATATGTTTGTACTTTTGCATTAAAATAACATTAAAAATTTCATTTAAATAATCATCCACCAAACAAGAGCTGCTAACCAAAAAAATTATTATTCCTACACTGATTCATAATAAAAGATAAAAAATTATACATAACTAAAGTAATAAAAACAATTACAACAATTTTGATTAATATAAAATGTTACTTTAGATTCAACTAAATCACTTAAATATACTAAAAATTAGATATTTAACTTAAATTCAACTAGGATCACTTAACACTATTAGGAATCATACATTAACTTAGTTCAACTAGGATGATTTATAGCTACTATAAATTAGACATCTAACTTAAATTCAACTATGATCACTTGGGTCAGTTAGAAATGAGACGTTTCAACTAAAATCACTTAGATCTACTAGGATTCAAGCATTTAACTAAAAATTAATTAGAATCACCTAGATTTACAAGGTATCACACAACTAAGCTCTTATCTTGTATGCTTGATCTACTATATTGATATTTTGTTTCATCTAATAGTTTTACTTTATAAATTTTTTTGCACAAATTTTATATTAGAGTTTTTTGTTGAAGTAGTCCCCTAACTATTGAAAAATACCCATTTAATCTCAAAACTTATTTAAATGCTCAAAAGAGTCCCATAACTTTTTTTAAAAACCCTAACTAGTCCCAATTTATGTTTTCCATCCTTTTTCAATAAAATGTTAAATTTATGAAAGGCATTTAGTAATTTGAAAAAAACTACAACAACAACACTACCAAGTCTTAATCCCACTAAGTGGGGTCAACTATATGAATCCTTTGTTTCCATTATGCACAATCAAATAGAAATCCCTCCCTATGTTCAAAATAGAGAAGATCCTACCTAATGGTCAAAGTGATTTGCAAAAAAACTTAGAAAAAATTTATGTTACAATTTTAAAAGTATGTTAAAACTACTAATATTATTTTTAACATTTGTTATCATATTTAAATTTGCATCAAATCATTGGTAACAATAATTCTTTTAATTTTAACATTAATTTTTTAATATATATATTTTACAAATCACTAAAATGTCCTTCATGAATTTAACATTTCTGACAAAATGGACAAAAAAATTAAAATAGGACTAATTATAGCTTTAAAAAAAGAGTTGAATGACCATTTTGAGCATTTAAATAAACCAAAGACCGAATTGAGCATTTTCAATTTTTGGGGATCACAAAATAAATCAATTATATTATGTCATACTGAACATTTTCTTATTCACATTAAAAATTGGAGGAAAAGTTATTTGTGGGCTCAAATAAGTGTTTTGAAAAACTTTGCACTTTGAGAGTGCGCAAGCTTCGAGAGGCATGTGTTTCGAGAGATGTGGACATGAGAGTTGTTTTGTGCTAAGATATGAGAGATTTGAGAGACATGTATTGATCTTGTAATTACAGTTAAAAGTTGAAATGCATGGGAGTTACTCAAAAGTAAATCAGTGAAGTTAGCGGTATGTGTAGGCGTGGAATGACACCGTGGTTAAGTTTTTAGGAGCAACGCTATTCACGTGTTCCATGGTAGTGATTAGTTACACGACCCGACACGTAAAGTTTGCATTTGGACAACGATCTCACCTTGTGTATGCGTAGAAGAAGGTGATAAATCACATGCGTAGATTCCATGCCTGAATAGTGCAATCATTAGATCTGTAAGGTAAATAATGGGCTGAGATTGTTAATGAGCATGCATAATCTGATGCGGGTCATGAAGGATACTTTGTTGAAGGTTGCCGATAAAGCTTCAATTGAACGACAAGTTGAGGACCTTGATTCAAGAGCTGCAAAAAGGCATCCTTAGAGTCATTGATGAGAAAGAAACAGATGGATGAATATTGAAGGTCAAAAGCATCATGCACAACAACAAGCTGAGAGTGCAAACCAGTTGATACCTAAACTGTGTTGCTTTTTTTTTCTTTTCATCATTTCAATTCTTCCATTTTAATTGTGAGAACTAGCTCGATAAAGATTTAATTAAGATCTTTTTTTTTCTTTAAATTTTTTCATCAATTATCTTAGTAAATGTGTAGTCTCTATGGTAGATCTGTCATGCATCAAACCAAATTAATTTTATGAAAATTAAGTATCTCATCTTAAATTGGAATCCCTCTCAAAGTTTCAAAGTGTGGCTCATCAAATTGATTCTCCTATTACTTGCCTAATTTTGCGCACTGCCTTTATTCTTGAAAATAGCACAACAATACTTCTCCACTCATTTGACATCTTTTGTCTTAAAAATAGTATTAAATAACTTTGAGAGAACAATTCTTTAGTGAGGATTGTGCACAACAGATGTCTCATTTAAACATTTCATCTACCTTCTTTAAGGCTTTCCAAATCTTAATTTTACTAACCTTCCAAAAATATTGCAATTGATATTATATTTGTAACTACTAAACTTATATTAATTACATTGGTATAATATTTATTGAAGTTTTGAGTATAATAATTCTTCTTGTATAATCAATATTATTATTCCTAAAAATGAAATTTTTAATCATTTTAATACATTTTACTAGAGTCAAGCATTCAGCCATTTCATTTTTTAATTTGGAAACTTAAATATGTTTCTCTCCAAATGCAGCATTTCACCTTTCATACAAAACATCAAAAGTTGCAATCTTAATATCGTAAATTATTATTTTAGATTCACAATAAGCTAACTTATAATTTTTTCAATGCACATAATCCTTACATTTAAATCATTTTATATAAAAAAATTTTTCATTACTCTTTTCACAAACATCTTGTTATCACACCGTTAAACTCTTCACAATTAAATGTTCTTCCTTTTAATTAAGTATTTATTTAGTCATCTTACAAATATAGCTAGCAATTAAATTTCATATAAATTTGATTCACCTTCAAAATCATATTGTTCAAACTCTAAAATTTTGTTCTCACGAATATCCTATGCTACGTTTCTTAAAATTCCATCATCTGCTCTTTGGACATAATCTTTAGATTAATCTTTTTTTCGTACTCCTTAGTTTTCAAATCTAAAACCAATGATCAAATTATAACGTCACCAAATTATCACCTAGCATAACATTACAATCCTTCCAATATAAACAATCTCTTTTTTACCATAATTAATAATTTGAGTTATAGAAATCTCATTCTCTTTTCTTAAAATGATTATTAACAATCATAAAAGCTAAAATAAACTTCAAATTTATCATTCTTCATTAATCTCTCCAAAATCAAAATACCATAAACAATCTCTTTTTTACTTTATTTCCCATTTATCCATTCAAGTTAGTGAATAGAGAGAGACATGTGAAAATAATTGCATACATCTTGAAGGATAGTAGCATCCTTCCATCCCTCCAGCCCGCTTTCTCTCTCTCTCTCTCTCTATATATATATATATATATGCATATGAGAAAATTAGCAAAATGTTATATTAACTCTTGCAAAATATACAAATATCATTAACCCTTGTAAATACTTTTTTGGTCCCTTAATTTTATCTAAGCAATTTTTTTATCTGCTATTATTTGTTCGTAACGCCCCGCCTCTTCCGTTCAAAAATTACACGTATAGGCGTCTCTCCAACAGGTATATCAGAAGCACTTCTTCATCTACAAGTTGCGATTGTTCCCGGTTGCGATTTCGTTTATAGTGATTTCGTCACAGGTGCGGCTTTTTTAATTTTTTTTGGCTATAGATTGAGATTTATTTTCCTACAGATTGACGAGCTTGCAATTTATTTTTTAATGTCTCATTGCCTCTCTGCATCTCTCACTGTCGCTCGATTATATTGCGATTTCTTCCTCGACATCTCGTCTCTGTGTCTATCATGTTACAAAATCGTAATCGGGGAGAAATCACGAACTCATCGACCTGTAGGAGAATAAATCATAACCTGTAGACAAAAAAATTAAAGTTGCGCCCGGGGCAAAATCATTGTAGACAAAATCGAAAATGAGAAGAAATTGCAACATGTAGACAAACAAAAAGTGCTTCGAATATATCCGCTGAAAAAATGCAATTACCCTTACTTTTTGAATGGCATGGACGGGGAGTTGAAAAAAATAATGGCAATGACCAAAAAAATCACAAATAAAAGTGAAAGGACCAAAAAAATTTACAAGAGTCAATAAATATTTTGAACATCTTTCAAGAGTAAAAGACCATTTTGATATTTTTCTAAATATACACAGTATACACACACTAGCATTTAATTGATACATACACAAGAAAATGGAAACATGAGTGAACATTTTCTAAGAAATATTATGTTTTAATAAAATAACATCAAACCTTGATGTGCTTAAACCATTAATTAAACACAGATTAATAATGTAAATATACACATACTTGTAAGAATACATAGCCACAATCTTATTTACCAGAAAACCAAATTCTTCAATTAAATGCTTGAACGGAAGAGGCGGGGCGTTACGAACAAATAATAGCATCATATAAAAAACAAAACATGCTACAATTATATAATATGTTTCTATACTGCAAATTCAAACAGTTTACTTTAGACAAGCACAAGCACTTTAAATGATAAGACATGCGTTAGTTTTCTGATATCTAAAATTCATTTAGTACTGAATTTTCTACAATTAAAGCATATACTAAAGAGCCATTTGAGCATGTATTAGTTGTTCAAGCATACCCTATTTTGGCCCTTAGTATTGATTAGAACATGTATCCTATACCTACCCTAATACCACCTGGCTAAGTAATTTTCTCATTCTAGGATAAAATACAATCCTTCACTTTAGCTCAATTTATAGCCAATCTTAAAATATCATGACCGGATCCAATAAGTGTTGAGAACAAAAATCTAACAATAAGAGATCTTAAAGTTTTTAAACTTTCATAAGCTATAGACTAAGTGATTGTATACAATAACAATGACACATTCTGTTTTAATCTCATTAGGTGGGGTCTATTACATGAATCATTTGTTTCTATTGTACAAGATCAAAAAGAAACCCCTCCCTAAGTTCCAAATAGATAGGATCCTTTATAATAATTTCTTTGCATGCCTTTTTTTGTCTTTCTTTTCCTCTTTTAGTATGGATGAAATTCAAAAACTCAATTATTCTAACAAGGCATTACACGGTTGACGCTTAATATGCCCAAACCAAGTAAGGCAGCATTTTATAATCTTATCCATTGTTGGAACCACTCCAACCTTGCTTCGGATTAACTCGTTTCTCATTTTATCCGTACAAATATACCCACTCATCCACCTAAGCAATCTCATCTTTGTAACATTTATTTTATCAATAAATTTATTCTTTATTGGCCAACATTCAAACCCATATAGCATAACTGGCCATAGAGTTGCTCTAAAATTTTCTTTTGATTTTTAGTATGATTTTTGGAACTAACAATACTCTAAAAGTGCTCTCCATTCCATCCAACTTGGATCTTACAAATCACATCGCTCTCTATTTCACCATTATTTTGAATATTGAACCATTCCATCCAACTTTGATCTTATAAATCACATCGCTCTCTATTCACCATTATTTGAATATTGAACCAAGGTTTTGAACTTTCTCTCTTCTTAATCATATGGTCCTCAATAATTATGTCGTCGATATTAGAGCTTCTAATACAACTGAACTTACACTCATATATTTTGTTTTAGATCTACTAAGATAAGAAAAAAATTAGATTCTAAAGTAGTCCTCCATAATTCAAATTTTGTTTAAACTTTTATACAAAATCTTATCAATTAAAAGAATGTCATCTGCAAATATGATGCACCAAAGAACATCCTCTTGCTTAGTAAGAACATCCATAATTAAAACAAAAAATATGGACCGGGAGCTAAGCCTTGAGGTAATCAATAATACCAAAAAAATTATTAGACAAGCCACCATGCGATTGAATGCATGACACAACCCCATTATACATATCTCTAATAACATCAATATATGCAACAAAAATTATTTTTCTCTCCAAAGTTTTCCAAAATAAGTTTTTTCAAGATCAACAAAAATAAAAATTAAAAATTTTTCTCTAAATTTCTCCATCAAACCTCTAAATATATATATGATTTCTATAATAGATCTACCTGGCATAAAACTAAATTGATTTTGAGAAATACAAGTATCCCTTCATAACTTATATTCAGTTATTCTCTCCCAAAGTTTCAATAAATTTCCTCTATAACTAGCATAATATTAAGGATCATCTTTATTCTTGTAAATAAATATAGCAATACTCTCTCTCTATTGATTCGACATCCTTTTTAGTCTTCAAAATAACATTAAATAACTCGGTAAGCCAAAAAACTATTTCCTCGCCCAAACATATTCATACATCGATAGAGATGTCATCCGGTCCTACCGTTTTTTCACGCTTCATTCTCTTAAAGTATTCCAACTCTCAGCTTTACTAACACGGCAAATGAAAATATAATTAAGACTATTTTTATAATTATTAAACTCACTTATATTAATTGTATTGGTACAATCTTCATTAAAAACTTAATAAAATAATTTATTCATCTATGTTGAATATCTTTATCCCTAAAAACAAATTTTTAATCATTGTCTTTGATATATTTAATATAAGTCAAATCTTTGATTCTTTTATCTCTTAATTTGACTAGCTTATAAATATCTTTCCCTTAATAGTTTTTAATTTATTATATAAATCTCAAATGTTACATTCTTAGCATCACAAACTAATATTTAAAATACACAAAAAGCTAATTCATATTTTTTTGATTCTCCTCAATATTACATTTAAGCAATTCTTTATAGCACATATTTTTATGTTTAATCTTAGCTTAAACATTTTGTTTCTACCATCATGTTTCTTTATTATTGAGTACTCTCCCATTTTATTCACCAAGCAAAATTTGTTACATTACAAATGCAACTAGCAACCAAATTTCACATAATGTTGATTTCACCCTCAAAATATTTTTGTCTATGTTTTAAACATATTTTAGATTCCAACAGATTTTGATTTCACCCTCTAAAAACACTCTAAACCTAGGCATCGATGTAGCAACCATTGCACATTTTTCACTACATTCAGGTAATGTAGCGCAATGCTTCCAGATGATGCCCTAGCTCTAGCACAATTATTTAAATAATTCATGTCATAATAGGATTCTACAAAACTTTACACGTGATGTCAACTACCTAATGCAACCCTCCTTTCACATCTAGGACTTGGGACTTAGGACTTGGCAATGATAGAGTTAAATTACGCTATTGTATATCATTCAAAATAGCAAGAGCCACTAATATTGTCTACACAAAAAGCACTAAGAACTTGCATACATCTAATTTTTGGATAGAAGCTACTAGCATTGAAAGTAAAGTAAGCAAATATGTACAATTCTAAAGGTGCCCAATAATGCTTATATCAAAAAATTTTAACTAATACGTTTTTCAAGCACGACAAGCCTAAATTGTAATAATTAGTAGAATTTTAGAGTGAAAATATATTCTTTATATAATTTACAAAATTAGTATGAGGCTATAAATTGGATTTAAGAGAAAACTTTACTAAAAAGTATGAAGATTTATTAACAAAACTCAATGCATGTAAAGCAAAAAAAATATCATGCTAAATTATTAAAAATATTTCAATCTTAACTTAATATCATGGAAGATACAAATAAATATTATTTAAAAGCTTAACTAGATCAAATATGAATTTCTTATCTTAAAACAATATTCTTCAATTAAGAACGTGCAAAATTTTATAAGTGTAATTTCTTCAAAATTACACTAGAACATTTGATGATAATATAAGTGTGGGAGTGCTTAGTATGAATTATGTATATATTTGGGGATCAACTACTATCTTCTATATGAAAAAAGCAATTTCCCCCACATCAAGAACCATTATCGTTTAATTCAAATAAATTAGTGTAAAATGTACAACAAGACAAAAGACTGCAAAATGTGATGTGAATTTTATCTTAAAACTCCCTTTAACCTACATTGTCTAGATCAAGTCAAGAAAAAATATTATTTATATAATATAGTATACTATAAATTGAAATTAAGATAAAACATCATTAAGAAGTATGAAATTTTATTAACAAAACTCAATGCAAGTAAAGCAAGCGAAATACCATGTTAAATTACCAAAAATACTTCAATCTTAATTTATACAAGTAAAATAATTTTTTAAAGCTTAACACGATCAAATATGAATTTCTTATCTTAAAACAATATTCTTCACTTGAGAATGTGCAAAATATTATAAGCGTGTTTTCTTAAAAATTACACTAGAACAATTGATGATAATATCAAGTGTGGGAATGCCTAGTATACATTATGTATATATTTGGGATCAACTAATATCTTTTATATGGAAAAAAATCCAATTTCCTTCCGTATCAAGAACCGTTAGCGCTTAATCTAAATAGATTAGAGTAAAATGCACAACAAGACAAAAGTCCGCAAAAATGTGATGTAAATTTTTATCTTATAATGCCCTTTAACCTACATTGTCTAGATCAAGTCATGAGTGGTGGAAATAGAAAAAGGAATATTACTTTATTTAATATGAAACAATTTTGCTCAATCCCTATATATATATATATATATATATATATGTGTGTGTGTGTGTGTACATGCGCGCACATATACAGAGAGAGGGAGAATGGCAAAAGTTAAATAATAAAAAAAGTATCCTAACCTTCTCGAAGAATGGTAATGTAGCCTAATATATGTTTATGCATACCTACATACTTTAGGTGAGAAATTGTTTTTCCAAACAGCAATCATCATCTATCCACTTGAATAGATTATTGAATGAAAGTCAAAAATTAACTTCGTATCCCATCCATTCATTCAAGTTAATAGATAGTGAGACGCATGTGAAGATAATTTTTCTATCTTCAAGGATAGTAGCATCTCTCTCTCTCTCTCTCTCTCTCTATATATATATATATATATATATACACTAGCATTAGGTTGCACCCTCACTTAACATATCATAATATTTCAAGGGAATGTACTGTGTAGAAGACCATGTCGAGCAAACAAATTATGTTCCTAAGCATCAAAGGTCTAACAAAAACCTCCAACAAATCATTGAGCGGGTTGTGGTAGAAACAAATGTCAATGCAGAGGATTGCAATAATTTGATCACTGACATTGGAAATACTGAAGAAAAAGGACATTGGTTTACCTTTCTTGCAGGCAGTACTGTCGAGCAGAATTCCAACACAGCCGCCAACGTTGAAAAGTAATTTGTCATAAACGGAAGCAATTTCCTTCCATTTACTGTTATTGACAGTCTCTTACATGACCAAATGGAGCTGAACGATGCGGAATTTCAATAAAATTTTAGAAGAACATGGTGATGTCTCTAAAATTAGTACAATTAGGCAGCTCCATATGGAGAAAGTTCCTCCAGGGTCGGGGAGGTACAAGTTTCTATGCGAGATGGCGTCAACACCGTCCAAGGGGTGGCAGACCTCCAACCCAATGAAAGTCATGTGAGTGACTCTGGTGAACATACGAACAAAATTCATTCATCCACTCATATAATGTCTGATAATGATTCTGATGAGGAACAAATATATTAAGAAAATGATTTTGAAGATTTGGAGGAGGCATGTATTAACAAGATTCAGACAAAAAAATGGTCTAATTCCTCTAAGAAATTTTCATAGTACTATCAAAGAAAAAAAGGATGATCTGACCTTGAAACATGAGCAGTTAGTCATGATTGCATTTATGTTTGTATTTATTTATTTTAATTGATTCCTCTTTTGTAAGAATCTTTCAAGGGATTGGTAACTATTTTTTTATGTTTTAGTATTTTTAGTTTTTATGTTTATTTTTTGTATTTTGAGTTTTTAATAGTTACCATCAAGTATCTATTTAAATTCATCTTTATTAATAAATTCCAACAAATTCCTCTTAATATACAATGCATATATATATATATATATATATATATATATATATTTACTAGCATTATGTTGATATGTGTGAGAAAATAGAAACATGAGTAGTAATCTTAATGAAAAAATTTTTATAAAATAACATATAACCTTGATGTGTTTAAACCATGCATGAAACACAAAGTTTAACGGCAATGCATATGCACGCATGGTTATCAAACACGACCTAATATGCTAAAAAACCAAATCCTTCAAAAAATTTGTTGGTCCACATCATTTCAAATTCAGAATATGCCATAATTATTAAATATGTTTTTGTACTAAAATTCAAATGCTCTACTTTGAAACTTCATTTTTATTATACCTAGTGAGTAAGATCGTCCCAACTTGACCTACTATTCGGAATATTAGACCAAGTAAAGACCTCGATAGCCATGATCGTCAATATCTTTTTATTAATAAACAAAAACATAATCATCAATATATGAAAAACAGCGCTAAGTGATAAGTTTTAGTTCATTCTATTTAAAATAAATATAAATATATATATATATATATATCAAAATAAAAAATAGATGTGCATTTAATATGCTTCTCTTTAATACTATTTTACATTTATATTGAATTTTAACTTAATAAATTTACATATTTATTAAAAATATCAAATGTCAAAAAAAAAACAACTATAAAACATGGATAAAAGAGTTTTCTCATGATTTTTTTATTGCTTGGATGCATAAGCAATAACTCTATTGTGTTTCATCAAAACACATTCTAGCCCATTCAATAAAGCATCAATGTAAATCTAAACTCTTCTTAGCCTAAAAGCGAAGCGAACGATTTATTCTAATGAAAATGTCAATTTATATGATTTTCTTTAAGATTTTCACCCAAAGCTTCCTATATTTGTTGGCAGTTTTCCTTTTTCTTGGAAGTTGAGACTGCATCCTCGACTTGGTGGGCAATTTCTCACGCATTTTTCCTTAAAGTTCAGAAGTGTGCTCTTTATATTCTTGCTCATTTTCTATTGCTGGTTCAGCGAGCGTGGGAAGAAGGTTCTGTATTGTTTCCTTTAACTCACGCACTTCTCTCTCAAGGTTGGCGGTTCTCTCATAAGCGACACTCATAAATCTTGTGACCGTCTCAAATCGATCCTCTCTTTATGCTCCAAAACTCGCATTCGATCTTCAAGGTGGGAGGGTTGTAGTTGGGCTCGGGGATCTCCAATTGCCAAGAATCCTCTTGACTGGAGTTTGACTCAGAGTGACTCATCGAGTGATTCGGAGAATTCATCTACAAAACACACTCTCAGTTTGAACGATTTCTATGGTGTCACTAAATATAAACATAATATACATTCCATTCTAGTGTTTTCTAAATTTTAAAAATATAGTTCTCATATTCTGATAATTCAAAATTAAATTGAATGAATTTTCTTTAGCTCTGTTTTTATACAATATGTTACTTAAACACATTCAAACCTCACTATGATACCAAGTGTGATGTCCTATGTTAGGTTAGTAACAATCCAATCTAACATTAAGTATATTTGTCCGCATGATTATATTGACGGTTAAACAAAATAGCATTTAAACATCCAGAGCCATACAAGAAATAAGAATATCATTCATTCAATTTAACATCATCCAGAATCTTACATAAAAATGAAAATTTTTCTCTTGAAAAAATAACTAAAGTTTTATTCTTTTAATCTGCACCATGATTCTTTATAACATCTTAAGCCTCCTACAGATGTATCTAGTCTGGTATTATAAAAATAATGTCTTAGTGCACATTCTAAGTACATGGGGTATTAAATATTATACTTAAAACGAAAGCGAAAAATGAAAATGCTATGATAATAATTGCAAAAAAATATGGTTTAATGCAAATAATAATCATTATTCCTGCAAATAAATATTTCTTTGTTATAGTTATGTGTCACATGCCAAATTTTCAAAGATAATTAATAATTGCATAAAAATTCATGTTTGTGTTTGTCTTGAATTATGAAATGATGTTAATAATTTTGATGGGCAAAGTCAAAACCTCGAAATTGGGTTCAATAAAAACATTTCTTTTACATCATTAGTAAAAATAACGTCTTTAATATCAACACGAAACATGCTCAAAGCGAAGCTTAAGCAGCAATAAATGCAAATAAGAGAATAAAAAGTAATATTCAGTGTACCTTTTATGTTGAGTTAATAAGATAAATAGCTCACAATTCTGATGTGTCTGGAAAAGTTATATTTATAATCTTTATTAACTTCTACTGAATAATCAGTCTCATGTACGAATATATGCACAACTATGCCTATGTTTAATCTTATAAGTCCTTCCTTATAATTCATTTGATACATTAATGAATAGGATAAAGGTTAACGAATCAAGATGTGGGTATAATGATTTCGTAGTTCCTCATTTGATATATGTCAGAATCCTACATAACTTAACATGCACCTAATTCTTTATGTAAGGATTCAATTTGCCATGAGATGATAATTTAACATAACTGATGTTGAATGTTTAAATGAAAATTATTACACATACTATTGCCAACAAATTCTATTAAATATGACAATTTCACCTCTCTTATATTCCATCCTTAATTGAAATTCAGTTGTAGATTGAAGTAGAACTTTTGCAGCTTCATTCAGGAATAAAAACATAGAAGGTTTAGGTTATCAATTAAGATGGTAGCTGACTGACAATAGCATCAGCACATTGCTTTCACCGTAGTTTTACTACAACCTCAAAATAGTTCCATTGTCCTCTATTTTCATATGGTTAACCATTGTATGAAATTGACATATTATCTAAATTAAGATTACATTAACCTAGTACATCAAGGTTCTGAATAGAGATTTGATCGGCAAATTTCAACCACAGGTTTTAATTTCATAATTTAAAATGAATAACACCTATTTGCCTAAAACAGAAATTGCAATGAGTATTATTAAATAAAAAAGATCTCAATTATGTCAGACTACTCCCTATCTTATTCTATGATGTCAAATTCCATATGAAATCAATAACCATGGTGGACACACAAGTTCATTCATGACATGATTTTGAACAAATCGTTAACTAGGTAATTTAACATCAGCAGGCCCAAGCAATTCGAGTTATGTCAAATGATCATTTGGAAACAAATATTTCAATATTTCCTAGTTCCTCACATAAATCTTTATTATTAACTATTGTTTATATTCATTTGCTACATTGATTTGAGAATTAACAAGTATTACTAACACATATTTATTCTGTTTTAAGTTTCTATGTTATATAAAAAAAATGAAGCAACAGGGAGATTCGTACCTTGGATGCTGGGGAATATTGAGACCGAGAGCAAAAATATCGAGCAGAATAGAAAAAGTTGTGGGAAGAGAAGATGTCGGCCTCTGGAACTATCGGGATCGTCTTCGTCTCTCTCGTGGACTCCTACGAATCGTCGAACCCGAGCAGAGAGGCTTTCGTGAAGATGTCGAGCGCAGAAAGGGGATCGTGCGGGAGAGGAGCGGATGTCATTTGTCTTGTGCGACACAGTGGACGGAAGGGCTTGCCGCAGGTCTCCTTTGATCCGTCGGTGAGGAGAGGGGTCGTTCGTAGAGAAAACGAATAATTTGACGAAAACATATTTTAGCGAGAAATTTAACAAAAAACGGATATTTGCGAGTAATAAACAGAAATTAGACATAGCGGTGATTTTAACATCCTGTCCAAATGACCTAGGGTCATTACAATATCATCCTTCCTTGAAGAGTTTATTTTTTTTTTGAGTTTATTTGGCCCTTTATAATTAATGTATAAGCTCAAATTACCATCCTTCATTGTTACAAAAACTATTTGAGAACCTAGTAGAAATACTAAGCCTGATAGAAATTTTATCGAATAATTCTTGCACCTAAATTTTCAATTATAGCATGTGAATGCCCTAAAGCCGGTTCAGCGGAAACCGTCTGACATCGGGTGTTCACTTACCGCAGGATCATATTGAGTAACTTGAGAGAAAAAAAGCATATACATACAAAAGCCAAAGGATATTATTCATTTATTTCAATGTTCACTTTACAAGATCTTTTCAACACTCATCGTACAAAAGTAAAAATAAAGAAAAAGATAAAAGATAAACAAGCAAAGATAGCGCCGTGGATCTCATCGGCATTTGAACATTTTAAACATTATGGTTCTTGCACGTAATCCCCTAGGAGCACCTGACCTGGTATTGTACAAAAAATAATATCGAGATTTGAATTCCCAGTAATTAGAAAATACTCTAAGTACTGCAGTACACAATAACATTTACATTTTAAATGATGCGTTTAGCGGAAATAAAGCGAAAATAAAATGCAGGAGAAAATAAGGTAATAGCACGAAATAAACAATTTCCTGTAACAAATAATATTTATCAAATAAAGATTACTGATGTCATTTTCCAGTAATCTACCCCGAATGTTACCGATGTCATTTTCCAGTAATAATCATGAATATTATTGATGTCATTTTCCAATAACCCCGAATGTTGTTGATGTCATTTTTTCAGCAACAACCCTGAATGAAAAGGATATTGGTTTCTAACAACCAACCAAGCATTAATGTTACTGATGTCATTTTCCAGTAACCCCCGAATGTTATTGATGTCATTTTCCAATAATAACCCCGAATATTACTGATGTCATTTTTCCAGCAACAACCCTAAATGAAAAGGATGTTGGTTTCTAACAACCAACCAAACATTAATGTTACTGATGTCATTTTCCAGTAACCCCCGAATGAAAAAGGATGTTGGTTTCTAACAACCAACCAAGCTTCAAATGAATCTGGCTCAAAGCAAAATATGAGAAGCTAAGAGCAGTAAAAGTGCAAAATATAATATATGTCATGTACTGGGCCCCTTTGTTCTTTAAGTTCAGAAGTTCAACAGCTCGAATGAGTGACAGTTCGCTCAATCTGCATTTAAGTCCCCGATATTTTTTTAAATTAGTCTTTTTTTAAAAGTGAGGTGATATTTCATGATTTTTACATTCTTCCATTCATATTAAGATTTAAGTATATACCTTATAATAATATTACTGAATTGCAAGAGTAACGATAGGAATGGAAATAGTAGTCATTTTATAGTATTATGAATTGTCCCCATTATTAATTAATGAGAATGATCAAAATGCGAATGACTAAATATAAAATTATAATAATGTATATAAGATTAGCAAGAAAATGTTTTCTTCAATTTCCTTCATTTCCAATCTCTCATACCTTATCTTTTAGGAATGCCGGAAAACAAGGGAGGGTTGGAACGGGGTAGCCAGATGGTTGGCCGAGGTGGCAACGGCAAGAGGTTGGCTGGCAGCGGCTACCGAGTGATTTGGCGGCTTGTTAGCTGGCTGTCGAAGGCTGCCGGGAGCTGCTGGAGAGAACTGTCGGGGCTGCTGGAGCTGCTGTGGGGACTGCCGGGAGCTACCGGGCTGCCCGAAGCGGCTGGAAGGGACTGTCGGGGACTGCCGAGCTACCGGAAGGAGGCTGGAGCGGCTGAGGAGGGGTTGGCCGGCTGTTGGAGGGAGAGGGGAAGAGGGGGCTGCGCTTAAATAGGCGCAGGTTGGAGGAGGGGGAGGGGGTCGACTGAGGGAGCCGACCGACTCCTGCGCCAAAAACGGCGTAGGCGGGCTCCACTGCGGGCGGAACCTTCCGCCTGCAGACAGAGCCTGCGATTCGCAGGGTGTCGGGGAGGGTCGGGCGAACAGGGGAATAAATAGCAGGGGAAGAAAGAAAATAAAAAATAATAATAATAATAATAATAAATAACTTAAAGTTAAATTTTTCGCATTTTTCCGTTGTTCGGGGTCCAAATACAACGAAACTTGGCACCGAGGTGTGTTATGACATGACGAACACCCTCCGCCGAAAATTTTTCGATTCGGAGTAATATTTTATTTTATATTAATTTTTGAGGTTAAAAATTTCAAAAATTAACCACGATAAATCCGACGCTCATAATTTGACAAAACTTCTCGAGCAGCCTTTAAATAATATACTTAACATGTCGACACTGAAAACGATGAATTCGGACATGCATTTCAATGTTTTGATTTTTAGAATTTAAAGATTTTAAAAAACAGAACGGGAGCTTCCGTTAATCGGATTTTTCTCGAATTATGGCACTTTGATCTAAAAATTATTTCTATCTATTGGTAAATTTGTTTGCCCTAAATTGAAATTCCCAGATATCCTGATTCCTAAGGCGGGATTCTGACTTAATTTGCAAAATAATAACTTTGGGTCGTTACATAGCAACTCAGTGATTAATATATGATAGTTAGCTTTTGCTGTTAGCGGAGAATATAAAATCTAGCAAATAATTAATCAACCTCTCAAACCAAAAATACAGTTATTGATTCTTCTGAAAAAACCTCCTAATACTCCTTAATAGCAAGAATATCTTCTAATTAATTCACGTCTATGTTAGATCTTTCAATTGAGAAAATATATCTAGTGCCTTTATTTAGTAAATAAAATGGCTTTATATGAGATACAATCATATAATAAATCATTTCCCACATAATTGTCTCTAAAATGAATTTAACTACATTTATTCATATATAAATACAAAATGGCATGAAAGCAAATTCATATATAGGATCATATCACACTCGGTTAAAGATACTATTACTAAACTTAGAGAACTTACTTCATATGCCAAGATTCACTTTGGATACAAATTTTGTTTTGGCATGCGACCCACTACACATCGTGCTCCGTCAAAGATAATATTGCTAAACTTAGAGAACTTACTTCATATGCCAAGATTTACTTTGGAAACAAATTTTGTTTTGACATGCAACCCACTACACATCGTACTCGGTCAAAGATACTATTACTAAGCTTAAGAGAATTACTTCATATGCCAAAATCTACTTTGCAAGCAAATTTTTTTTTGACATGTGACACACTACAAATAAGTACTTACAATGCATATGAGTTGCAACTATATTACATTAATTGATAAGATATTTGGATATCAAGATTACAAAGCATCACAATATCATATAAACTTTTGGAAACTTGTCTTCAATTAAAATTGTGCATGGTACTGCATCGAAAGAGTTTCTTACCTCCTTTTGAGAAATGGGGTAAAGTCAAGGCCGAGCAGCTAGTTCAACTTGTTTTTGATGTGGTATTGAAGCACTTATTACTCTCAATTTTTGCTTCCCTGTTCTGCTACTTGACCCCTCTTGAAATCTCCTCTACAACACTGGTCCTTGCGTTCTATATAAATATGTAGGCCTTTGAGGTAAATATAGGAAATCCCATAAGAGATGTCTTAGCTGTTAGCATTTATAGCAGATGGCAGATCCATCACAATGTCTCGTATTGCTAGAAAAGAAGCTACTTGTAGAGCTAATATGTACAAGCATTGGCTTTTTCCAACTTAAGCTGCCAGTATGCAAAGTTTTCATCCCACCTTTCCTCTTCTCGAAATCTCTTCTCCTATGCACTTCACAGACCATCTTAGTTTAAGGGTCTTATTCATCTCAAAAGAGATTGATGGTTATCTAGTAGCATCTCTCAGCAAACTAAGAAACCTATCACATTTTCTAAGTTTAATTTAGAGTTGGCTGAAAGGTATACAGGCAACATCACAAACTCTAGGTCATATTAATAAATAGTACAATCTTTGAGCACCAATTTTAGAAATTTATTATACATCTGCTTCATGGAGATGGTACGAATTTATCCTGAAATTCTTAAATTTTCATATTTTAAATCAAACTTGAGTTGGCCAATGAATTTAGCATATTTCTGACTCAATCACTACCTTTCTACTTCACCTATGACCACAAAAGTGGCCAGCAATACTTTACGTTCATAAGGTGGTTCGTCCCATCAAAATTCTTCCTAATGTCATACATCCAATCTTCTACTTCCAGACCTTGAGTCCCAAGAAAACATGTTGACCTTAAGTTTTGAACTAACTCTAGATGTTTGTCAACGACACTACACAACAACAAGCTTGATATTCTAAGCATTGAGCTTCTGATAATCTAAACTACCGTTGACAGTAATTGTTAAATGGAGCTGATGCAATTCTTGAGCCACTAGTAAGAGCCATATCTATCTTTCAAACTTTCTTTTAAAATCTTCTAAATTAAAACCAGTTTACGAGTTAATTTCTTTATGTTCTACAAGTCTGCATTTGTAGAAAAAAGTCACAAAGTTATACTCGCTTTATTTATAACACTTATGCCACTCAACCTTTTAAAAGCTCATTTTTATTTAAAATCATCATAACAGCTCTTTTGAATTTTTATTTTCTTCTGATACCACTCTTACAATGGCCTAAACTGATGTTTGGGACCATGACCAGAGCAGAGATCATGACAGTTAAGATCATCATTTTCTTTTTAATAACTTTTGTCACCTGCGATACATAATTGACATAAATGATTAGCCTAATAAAGTAAAGAGATGTGTAATTAACAAAAATAAATTCATAA
Organism: Gastrodia elata; assembly: GCA_016760335.1. Classification (NCBI taxonomy): domain Eukaryota; kingdom Viridiplantae; phylum Streptophyta; class Magnoliopsida; order Asparagales; family Orchidaceae; genus Gastrodia; species Gastrodia elata. Next base: position 20,447,013 of record CM028671.1, on the reverse strand, counting down.
CAATATTATTACAAGTAATAATTTTTTCATAACTCCACCATAAATTGTAGATCCAAGCATGGGAACTATGATTGATCCCATAAATGTGCTTGGGGAAACACAACTATATTTCATAGAAAAATGTACAAATTGACAAAGCACACATAAATAAAGAATGTATATAATATCTAAATAATTATCATTACAGAACACTAGTAGTAGCATTAACTTATGTGTTTAAATCCCAAATAATAATCTCAGCAAATTGACGTAACATGTTCAAAAATTATTTAAGAAACAAGCAATTAACAACATAGGTTAACTATATTTTCTTACTTTTAAGAATACTAAATTTCTTGCTATTGATGTTCAGATAAGTTTAGCAGCCTTTCAAATTTCTAATGAAATCACAAGCAATCATTTTGACAATCTCTATGTCAATATTTTTTAGGTTTTTTACAGCTATGCAATAAATTGACATACTATATATTGTATTACGAATTTAACTTCGAGAATAATTATTAATATTCCATTCAGAAAGTTAATTTTCAATAATTTTCTTTTAAATAAAGTTCACATTTTCTTTGTAAAGAATATCCAATGGTATTAGTATCTTATAATAGAATCGATATAATTTTCTAAGTGGTTATTGTTTACTAAAATTATTTGACTTTCAATTTGATCTTCAAATTAGGCAAGAGCATTGTATATTTTAAGTTTATGCCATTTTTAAGTCTCTTATTAAGTAATTCAAATTTGTTGTTTTTATATTAGCATTGCTTGTATTAAATTTATAAAAATCGGTAATGTATTTATTAAATAGACAAAAAATATGCACCATATGACTGTACATAAAGTATAAATCATGAACACATTCTTTTTTTTTGTTCTCTTTATTTTTTGAGCAAAATGAACACATTCATTCGCAATAGCATCACTTTGCTTTATAATATATTGTATTATTGTATTACGAATTTAACTTCAGAAAAAATTTGTTAATATTCCATTCAGAAATTTAATTTTCAATATATTTATTTTGAATAAAGTTCACATTTTCTTTGTATAGAATATCCAATGGTGTTAGTCTCTTATAATAGAATTGATATGATTTTCTAAATGGATGTTATTCCTATAAATTATTTGACTTTTCAATTTGATCTTTAAATTAGGCATGAACGTTGTATTAAATAGACAAAAAAAATGCACCATATGAGTGTACATAAAGTATAAATCATGAACACATTCTTTTTTTTTCTCTTTTATTTGAGCAAAATGAACACATTCATTAGCAATAGCATCACTTAGCTTTGCATATTGAAGCAAAAAATGAACCTTTGCCCATTGCATTGCACTTAGCACACGATTGCACTTAGCACACGATGGAAGAATAAATTTTCTAGTCTTGGTTAGCGTACAGTCTGCAACAAAATAAATAGAAACAATAATATATCCTTACCAGATTGATATAATTCTCGTTACAACATGACAACTTTCATGAGTAGAACTGTCTCAACTAGGGAGAAATGATCAGTAAATGTGTTAGCTATCAGATATATGTTCATATTTTAAAAGCACTATTTAAGTATGCTTCATGTTTGTAAATATATATATATATATATATATATATATATATATATATATATACATATATACATATATATCATTTCCTTTCTTAACAGTCTTAACACAAGTTAGGCATCTATGAACCCTTAGTCTTTATACATAGATCTAGCTTTATATTAAAATAAACTTGGTTATTTTAAAATGAATTAAATATTGTATTGAATCCCTGTCTCTCTCTAACGTATATGTTCTTATCACTTCATGATCTTCTCCTGCGCTCAGTTTATTTTTTCCTTCATCCAAACTTTTATTCTCCGTTCGGATTAGTGTAGACACAAAATAGAATAAAGTAAATAAGAAAAACAAAACATAAAGGGAAAAAAGAAGAGGAAAAGAGTATAAAAAGGGAAGAAGCATGTATGACAGAATGAGAAGGAAACATAATATTTAAAAAAAGCATAAAATTAGAATTACATGGTATGTTTCTAAGTTAAAGCAATAAATTTTATGACTAACGTAACTAAGAGTCACTGTTAATTCCTCAAGATGGTCCGGAATAGTACATGCAAGGAAATATCTATGCTTAGATGTACATCCCAACTGTGAAAGACTAATTGCTTGAAGTTGAGGTGATGAAAGTTTCAATATATAGGGAATGAACTTCTAGCATTAGATGTGGATCTAATTTTAAGGAATTTGAAGCATGGGATAAAATTTTTTGAGTTTATATAAGAATTGTTGCCTAGTCTTTGTACAAGGTTGCACGGCAAGTGACTGGGAAGATGCACAATGTTGCTCAAAAAGCAGAAGAATGCGCTAAAACCCAAAGCATGAGCAAACAATTTGCACTTAAGCAGCAAAATAAATGAGCACAGAAAGGAAAGTAGTGCAAGTGGAAACAAAAAAAGCAAAAATGGTAACAATTATGTTGTCTAAGGATGTGGAGAGAAAAACATAACATTTAGAAGAAAATTTTATTAACTGGGTTTATTTAATAATAAATTATTTTTGAGTATCCAGTTGAGAGCTTAACCTATTGTAAACAATCAAGCTGAACTGATTTGACCCACATTGGATAATAAACTAAGTGGAAATTATAATTGAATGCATACTGAGCATTTTCATCAAAAAAATTTCTACATTTTTTATATTTTATGCCATGATAAACATGTATGTTGTATTTACCTTTCAATGATTTATAATATTTTTCAAAAGTTAAAAGCTTTCAAAATACAACTTTTCGTTTCTCATGTCATTAAAAACTAAGCCATGGTGCTTCTAACCATTAAAAAAGTTACATTTACCCAAGATGCACAACAATACTATAATGACTAACAGCATTAATAGGCATGATACATTAATGTTTTACCTAAATACAACGCCTCAGCAAAAGCATTCTAATATAATTTCAAAGGTAATTTCAATAAAGATATTCTGAAAACATCATACAGCTAGTATACTTCTGGGTAACATGCTAGCCATCACATTACTATTTTCATTAAAACCCCACCATGAATCACCCGAAGCTTAACATTTAAAGTCTTTGAATAGCTTTTCCTTAAAAAAAAATTATTCTTGATGGCTTAAATCAATATCAAGCCAATAATGAGTTCCATTGGCCTAAGCAACAGAAATAGAATGCATCATCATTAAAGAATACTGGCAGAAGATATTAAAAAAATAAATTAGCAATAAAAGGATGGAGTCACCTTCTGAATGCCAACCATAGCCTTGCATGGATACAGACAGCATGGAAGTCATCAGCGCCGCAGCAGTAGCATTGTGCATCGGTTGATATGACTCTACGCAGCAGCTCAAAGCAACCGGGGACCTCATCAGATCAAGTGAACAAGATAAGCAAATGAATTGTTAAACCCTATTTAAACCCCTACACCTAAGTTAAAAACATTTTTGTAGAGATTCCTTCCATCCCATTCTCATAATCCTTCAAAAAGCGATAATTTAATTTCAATTTCGTGACGATACCTCAGAATGCGACGGGAAGCCGAACTCAGTTTGCGGAGAGAAGGAGACTGACGGCGAGAAGCTATGGTCTCCGAAGATGCGACGCCCGCCTCTCGTATGGCACTGCGAATAGAGGGAGATCGAAGGATTGGCCTGAAGGCTAGCGTGGCCATCCCTGCCAGATAAGCTTGGCCAACGATGAATTTCTTGTAGCTCTAGCTACACAGGAGATTTCAGTGTTTTTCGGGTTTCCTCAACCGGTTTAGATCTCTTGCCATCTCCACCTTAGTTTTTTTTTTTTTTTTTTTTTTTTTTTTTTTTTTTTTTTTTTTTTAATTTGATGCAGATATTTGCATGAGCGTGTGCTGATACATGTCAGATAGTAACTAAGAATTAACATAGTCATCTTCGCCTAATATGTGAGATTTAGCATTTCCTGATTTAAGTTTTTTATTGTAATTTGGCGCTTTGCATAACTATAAACAAGACTGAAAATCTCTTGTGAAAACATAATTGAATTAAGTTTTTTTAACAGACGTTTAGCTTGAGAGCTCTTGATTTTGGTATAGATAACCGAAACTTCGTTTGTGTGCATAATTGACGGGCTTCAGGGTGTGTAAAATTTTGAATGGATCAAAGTGTGCATAATATTGATCAAAATATATGTCACTTATTATTTTTAATATTTTCTTATTGTTCAAACGGTTATTTTTCATCTCCATTCTTATTTTGTCAAAATCCGTTTTTGTTTCAGCCATCAAACACCCCTTTAATGAAACTTATGCGAACCACGACACCATCACTATTTATCGTTCATAACTCTCTTAAACAGTTATAAAATCATGATAAATAACATCCCACCAATTCCAAACATCCACATTAACATCATTCAATTATTTTGTCTTATTCCGTCTTTGACCCACATAACGACTTTCAAAAGTTAAACGGTAACTTACAACAAATTATCTATCTTCTTTAACTTTACGCTACTATTTTTGGTATCAAAGCTGATTTTCATATATTTGTGCATAAAATAATATATTGTTGTACTCATAAAGAGCTATCTGCATATAAATTTTCAAAAAAAAATTAAATTTTTTATTCTTCAGCGACTCTTGTCGCCGGATGCTCTTGCAGCCGTCAGCTCGTCAACATCAATCTACATTTCCATGTAGCTCATCGAGCCCTCCTCAATGTGCCCCAATCCATCAATCCAGCAACTTCTCACGTGTTGCTCAAGGTGTTGACTTGCTCTTTTCATACTTCAGAAAAAATAAATGAAAAATAAAGATCAAATGAAAAAAAAAAAGAAAACAAAGAGAAAATTCTTGTTTTATTAATTTTTTATCTTTTATTGTTAATAAAAAAGATATAGTTTGTATTATTATTAACAATATTAGTAATATTAATATTTATTATATAATAATAATATTATTATTATTTTAGTATTATTGCTAAAAAAAAGAAAAACAAAAACAAAAAAATTTATAAAAATGTTTTTGTATCATCAGTGCGCAAATATATCCCGCGCGACTTCTAACACTTAAATCTTTACTGTTCAAGCTCCAATTCTATTGCGGTTTATAATGTTGAAAGTTAATATCCAGAACTACACTCTAATAAGAACACAAGAAAAGTTTTAGAATTCAATTAAGAATAGGGAAAGCTGAAAGTTTCAACGCGTTCGCAGTGATCCGTTCGCCCCCATGCGAAGTAAGTCTTGTAACTTTTTTTGCATTTAAAACTTTCTATAATGTGGAATTTACTTCAATATTTATTTTAAGAAAGGTTACATATCAATTACAAGTTTTGTGCAACCTTGTGTTATTGTCTTATTATAGTGAGCTCTATCATATGATAGCTAGCCAATTGACCTTGCATCGTACTAAACTATTGAGTGACTCATTATGTAATAGATCTAGTTGTTACTTCAGCTAAATCTAGTTGAATTAAGATAAACCAAGCTTTGATTTGATTCCATTAGACTCAATGATTCATTTAAACATAACTCTAGAAGTTTGAAATTAATTGGAGCTCATTTGAATATTTTAGCTATTTTGCCTATTTTAGGATCCTGGATTAGCTAAATTAATTTGATCTCCAAATTAAAATCTCAGTTTATTTTTGAATTTCCCTGTGTCGGCCCGGCTCCGCCGTGGTCCTGTTAACTCTTAAGTTAACATGATTACGGTGGAGAGGTCTCCAAAACATCAAGGTCCCTACTTATAATTGGATTAGACACACATTCTAATCCAACTTAACTAAAGACTTTATCATTCTTAAGTAAAAATCTCACTAAATAAAAATACAAGAAATGAAGAGTACGGAAGCATAAATATAACATCCATCTATCATATAATACAACAGTACAGAATAAGTAAAGTGCTGAAAAAAAATATTAACCCTATATTATTACAATTTTAAACAATTTAAAAGGAACTGAAAAAGACACTCATCCTCACAAATGCAGAAAGAAACTAAGGATCTTTAGTATGACACTTCTACTCCAAATGCAGATCTCTTGAAGGCTCTCTCACCTCAAACAGCTCAGAGTCTATCATTGTCAGTATCACAATGATAGGACCCCAGCCAACAAAAGAAAAATCTTAGTTAGACAATTTGTCTAAGTACATTTTAGGCTGCAAAATTTATTATGTTATTTGGATACCACTATAAAGAATGAAACATACAAGCAGGTGTAGGAGCAGTAACACGTAAGAAAGAAATAATGTAAAGCTATAAACAACTAAACTTAAACAAAATAGGAAGTAAACACATATCTCCCAGCAGCTGCAACAAGGTGAAGTATAAAAATAAAGGCTAAATACTACTATAATAAAAAGAAAACTATCTAAACATGTTTATGATCAATTCAAGTATATACTAATAGACATAAAGTAAAATGGACATATGAAGCATTTAATTAAATGAAAAGCAATACTAATATCCTATAAGATATGAGTAAAGAACAAAGCTAGCATCCTATAAGTAAAAGTAAAGCCTAAAATATATAAAGCAGTAAATAGAAAATGCTAAACGTACAGTAAAAAGATTGAAATATAAGGTATAAGCTGAAAATACTATACTGGCCAAACTTGCCATCTGAAAGAAGTATATACATAATGACTTACTTTTTGCCATATCAGAGCCAGGCCAAAAAGCCACAAAAGATGAATAAGAGGAAGTAAGTGATACCGAGAGGTAGAAAAACGAGTATTACCATATCGGAATCGGGCTAATGGCCACAAGAGAAGTATAAGAAGAAGTAAGTGACAATGAGAGGCAGAAACATTGAGTAGAAGTGTACCTAAAACTAGTACTACCATATCAGAATCGGGCTAATAGCCACATGAGAAGTATGAGAAGAAGTAAGTGACACCGAGAGGTAGACTAATTAGATTATATTCTACTTAACTGAAAGCACCGATAAAAAGAAATGTAAATGTTATTTATGCAAATTCAAAGATGACATGAGATACTTATAAAATATCCTATGTCTAATATATGTACACAAGGTATAAGGCTCAAAACCTATTTTAATAATTAGGACTAGCTAGGTCCTAATTATAAACAAATTAATATCGATTATATAAGTTAAATGACAAATCAATCGACATATTTTAATAATTTTAAGAATCCCAACCTCATCTTGATTAGCCAAATCAAGATGGAAAGATTAAGAGTTAAACTCCAAATGTTGGGGTTTAACAACTTAATCCAGAGGTATATCTAAAAATCTAAGGTTTAATACCAATACTCACTGATTTAGATTAAGGCAAATCTTAATAAGAAATCATCTTATTATGATAGATCTCTATTCTTAATTCTAAGATTCAAGGATAAAATAATCATTAAATAAACTTAAAAAAATCTATAAACTAATAAACTTAAGGTTTCACCTATTAAGTAACCCAATTTACTCAATAGATGAATTATAACTTAAGATATATTCCTAATCCTAAAAATTAAAGCTCTTAATTACTAAGAGTATCTCTCATGACACACATCCTAACTAGTGTTATAAAACCTATGGGAAGATCTGTGAAGACCCACTTAAGTAGTAATAAGTGAAACTCTTAAACATCGAGGCGCCTTTTCAGATAACGATAGAGTTCTTGATAAGAACTCCAAAGTTAAGCATGCTCAGGTGGGAGCACTCCCAGGATGGGTGACCTACTGGGAAGTTATCTTCTGAGGGCAAAATCCGTGAGGCCTTTCTGGCCAAAGTGGACAATACCTTAGTGCTTAAAAGTTTGGGCTGTTACAAATGGTATCAGAGCAAATCATAGGGTGTCAGATAGGAGCTAAGTGCCATACAGGGCAAAGTACCACTTCATGTGAGCAGTCTTTTGAACCCATGATGGTTAAGGTGCTACATAGTTGTGGGTACCTCTTGCGCCTGTAGGGGTCACCTCTAGTCCTATATACCCAATAGATGGTTCTTGGATCTGTGTGTGGATATTGACGAGGACGTCAGTTACTTAAGTTGGGGAGATTGTGAAGACCCACTTAAGTAGTAATAAGTAAAACTCTTAAATATCGAGGAGCCTTTTCAGATAATGGTGGAGTTCCTGATAAGAACTCCAAAGTTAAGCTTGCTCAGGTGGGAGCACTCCCAGGATGGGTGACCTATTAGGAAGTTATCTTCTGATGGTAAAACCATGAGGCCTTTCAGGCCAAAATGGATAATACCTTGGTGCTTAAGAGTTTGGGCTGTTACAAGATCTAAGATAGTTAAAGGAAGGAAAGAACTCATGATTTTACTTAGGATTTTCTTAAGGTACTAAATTGAGATTTTAATCAAAGTTTCTACTAAACCTGATAATTATATAAATTATGATCTAAATCACTAATCTTACTATTTATAATGATTAAAATGAGGATTTAAAGTCTTAAAAAGCTAAACCCTAAAATTGGGCAAAATGACCATTTTGCCCTACTTAAGGGTTCAAAAGATCAAATTTTTGATCTAGGGGTTTAAATCTAAAATTTTATATTGCAAAGTGTTTCTTACTATCTAATATAAGATTAGACAATAATTACACAAATTTTGGGTAAATATTAAGCCTTATGAGATCAAATTAATAAATTTGACTCATAGGGGTATTTTGGTAATTTGGCTAAATATAATTTACATTTTCTTTCAATTTATTGTTGCTCACTGTCTAAAGTTTTCATAGAATCTAAATTTGCTAAATTTTGATAAGTATTGGCCAAGTTATGGCCAATACAAGCTTAAGGGGTAGAATGGTAATTAAGGGTTGCTTAATCAAGGGTCAAAAATCTTAATTTTATCAATTAGTGTCCAAATAGAGTGAATTTAGTGGCTATGAATCACAAATGCTCCACTGATTACAATGATTAGTGGCAGACTCAATTTGGATTCTAATTGGCTAAGTTATGGCCTAATTAAGGTTTATGATGATTAGTGAGTGATTAGTGAAATTAATCACCAAATCACTAATCAAACTATACCATTAGATTTTAATCTACTCTAAGAGTTTTTTGAAACTTGAATTATTCAATTTGAATCATTAGATTTGCTAATATTTATTAATCAAGTTTTAGAGTAATTAAGGGTTGATTAGGAGATCTAACCGTTGGATCTAAAATATTTTTGTAGATTATTGTTAAATAAATTTTTCTAATCAAAATGGATATAAGGATCACCTAATTTGGAGTTCAATTGACTAACTTATGGTCAATTAAAGTTCTAGTATTAATTGACCTAATTAGGATTATGTCCTAAATGTGATTAGTCTAAAACTAATCCAAACAGCAAAATAAACATTACTAGGTTAATTTTTATAGTTTTCTGATCACTTTAAGACCCATATGAGGTATGTTTGGATTAGCGGTTAAAAAGTTATGACTAAGTGAAGGTTTGTGACAATTTGTGAATATTTAAATATCCTAAAATGCCACTAAGTGAAATATTAGTCCAAATGGAAATTTGATAGCTCCATTAAATTCTTTGAATTTTTCGGATCAAATTAATATATTTAACTTCATAATTTGGATAAGTATTTCTCATTCTATGATTGTCTTAAATTAAGTAGTTAATTGAATTAATTATATTGATATTAATGTTTTAATGCTAATATTTTTGTTTTGAAATTAATATTATGCTAATTATAATTGTCAGAAATTATTAATATATTGTTATATTTATAGTCATTTTCTGTTTATATATATATATATATATATATATATATATATATATATATATATAAGTATATACACATATATATATATACATATAACTTTAGGTAAATTAATATATATATATATAAGTATTATAAAAATGATAATAATTATATATATATATTTTTATTTTTATTTTATCTGCAGGTGGGGTCCACACCATTTTGAACGGCGCATAGGCGGGACCCGCAGGGGTATATGTGGCGCAGCGTCAGAGGTCGAAGGCAACCGGTGGGTCCCACAAGCGCTGACTCACGGAGACAGCGGGGTCCCACATATACACGCGGCAAGCCATTACAGGCTTGGCAACAATGGTTGGGACCCGCATGAATGATGACTGATGCAAGCGGGGCCCACAGTCAACGCAGCATCTGACTGACACGACTCAAAAAAATATTGGGTCGAGCCCGGGTCGACCCGGCCTGACCCCGGCCTTCTTCCTCTTCCGTGACCACCACGAACACCAATGCCCAGGGCATCAAAATCGACAGCCAAAACATCGGCAACAGGGGCTGGTTCACACCTCGATCGAAAGGTCTTGAAGTGACCTTTCGATCGAGCTCCAGAACGTGGCCAGAGGAGATGCATAGCTCCGGCAATAGCTAACCCTAGCGAGCACTATTGGCGTGGATCCTCATAACGGTAATGACTGTATATGATCGGCCAAATTGGTTCAATCGCAACTAGTTATGGTCGATCAGATCCGATCAATTGTTAATCTATGCTATGAAATAAACATAGGGCAGTAGATCGCAGAATATAACTGAAGGATAGGGAAATCGTAGACGTACAAAATTTTAACGGTGGACGGCCTTGCTTCGATCCCAATGGCTGGAGCAACTTTTGTGGTTGTAGATCACGCAAAGGATCGAACCGAGCCGATTGTAGAGCTTTATCTGCGAGCTTGAGCGGTGTGGAGGCCATCTGTCGAGCTAGCTATGGTTCCGCGTGCGCTCGCGACACGCGCCTTCCATGCGACGGGGATGAACTCGCTGCCGTTCGATCGTATCCAATCGAACGGTCAGATGGCGAATGGTCAAGCAGACGGCGTTAATGGAAACGGACGGCGCCGTTAGACACTTAATAATTAATATTATTATTTAATTCATATTATATAGATTTAATTAAATCAAATTTACCCTATTATATGTATTTCTAAGAATTCTCAATAAATCACTCATAGCGAATTGAGGGGTGAGAAACGCAACGGCGCAGTCAGATTTTTGTTCGACGAATATTTAATTATTTAACTTTCTATGGTATTTAAATATTATTAAAATATTCGACGAAAATCCAACGACTTCCAAATACCTCAAAAACTTCACCCCTAGCTAATTTAGGGGTGGTGAATGCAATGGTGAAGTCGGATTTTTGATTTGAGGTCTAAATAAAAAGTCAATTTCTAGGGTTTTGGAATTTTCCAGAATTTCAGATTTGATCCAATTGTCTTCAAGTTTGACCTATAGTTTAGAGATGAGTTTTAAATGACTTAGTTAGTGTACTTGAACCTCAATTAAGACTTAGATTAGTCTTAATTAACCTAAGTAACAACTTGGGTTGTTATAGACTCCCCCACTTAAAAACGATGTCGTCCTCGACATCACTCAAGTGAGAAGAATAAAGCAGATATAAAATAATGAATTGTAATAAGTTAGAGTTGAAGAATTACCTTGAAAAAAAGCTTGGGTATTTTTGTTGCATATCCACTTATTTCTCCCAAGTAGCTTCATTACACGAACGGTTCTTCCACTGAACCTTAATCATCGGTATAGAATAATTCCTTAATTTCTTTTGATCACGATATAAAATTTTAACTGGTTCTTCAGTATATGAAAGATCATGTTGAGTATCTATTATTGGAAGTTGAATAATATGGGAAGGATCTCGAAGACATTGTCTTAATGATGATACATAGAACACATTATGAACATCAACAAAGTCTTCTGGCAGTTCTAAATTATAAGATGTTGATCCAATCTTCTATATGGTCTTAAAAGGACCTACATACCTTGGACTGAGTTTTCCTGAAACTCAAAAATGATAAATTCCCTTCAACGGGCTCACTTTTAAATATACTAAGTCTTCTTCTTTGAACTCAAGAGGATGGTGACGATTATTATAATATTTACTTTGTCTATTTTGAGCTGTTCTGATTCTTTGTTGGATGAGTTTCACTTTCTTGTTTATTTCTTCCACTAACTCAGAACCATATAATTGAGTATCCCCTGTCTTAGACCATGCTAGTGGAGTTGAGCAATTTCTACCATATAAAGCTTCATAGGGTGCCATTTTAATACTGGATTGAAACTATTATTGTATACAAATTCTATTAAAGGAATGTGCTTTTCCCAAGATCCTGAAAAATGCAACATACATAATTGAAGAAGATCTTCTAAAATCTGATTAACTCTTTCTGTTTGGCCATCAGTTTGTGGATGGAATGCTATACTCATGGCCAAAGTAGTACCTAAATCTTGATGTACAACCTGCCAAAATTTTGAAATAAAATGGCTGTCTCTATTGGACATGATTATTTTGGAAATTTCGTACAATCTGATTATTTCCTTAATATACTGTTTTGCTAACTTTTCCACATAGTCAGTTTGACAGACTGGAATAAAATGTGCAGACTTAGTAATACGATCCACTATAACCTATACTGTATCAGCTCCAGATCTAGCATGAGGTAAGCCCATAATAAAATCCATGGATATATCCGTCCACTTCCATTTTGGGATCTATAGTGGGTGAAGTAGGCCACCAGGTTTTTGATGTTCTGCCTTCACCAAACAATATGCGTGGCACCTTGCAATAAATTCTGCCACACTCTTCTTCATTCCTGGCCACCAGAATGATTATTTTAGATCTTGATACATCTTAGAGTTTCTTGGATGTATTTAATATCCTAAATTGTGACTTTCAACCAGGATCTCCTTTTGCATGGATTTGGGAATCCAGAGATGATTATCCATATAAATAGCACCCTTCTTGAAATTTAACTCTGAGCGACGATGTAACAACCCTAGATTGTTACCTTGTAAATGCATAGATAATCTAACTCATTTATTTTCTATCACCATTGCTTATAGAACCTCAACTAAGCTTATCTAGAAAATTGGAAGTTCATTAGACTTCTCTAAGTCTAAAATTACAATTTGATCAGTCTAGATGCCTTAGTCTAGACCCAAAATATTTTGATCTCAGAATTAAATTCTGATTGTATATTTTAATTCCTCACCCCCAAATTAGCTAAGGGTGAAAATTTAGTGCAATTTGGAGATCATTTGGACCATAATTCAATTTAAATTAAAATGGTCCAATTGCATAAAAGGGTTCCAAACAATTTGATTTTTGCAAATATACCCAAAATACCTAATTTAACAGTTTGGATCCGCTGTGCGGACTGCGGGCGATCCACTGCGGAGCCCGGGACATGCGACAGCGGGATCCCGCGCATCTGACCGTTCCGCCTTTTTAATCAACGGTCGAGATTTAATCTCGCAGAACCGTAGATCAACCGTAGGATCTCCCGACCGATCCAACGGCCTGGATCACCTCCGCGATCGGCCGTTAAGATCTGGGAGATCCGAGCCATTCCGCCATTTGATCGATAGATCAGATGGCATCCAAGGGGTCTGGCACTGTGGATCTTCATCTCCGCCAAATTCCCTCGCCCGACAGGCCTGTATCGCCAGCTGCCAGCCCTATATCCCACTCACACCTCCAACTCAGCAAGCCGTTGCTGAGCTTTCCCTAATGGCCAAGGGACCCCAATTAGGCCTCGAGACCCGGCCGAGCTCAAAATAGAATTTCAAGAGCTCGGCCATGGCCGGACCTCTCGGGCCCTCTCCAGCCCAAGCCAACCCTCCAAAATCTTCCCTGAGCTCACCTGAGGCTATAAATAGCCTCAGGAACCCTTCATCTACCCTTTTGCTGATCAATTGACCCCGAACTCCCTCAGTCTTCATTTCGCCATTGTCGCCTGTCCGAGCTTGCGTAGGTGACCCGGGAGCCTTTGAACCGCTGATAGTAGGCTCTCTTGACGTTCAGGATCCTTTGTAACATTTGGAATTGTAGCTAGAGCCAGCTGAGCCTTCAGTCAAGCATCCCGAACTAATTCATCAAAACCAGGTATCCCCCTTTCTGGATTCGAGCCAATGAGGCTCGAACCTTGCTCTTTTTGATGCGTCTGAGTCTGTATTGTCATCTCGAACTTGCTCTTTTTGAGGGATCGAGCCTGGGGTCTAACATGGCCTCCGTGGGGAGAATTATCTCCCCACAGTAGTTCCAATGGAGGAGTCTTCGGGTGAGTAAGGTCTGGCTGATCCATACCGTCTCACAAGGGGCTTCGAGTCCCAATCGATGCGTCTGACCATGGCGATCGAGTAGCGATCGAATGCTGGCTGAACCGTGGTCTGGATGCACCAAAATTTGGCGATTAGGGTTTCCCTACTCGGCGCTATCCATCGGGACGAAGGAGCGGGGACGACGGCATTGTGCGGACCGGGTCGACCCACGACCCGCGCGGTGCGACAGTGTCGGGTCTCCCGGGCCCCGGTCGACCCACGCGGTTTGGTTAGCGGGCCGAGCCGTTTAATTAAACTAGAATTATCGGAATTAAGGAAAATAATTCCAATAATCAAATCATAGGATTTTGATTAAATAAAAATATAGAATGTATTATTTGAATAACTTTTAATCCACTGGTTCAAACCCTATAATTATATATATGAAAATAATCAGAAAAATCTCAGGAATCTAAATATAAAATAAAATTATACATCTAATGGTTAGATCTTTAATTATTGCCTAATTATAATGGATATCAATTAGGGTAAATCAGTAAATTTACTTATCCAAATTACATGTTTAGGGTGTCATTAGTTCACTTATGATCATTAGAATGCATGTGCTAAGTAGAATAATTTTCTGAGTTCTATAATTCTAGTTATGCCCTAATCTTGTTAAATCATGATTTGTAAATTTTAAAGTTTATGCTCATTGGATCTTAGCAAACTTAGGCTCTGATTACTTGTATGATTAATTAGAACTTGCATGCCAAATATCATATAATTTGAATGGTTGGATTTATTCTTATATGCTAATCCTTTTTGATAGGGATTAGAGTTTGATTAGCACTAAGTATCCTCTGTTTTATAAACATTGATTATTAATCTGACTTATAACAGTAAGTTAAGTGTAGTGAATTCATTTAGATAAGTTTATTGAGTATACTTGAATAAATCCAAAGATTTAGAATCTTAAATATCTTAATTAACTTAAGAAATCTTAAGATTTGGATCAAATTTTTAAGACTTTAACTAGGTCTGAGATTGCCACCAATAATACATAATTAATCCACTAATTTAACATTGATCTTTAAATACATAACTTGATTTTACTTAAGGATGAGAAGGGATCAAACCCTAATCTACTTAAGGAGAATCCAAAACCTTAAGAAACTTAACTTAATTGATTTAAATTCAAGATTTTGAATTGAACATTCTCCAATAATGCATTTGATTTATCATTGATTCTAAACATTGAATTAAATAAATTAAGGTTAATAACAATTCTGGGTGATTCCACCATTTGGATCAAACCTTAAGATCCCTGATTTTCTCTTAAGTAAGAGGGCTAGCATAAGAAGATTAATAAAATCATATTGATTAATCAAGTGATCTAAGTCTTAAAAATATTCCTGATTTAGATCCCATAACCTTAGTTGGAGTGTGATCAAATGACTTAATCATCTGATCTAATCATCCTAAACCTAATTATGAAACAGAACCTAAGAGATTAATATCAAAATTTAAAAGGGAGATCTTGAGAATCTCTTCATAAGATCATCTTGAATTATTTAAAAGACCTAAATTTATATATCTTGAGGTAGGAAGCCTTGTATGACTCTTAAGGTAGAAGTATAGAAGATCCCATCACTTTAGAGACTGATCTATCCTCATTGTGGTAGTAATCCATTAAGGCATTAGAAAAGATACTTCTCCTTATGGTATAATCCATATTAAGTGATCCTTGATCACAATTGCTTGGTGAAACCTTGTATAGAACTTACCTATTAGTTTAGGACTTGTAGTTTTGATAAATCCTTGTTTAATTAAATAGACTTGATTGAACCTTGATTATTGGGTAGTGCAGTATGGTATACCCACATTACTGGTCCCCAGTAATATTCAAGATTGGTTGAGTCACTCTAAGTGTGATTTATCTTTGTTGCTATCCTGCGGGCTTAGGCGGATATAACCTCACTTAGAGTAAATCAATCAATCCTAAGAGTGTATTAAATGGGTACCCATTCTTTAGTTTAATTGAAAGACAAGTTGCTATCGGGCAATGCCTCCTAGCAAAGATCGTTTCAATAGTTATGGCTCAAATAAACTAAGTAACGGGATCCACCGTCCTTAAGACACTAAGTATGATTATGAGTTTAGTGACTTAATACTTAGCTTAAGATACAAAATCATCATCGGATTGTGCATCCTTATGAAGATCGCTTTGTTAGGATGGCTTAATCAAACTAAGTGATAAGAACCCTGTTCTTGCAATATATTTAATATGTGTATACAATCACCCCGTCCAGTAATCTTCAAGTAAATAAGCAACTTTAATCAACCCTCGCTTTAGAGATTTGGAGTCAGAATCCTCTTAGCAGGATTCTGCACAGTAGAGACTTAGGATTTATTACAGTTTCTTACTAAATTATTCATGGATTTTGAGAGTTTTCATTCATTCAATATAATGTCATAAGCATAAGCATAAACATGAGTTGAACTCATTCTTTCTGTTGTAACACATGGTTATCAGTGATACAGTATGAGATACGAAATGTTATATACACAGACTGGGGAATTTCATGGTGCATCTGCATCACCATACTGACTTCTTAACTGTTGTGCTTATATTGGACCGTACTACTCATAAACCTTCAGTGATAGTTTTGTGATATACCGTGGTATGACATATTTGTGAGTCTTGTTTCAGTAGCATATAGTGCAGCTTATAGCATCCTTCCAGCATAATGTTTGTTTTATGTTCAGTTCTATTTGGTGATAGCTTCACATTTCGTAGCCCTTTTACTATCCTGTTTACTCAGTACTTATAGCTTTCCTTGCTTACATATTTTTCTTCAGCTCTGTTACAGCTTTATTTTACTTGTATATTGTTATGTTTAGTTTAGCTTTGCATAGCTAGTTTCGATGTGTTAGACTTCTTATCTAACATAGGGTACTTTTGGGATCCGGCAATTTGCTAGATCTTGAGCAATTTTTGAAGACAGGTCAGGAGGATGTACTAGAGACTCAAGAGGAGCATTTGGAGCTGTAGTGAACCGAGCATCCACTTATACTTATTAGTCCTTTTCAGCATTTTAGATAGACTCTTTATATTTCTGCATTTAAATGGTTTGTAATAAAACTCTGGATGTACTTTTATTTTTCTTTTTTGAGATGGATATTTACTATTATTTGAGATGAATGTATTCTGGATGTTTTGCTTTTAGCTTCCGCACTCTGTTATACTGCTATACTTAGTATTGTGATGCGATCGGCATACTGGAAATGTTGATATATTTTATAACGTACATGGGTTCTTCCCCACTTCCTTGAACCTTGTGTACATACTAGTTTAATACCTAAGATACGTATTTCATTCTTATCTTAGTATTGGCTCTTGAACCTACTTTTAGGATTCGAGTCAGCAGCCTTCAGTATGGCCCCGTCTCTCTAGCCTATTCGGGATGATGGGTTTTGCTTGTATGGCCCACCGTTCCCGAGTAGCGCACCGTTCCGCCGCCGAAATATGTTTTACACTTGTCCTTTTGCGCACGGCGGTGGGACGTGGCGTTACAAACGACCCCTTTCAATTGCAACTTTGAGGCATAAGTAGTCATCATCCTTTGTTTGCGTGATTAAAATGTCTCTATGGAAAATAGGCTCTACATTACTCATAGATATTATAGTATTGATTGGGTCGCCTCTAATCGCTGTAATATCCATCTTACAAAATTCATCCACCAATGGGCTTTCTGAAATAATAGTGTTAAGAGTAGTATAACAACTTAGAGCATCAGCTACCATGTTGGCTTTTCCTGGATGATACTGGATATCCAAATCATAATCGCTGATTAATTCCAGCCATCTTCTCTGTCTATAATTTAACTCCCTTTGAGTAAAGATGTATTTCAAACTTTGATAATCTGTAAATATGGAGCACTGAACTCCATACAAATAATGGTGCCAGATCTTTAAGGCAAAAACTAATGCTGCGAGTTCCAGATCATGAACAAAATAGTTTTCATGAGTTTTAAGTTGACGAGATGCGTATGCTATAACTTTGCCTTCTTGCATTAATACGCATCCTAAACTAATTCCAGATGCATCTGTATACACATGATAATTAACTTCTTCTTTTGGAAGAACTAACACGGGAGCAGAGGTTAACGCATCCTTTATAGTCTGAAATGCAGTTTCACATTTTGTTGAACAAATAAATGGGACTACTTTTTGAGTCAACTTTGTTAAGGGAGATGCAATTTGGAAAAAACCTTTAACAAATTTTCTATAATATTCGGCTAGTCCCAAAATGCTACGAATTTCTGTGACTGATTTTGGCTGAGCCCAATTTTGTATAGCACTAATCTTTGTTTGATCCACCCTGATTCCTTGATCATCTAGCACATGCCCTAAAAAGGCTACTGAGCTTAACCAAAACTCACATTTAGAAAATTTAGCATACAATTTATGTTCTCGAAGCGCTTCCAGTACAAATCTAAAATGACTTTCATGATCTTCTAAGGTCTTTGAGTAAATAAGGATATTGTCGATAAAAACAAATATGAATTTATCCAAATATGGCTTTAGGATTCTCTGCATTAAATCCATAACATAGACGGTGCGTTTATAAGACCAAAAGACATTACCAGAAATTCATAATGTCCATAGCGTGTGCGAAACGTAGTATTCTCCATATCTGAATCCTTTACTTTCAACTGATGGTATCCAGATCTCAAATCAATTTTTGAAATACTATTGCACCAGCCAATTGATCAAAGAGATCATCTATTTGAGGAAGAGGATACTTATTTTTAATGGTCACCTTATTTAATTCTCTATAATCTATGCACATCCTCAAAGATCCATCCTTCTTCTTTATAAATAGGACTGGAGCTCCCCATGGGAACATGCTAGGCTTTATAATTCCCTTGTTTAATAAATCTTGCAACTATTTATTTAATTCTTGTAACTCTTTAGGAGCCATTCTATATGGAACTTTTGATAATGGCTGAGTTCCAGGATCTAAGTTAATCACAAATTCTATTTCTCTTGCCGATGGTAGTCCATGAAATTCTTCAGGAAATACATTTTTGAATTCTTTAACTATTTTAATATCAGAAATAGAGACTTCATTCTTACTGTCTCCCATTATGGTGACTAGAAATGCCATACAACCCTTGCTTACTAACTTTTCTGCTTGAAGTGCGTTTATTAAAGAATCTTGAGTACTAAACCTTCCCACAAAGGTTTTTGAGACACCGGATGATTGAAGAATAATCATTTTCCGTTGGCAATCTATAGTGGCGTTATGCATACTAAGCCAATTCATACCTAGTATAATATCAAAATTTGCAATGGGTAACACTATTAATTTAGCCTGAAAAGTTTTTTTATTCACCGGTACTTGTAGATTACAGAACTTAGTGGCACTTAGTTGCGCTTCGGATGGAAGTCCAACATTTAGAGTTTTGGCAAGTTTGTAACACGGGAAATTCATATGTTTAACAAAATTTTCTGAGATGAACAAGTGACTGGCCCTAATATCAAATAATACATTACAGGGCTTTTCTTCTATATTTATAGTGCCTAATTTAACATTTAAATAAAAGAAGCAGTTAATAAATATTGAAACGCTATAAATAAAGAATAATTAAAGATGTGTACTTGAAACCACGTTGTTATCTTCTATGGCTTGACTAGGAGTAAGATTGTAGACTCTGGCTGTTCCAGCTGGCCTACTGCTGGTTGCTTGTGTTCTTACTTGATTTGGAATCGGGGGTCGAGAGGCAGTTACTTGAACCTTTGAAGGAGTCTATTTTTCCTTGGCTGGAGGTGGCATTAGAGCCATCCTAGGCTCCCTTGTATTCAAAGAAGTAGGCCTGAATACCTGATTTCATCGAGGATGTTTAATTATGTTTCCATCGATAATTTTAAATGCGTTACATTACTCATATATGTGGCCCTGACGACCACATGTATAACATCGCCGATCAAAATGGTAACATTTCCCATATGGATGGGGCTTTTTACATTCTTGATTCTGGTTGTTAGATTCCTTAGCCTCAATCTGGTAGGCTCTTCCTTCATTAGGACGATGACGTTTGAAGCTTTTATAATGATGAGAAGGAGCAAATTCTTTTCTTTTAAACTCCTTTGCTGACTGGTGGTGCTTAACCACCCTTGCAATTTCTACTAACTTCTCAAAGTTAATTATTTGAAAAGGAACCACATGATCTTTAATAGATTGACGCAATCCACACTAAAAGCGGTAGCATTTATCTTCTTCTGTTGGTACCAAATTTGGGGTAAAACAAGCCAATCTTCTAAATTCCGCGACATAATCTGCTATTGACTGGCACCCTTGAGTTAGCTTTAGTAATGAATCACTAATGATATTTTTCGAAGATGGAGGTACAAAAGTTTCTTTGAAGGCTTCCACGAACCAATCCCATTCAATGTTTTCTAATTCATATTCCTCAAAGCGAGTCTCCCTTATATTATCCCACTAACGTTTGGCTTCACCCTGAAGCAGATGGGCAGCCAATCAGACTGTTTGATAGTTAGAACAACTCATACTTATTAAATTCTTCTCCACTGTCTTTAACCATGCTATCGTCTCTATTGGAGACAGCGTTCCATCAAATGTTGGTGGTCGCAACCTCAGAAAACTATGTAGTAATCCATCAGTAGAATGGCGAGTAGTGTTGGGAATATGGGGAGCAGGAGACGTCGAATAGGTACTAGCATTTGTAGATGGCAACACTAACACCAATCTTTGAATAGCTAAGGCTTGTTGGTTTTGGTTCTCCAACATTACATTAACCATGTTTCTAAGAGAAGTAACTTCATCTGTATTATTGTTGGTTAATGCTGCAATAGTATTGATCTGGGCATTGCTAGAAGTAGGATTAGGGTTGATCGTGGTGTTGTTAAGAGAAGTTGCAGGATTCATTTTCTGAAATCAAAACAACTATCTTTAGTTTTAGAATGAAACATAAGACATTTATTAACTTCTCATTTATGTATTATTAAAATTTATTACAAGAAAAAGATACATCACACTTATTACATCATAGACTATAATACTAGTCCCATCCTATATACTTAGTGAAAAATACTACACGAAAGTCTTTATAGATAAGTTCACGATGTTCTTCTTAAACTTTCTGGAATAGGCTTCCGCATGAATCGATCCGCCATTCCTTTGCCTGATCTCGTAGAAGACATAATACTACTTCTACTTTAATATTATTTGGCCAATCCATAACACAAAATATGTGGTCTACCCTTGTGTAACAATCCGAGTTGTTACTTTAGATAATTAGGGTTAACCCTAAGTCTTAAACATAATTAAATGTGCTAAGTAGGTCAATGAAGTCAACCTCCTAAACCTAGCCCTAATCAGGAGTCAATTTGGATTAAATCCTGATTTCTAGAAATCTGAAAAACCCTAGCAATTGACCTATTTAAATTGACCTTTGATCGAAAAACGGACACCACCCCATCAGCCGGGCTGAGTCAGCAGCCCGTGGGACCCACAGTGCCACGTGGCAGCCTCTGGCAGTGCCACGTGTCAGGTGGGCCCACTGTCCAGTCACCCGAGCTGAGTCAGCAGCCCGTGGGACCCACAGCGCCACGTGGCAGCCTCTGGCAGTGCCACGTGTCAGGTAGGACCCACTGTCCAGTCACCCGAGCTGAGTCAGCAGCCCGTGGGACCCATAGTGCCACGTGGCAGCCTCTGGCAGTGCCACATGTCAGGTGGGCCCACTGTCCAGTCAGCTGTGCTGAGTCAGCAGCCCGTGTGGTCCACTGTGCCACGTGGCAGCCTCAGAAGGTGCCACGTGTTAGTGGGGCCCACTGTTGATTAATTAGAAATTAATTAAGTTACTGTTAGTTACTATTTAGCCCTAATTAATTACTGTTAATGGTTAATTAAAGTAAGATTAGTACTAATTACTTTTAAACAGTAACTTTAATTAAATAATTATAATTAAAGATTAATTAAGGATTAATTAACTGTTAATTAAATCTTTAACAGTAATTAGGATAATTAATTACTTTTGAACAGTAAAACATAATTAATTATATTTAATTTAATATTAACAAATAATTAAGATTAATTAAACAGTAATTAGCACTAATTACTTTGCTACAGTAAAATTAATAATTAATAATTAAACAGTGATTAATTAAATAAAAACTTTAGGAATAAACAGTAAATTTAAATAATTAATATAATTAGAGATTAATTAAGATTAATTAAAAAATGATTAACACTAATTACTTTGCTACAGTAAATTAATTAATTAATTAATATCAATTAATAATTAATTAAAAATCAGAAATATTACATTTAAACTTTAGGAATGAACAGTAAAATAATTCAATTTGAATAAATGAATAGTAAAATAATTCAAATTGTATTTTTGAATAGTAAAACTTAAAAGTTTAATAACTTTTTGTAGGATGATCCAGACATAGCCAATATGGGTCTTAAAATACTCAGAAAAATATTTAGGATCAAATGGCATAATGTAAAATTTCGTTTCGGGGTACGCATAACGAGGTAGCATTTTAGAGCCTCTTTAAGACCCCATAACTTTTTACCCGATTATCGAAACATAGTCAATATGGGTCTTAAAATGCTCAGGAGAGCGGCCCCATCACCGTGGTAGTATTAGTTTTCCTATTTGGACATCAGGACAAAAAGTCAACTCTAGAATTTAGAGTTGACTTTAGTGAAAAATGGCCAAAATGCCCTTGGACTTCAAATGGCCATAACTTGGTCAATTTAACTCCAAATCTAAAAATTCAAGAAGCTACCTAGTTTAGAATTTCAATGTCATCATTTTCACAGAAATAATATTTAGGATTTGAACCCTAAAATTTAGGAAAATGACCAAAATACCCCTAGCCTTATTTTAGCCATAACTCGGTCATTTCTCGTCCAAATTGGACGTACTTACTGTCTATCTTCAAGTTAGACAATAAAGAATAGGTTGGAGAAGAGAAAACTCAGTTTGGACCCCTAAATCAAAAGTTGATTGACCCGTAAAGTAGGGGCAAAATAGTCATTTTACCTTAAAATTAGAAATGCGCAACTTTAGTCCTTAATTAAAATCTTAGAATACTAGGATTAATAATGTAATCATATTAGTACCATGTAAGTAAATAAAACAAGTCATTAAATTGAATTCCAATAATTTTTTCTAAGTCTTAAGCATCCCACCTTAAGGACCTTTCCTGAGAATAGGAATAGATCATAGGTTAGTGTTCATTCATTGGGTAAATTGGGTTACCCTATGGGTGAAACCTTGGTTTTAGTAGTTTCTAGATATTATTTTGTTTTACAACCCATTCTGATTAGTTTATCTTTTAACTTTAGATTTAAGATAGGAGATTCATCCTATTAAGTTTGATTACTTATTAGGATCTGCCTTAACTAGTAGATCACTTATAGTATAAAACCTAGAACTTAGGTCTTATCCAGTTTGGATTATGTGATTAAACCTAAAACCTCGTAGTGTTTAATCCATAATCTATAGGTGTAGAAGATCTTGATCAGATCTTAGTTAGAACGTCTAAATTCACAAAAATTAGGACGTATGATTTATTCGTTTAATTCATAGTCGTCTATCTGATTGAACTAGATTGGAACCTGATCAGTTCCAATCCTTTTTAACTCATAAGGATGAATTTCTGAGTTACACTCGATAGTAGGAAAATGGTGATCCTGAACTTGTGTAACTTGGAATAGTTAGCTGGTTAAGTAGAAAACAAATGATATCACAATGTGTAGTCAAGTCTCTTGCTTACTTGTTATTTGTTGCTATGCATATCTTGTAATTTTGTACCTTATATTTTCTTTGAACATATCATATAAGACATTTGATGCATAAATAAAATGTTAGGAAATTATGGAGACTCCTTAGATTTCTTATGAAAATATTAAAGTAAATAAGTGAAATGATAATGAATTGATGTGATTGAGCTGCCTCTCAGTGTTCTTTTGATCATACCGAATGTTGCCCTAGCCGTATCGTGCTAGGAGTTGCCCTAGCCGTACTGTGCTAGGATATTTCGGTATGATAGTTGGTGACCTAACCATATCGAGCTAGGAGTAGCGCTAGTCGTATCGTGTTAGGGCCATATATGTGACTGTTGTTGGTTTAGTTGTATCGAGCTAGGAGTAGCCCTAGCCGTATCGTGCTAAGATCTTCAGTTTCTTTTGGCGAGCTAGTGTAGCTCTTTTCTGTATGACAGTTGATGTATTATAGTTTTATATGCAGTTATAGTTGTTTCAGTATATTCTTTTTCAATCAGCTATTTTCTTGTACTGCTTTATATATATCTAGGATGTAGAATCTTGCTGCTATATGTATATATCACTGCTGAGTTATTCATTTTTAATTAGCATGTTATTTTTATTGATCACCAGCATGTTTAGAATGTAGAATTTTTCTTCCAGCATTTATTCAATTATATTTACACTTATATGCCTTTCCTTGATTACTTATTATGCGAGGCATGCTTCAGCCTCATTTCTTTGCCTTATTTATACTATAGAGCATAGTCTATAGTTTGCCTTTTTACTTGTGTTGCTTACTGCTCCTGTATTTACACATCATGTTTAGAAGTAAATGGTAAAATGGTGATATTATATAACCTTATTAAAAATTCAGCTTAAAATGTACTTAGACAATTGTCTAACCAGATTTTCTTTTTTTTTGGCTGGGGCCATACATTGTGAAACCGACAATGTCAGGCTTAGAGCAGTTTGAGGAGCCTGCACCCGAGAAGGAGCCTTACTTAGAGGAGGTGCAGCAGTTGGGGCCAGAAGATATCTGGTCATTTACTACTTGTGAGGATGAGTGGATTTTGAACATTTATTTTATTAAATTTTAATTAATGTAATAATACAGGTACCTGTGACTGTGTGTTCAGATTTTACTATGCTACTTTTTTGAGTTATATTTCTCTTCTTATATACATTATGATGCTTGGATGTCATTTATTTATCGCTTCCGCACTCTGTATTTTTACTTATATAGTGACTGCTTGATTGATTCTGAGTTAACCTTTCTCTAATCAGGTGGATTGTGGAGTTTATCCTAATTCAATGCTAAGTGAGGGGTTAACTAGAGTGACACTCCACCCTTAATCTAAACCTATTGAGGGTTAAGGGTGAGGGTTGCCACACCTTGCGAGCTATTCTTTAGCTAAAATTAGAAAATCAATGCTTCTATATGTGCCTTCCTTTTAATGATTTATTTAATATTTGAGCTCCTTGATCAGATACCCCTTCTATGGATCTTCCTTATTTTATACCCAACTTGGTCTCGTACTTCCAGATGATCTCAAACTCTTTCAAGTATGTCATGAACGCCATTCTCAGTCTATCTTCTACGCCTACAGTTATAATCACTTTCTTTTAGATTTGTTGAGCATACACACACACACACACACACACACACACACACACACACACACACACACACACACACACACATATATATATATATATATATATATATATATGTATTTAATATCTCCTATGGTTATCTCATTTCTTAACTTATTCTGAGTTATACTCATAATGACATGGATGTTGCCTCAAGTATTCATTTAGTGATTATGTATCAGAAGAACAATCCATTAGGTAGATGGGAATGCAAATTCCTAATCTAACATCTTATGGAATTCTCCGATACCAACTGTGGTGGCTCGGCCCCGCCGTGGTCATGTTAACTCTTAAGTTAATATGATTACGGTAGAGGGGTTTCCAAAACAATAAGGTCCCTACTTATAATTGGATTAGACACACATTCTAATCCAACTTAACTAAGGACTTTGCCATTCTTAAGTAAAAATCTCACTAAATGAAAATACAAGAAATGCAAAGTGTAGAAGCATAAATATAACATCCATCCATCATATAATACAATAGTACAGAATAATTAAAGTGCTGAAAAGAATTGTTAACCCTGTATTATTACAATTTTAAATAGTTTAAAAGGAACTAAAAAAGACACTCGTCCTCACAAATGCAGAAAGAAACTAAGGATCTTCAGTAGGATGCTTCTCCTCCAAATGCAGATCTCCTGAAGGCTTTATCACCTCAAGCAGCTCAGAGTCTACTATTGTCGGTATCACAATGATAGGGCCCCAGCCAACAAAAGAAAAATATTAGTTACACAATTTGTTTAAGTACATTTTAGGCTGTAAAATTTATTATGTTATTTGGATACCACTATAAAGAATGAAACATACAAGCAGGTGTAGGAGCAGTAACGCATAAGAAAGAAACAGTATAAAGCTATAAACAACTAGTTTATAATTTAAACAAAATAGGAAGTAAACATATACCTCCCAGTAGCTGCAATAAGGTGAAGTATAAAAATAAAGGCTAAATACTACTATAACAGAAAAAAAACTGCCTAAACATGCTTATGATCAATTCAAGTATATACTAATAGATATAAAGTAAAATGGACATATAAAGTATTTAATTAAATGAAAAGCAATACTAATATCCTATAACATATGAGTAAAGAATAAAGCTAGCATCCTATAAGTAAAAGTAAAGCTAGAAATGCAGTAAAGCAATAAATAGAAAATGCTAAAAGTATAGTAAAGAGACTGAAATATAATGTATAAGCTGAAAATACTATACTGGCCAAACTTGCCATCTGAAAGAAGTATGTACATAAAGACTTACTTACTACCATATCAGAGCCGGGCCAAAAAGCCACAAAAGATGAATAAGAGGAAGTAAGTGATACAGAGAGGTAGAAAAACTAGTATTACCATATCAGAACTAGGCTAATAGCCACAAGAGAAGTATAAGAAGAAGTAAGTGACAATAAGAGGCAGAAACATTGAGTATAGTGTACCTAAAACTAGTACTACCATATCGTAATTGGGCTAATAGCCACATGAGAAGTATGAGAAAAAGTAAGTGACACTGAGAGGTAGACTAATTAGATTACATTCTACTTAATTGAAAGCACCGATAAAAAGAAATATAAATGTTCTTTATGCAAATTCAAAGATGACATTAGATACTTTTAAAATATCCTATGTCTAATATGTACACAAGGTATAAGGCTTAAAAGAAGGTAAGCGAAGCATCAAAGTCAAAGTGAGCAGGAGACTCTACTAAGACACAAGTGATATTCATTTATTATCTAATTTAATTATTCTATCTACTCTAAGTTACACAAGTTCAGGATCTCCAAGTCCTACTATTGAGTGTAACTCAGATTCACGTCCTTAAAAATTGAAAATAATTAGTACTAGCTAGGTCCTAATTATAAATAAATTGATGTCGACTATATAAGTTAAATGACAAATCAATCGACCTATTTTAATAATATTAAGAATCCCAACCTCATCTTGATTAGCCAAATCAAGATGAAAAGATTAAGAGTTAAACTCCAAATATTAGGGTTTAACCTCTTAATCCAAAGGTATATCTAAAGATCTAAGATTTAACACCCATACTCACTGATTTAGATTAAGGCAAATCCTAATAAGAAATCATATTATTAGGATAGATCACTATCCTTAATTCTAAGATTCAAGGATAAAATAATCATTAAATAAACTTAGGAAAATCTATAAACTAATAAACTCAAGGTTTTACCTATTGAGTAACCCAATTTATTCAAAAGATAAACTCTAACTTAAGATCTATTAATAATCCTAAAAATTAAAGATCTTAATTACTAAGAGTATCTCTCATGACACACATTCTAACTAGTGTTATAAAACCTATGGGAAGATCTAAGATAGTTAAAGGAAGGAAAGAACTCATGATTTTACTTATGATTTTCTTAAGGTACTAAATTGAGATTTTAATCAAAGTTTCTACTAAACCTTATAATTATATAAATTATGATCTAAATTACTAATCTTACTATTTATAATGATTAGAATGAGGATTTAAAGTCTTAAAAAGCTAAACCCTAAAATTGGGCAAAATGACCATTTTGCCCCTACTTAAGGGTTCAAAAGATCAAATTTTTGATCTAGGGTTTTAAATCTAAAATTTTCTATTGCAAAGTATTTCTTACTGTCTAATATAGGATTAGACAGTAATTACACAAATTTTGGGTAAATATTAAACCTTATGAGATCAAATTAATGAATTTGACTCATTGGGGTATTTTGGTAATTTGGCTAAATATAATTTACATTTTCTTTCATTTTATTATTGCTCACTGTCTAAAGTTTTGATAGAATCTAAATTTGCTAAATTTTGATAAGTATTGGCCAAGTTATGGCCAATACAAGCTTAAAGGATAGAATGGTAATTAAGGGTTGCTTAATCAAGGGTCAAAAATCCTAATTTTATCAATTGGTGTCCAAATTGAGTGAATTTAGTGGCTATGAATCACAAATGCTCCACTGATTACAATGATTAGTGGCAGACTCAATTTGGACTCTAATTGGCTAAGTTATGGCCTAATTAAGGTTTATGGTGATTAGTGAGTGATTAGTGAAATTAATCACCAAATCACTAATCCAACCATACCATTAGATTTTAATCTACTCTAAGAGTTTTTTGAAACTTGAATTATTCAATTTGAATCATTAGATTTGCTAATATTTACTAATCAAGTTTTAGAGTAATTAAGGGTTGATTATGAGATCTAACCGTTGGATCTAAAATATTTTTGTAGATTACTTTTAAATAGATTCTCCTAATCAAAATAGATATAAGGATCATCTAATTTAAAGTTCAATTGACTAACTTATGGTCAATTGAAGTTCTATGGTTAATTTACCTAATTAGGATTAGGTCCTAAATGTGATTAGTCTAAAAATAATCCAAACAATAAACTAAACATTAATAGGTTAATTTTTATAGTTTTCTGATCACTTTAAGACCCATATAGGATATATTTAGATTAGGGGTTAAAAAGTTATGACTAAGTGAAGGTTTGTGATAATTTGTGAATATTTAAATATCCTAAAATGCCACTTAGTGAAATATTAGTCCAAATGAAAATTTAATAACTTCAATAAATTCTTTGAATTTTTTTGATTAATTTAGTATATTTAACTTCATAATTTGGATAAGTATTTCTCATTCTATGATTGTCTTAAATTAGATAATTAATTGAATTCTTATATTGATATTAATGTTTTAATATTAATATTTCTATTTTGAAATTAATATTATGCTAATTATAATTGTCAGGAATTATTAATATATGGTTATATTTATATTCATTTTCTGTTTATATGTATATATATATATATACAAGTATATACACATATATATACATATAACTTTATGTAAATTAATATATATATATATAAGTATTATAAAAATGATAATAATTATATGTATAATTTTATTTTTATTTTATCTGCAGGTGGGGTCCACACCATTTCGAACGGCGCAGAGGTGGGACCCGCAGGGGTATACGTGGCGCAGCGTCACAGGCCGAAGGCAACCGGTGGGTCCCATAAGCGCTGACTCGTGGAGACAGCGGGGTCCCACATATACACGTGGCAGGCCATTACAGGCTCGGCAACCACGGGTGGGACTGTAACAGCCCCAATAATTGGATAGAAGATTAATCCAGATATTGGGGTGTTACCTTAGCACCCAACAGTTGATTAGAAGAAAACTATTCAAGTGTTGATGCTAAGTGGCCAAGTCACTTTTTGAGCATTTGTTAAGTTAAATAAATGAAAATGAAAATACATATAAATGCAATATTGCAAATAATTATAATACTAGAAATTAGATAAATCCACTCATTCATCCCAAGTAGTTTCAAATATAGAAGATACAACACAGATAAATATAAGCAAACAGTAACTTAAACAATTTATTATTACAAACCTTTTTAAAAGTAAGAGAAAAATGCATTAAGTAAATCACTCTCTCTCACTTATACATATAAATTATTTAAAAATTAAACGGAAGCAGAATTCTTTATAAGTCCTTCAACTACTTTGACCTGCATCACCTGAATAAAATGGCTCTTGATCTATCATATTTTGGTATTTAAATATGATAGGACAAAGCCAAGAAAAAGAAAAATTGTAGTTAGACTAAATAGTCTAAGCACATTTTAAAATTGGCTATATTTTTAGATTAACAAGATATTACAATTATGATTTATAATTTAAAGTAAGCAGCAGTGCTATAAAAGCTGTAAAGTATGGGAAAGTAAAGTAAACATAACTGTAAGGAAAATAGTATAAAATAAGTTGAGTAAAAATACTCACTTTTAATAAAGTTCTAGCATATTAATGAAAAGTGGTAAGAAAAGTATTTTAAAGGCTAGAAACTGCTATATACATAAAATAAAAGTAATATATGATCAAATGAAATTTATGCTAAGTAAGCAATTGACATACAGTGAAGCATTAATTGAAGTTAAGCAACATACACTGTATTCAAATTAAACTGAAATAAGCAATACACAATACTGAAAATAGAGAGTGTAAAGCTAAAGAAAATGAGGAAATATTTTAGACTCACAATGTAAGATAATCATAGTCTAAAACTATGATACGAAAGCATAACTAAACAGTTATGAAGAGATTTACAATTTGTAAAAGAATCTCTTATATCTTTAATTAAAGTTACATTTAGAAACTACCTCATTCTGTAGGAGTACACAACAGAATGGGCGAGGAGTTAAGCACGTCTGCTTAACCAGATACAGTGGGGAAGATGAACATTCACATTTACCCTCTCTAAAATGTGAAGTTCTAATATAAACGCTTTCTTTTATACTCAATTTGTCATAAGGCATTCCCCTTTAAAATTTTAAGAAAATATTTATTTATGCACAATGCTCTTGAATGAATGTTCAAGGAAAGAGGCTCAAAGCTAGACAAGCTTTTAATAGATTACAAAAATTATAAATGTATGTGATATCTTTTTGTTATCTAAATTTTTAATGATTTACTCTATAATTGGAGTTAATTAAACTGCACATTGACTTAAAGATATTAGATCTTAAGTCAATTCTAAATAGAAGTAGAATAAATGTAAGTTTATTCCTATATAATTTTGAATTTAGAAAGATAATAAAAGAAATACTTATCCAAATCTTAAAAAGGAAAGAAACTAAAATTTAAAAGTGAACCATTTGAAATGCATATATCGATTTGAATACTAAAAATATTATAAGTCTTAAAATTCTTGGAAATTTTGGCAAAGTCTCCTTTATTTTTGTTCAAATGAACAATTTTCACAATCAAATATAAGTCAATCCATTGACTATTTTCCGTTCTAAAATAGAGTTTAATCCTTTTTATAGGATTGCTCATTTCCAATTCTAAAATAGTGTTTATTTCCAATTCTAGAATAGAGTTCAATTCTTTTTATAGGATTGCTCATTTCCAGTTCTAATAATTCATAAATTTAAACAAAACAATATACTAACCTATAATTCATACATCATATATCAAGCATCTATGAAATTAATAAAGAATGCAGAATTTAATTTAGAGATTTTATAGAAGCAATCATCATTTAGCTTATCAAGCCATAAGACATCAACATTTAGCACAATATTTCTTTTGATATTAATTTATAACTCAATCTGCAAGGAACAACAGCATTAAAGTTTAGCATATAAAAGAAGTAATAATCATTTAAAATCTATCACATCATTTGTTTCTTATAATGCATTTAATGAAAGAAGTTAATTTGATTTAAACAATGTAAAAGATATAATTATACCCCATATAATTTATTAGTTCCTTCAATTATGTTTAATTGACCACATATGGTTTTAAATAAAAGAGGTGACATCATTTGATTACTTCAGTGTAACTAAAAGCAATTGATCACTTTAAATTATATGACAGTATCTAATTCATATTGAATTTAGTAGCAGCAATTATTCTTTTAAATTATTAGTGACAACATAAAGACATGACAACATTTGTTTTTATATAATCCATTATTCTTACATTAGAATGAAAGGAAGTATATAATTTTATTTATAAGGAATGGTAGTACTTAATCACATTTAATCTCACTCTAATATGAAAGGTAGCTTGTATTCACATTTGATCTCATACTAGTAGATGGCAGCAATTGATGTTAATAAGAGAAACTACAATATTTATTCTAGTATTCCATAATTCTCATATTCATCTATTTATCAATCATAACAATTCTATATAAGAAGTGACAACATTCATTATTACATTAGATGACAACATACGATTCATATATTTACGTGACAACATTTGAATCTTATAAACTAACCGGCACACCTGATTTTCCTTAAAAATGAATGACAACATTTGATTATTTCAGTTTAACTAAAGTAATGGCAGCAGTTTGATTCATACTTTACATTACTACACTTTTCATGTAATGGTAGCATTTGGATATAAGTTCAAGATAACATTTATATCTTTATAAGGTAAATGATAGCATTTGAAACACATAACAACTTATGAATTTCTCAACTCAAGTAGTATCAATTTGAGTTCCTAATGTACATGGCATCATTTATTCTCATAAATTCACAAATAGCAATTGATTTCTTATGACATTTGACTTTAAAATGAAATAAATGACAGCAAATTGATTTATAATTACAACAACTTAAATATTCTAATGATGGCAGCTCTTGACTTATGGTAGCCTTTGATTTATGCTAATTTTAACTAGCAGTATATATTCTCTTTTGATAGAAACATTGGTCACATGGATTCATTTCATATATACAATTGAACTCATATGATTACATGTGATCCTTTATAAGAACAGAAGATTGCAGCATATGATATCAACTTCTATACTCATATTTATTCCACATTTATTTGATGGCAACATATGATGCTAATGTATATGTATGTGGCAGCATTTGATAACATTAAACTACTTATAATCTTATTAAACTAAAAATGGTAATATTTAATCACCTAAATGATGGCAGCTCTTGCCCTTACTTACGTTAATTGACATTAATGAATCTATATGACATAAATGAAATATAAGAATTTATGCTCAACCCATACCAAACAATTTAACAAAAACATTTGATTCTCCCATAGGAACAAAAGATGGCAACAATTTGAACCTCCAAATTTCATGTCAATATAACAACATTTATTTCATTGGAAAGTAATATGTGATTTGTTAAAAGAAATGGCGACATCTTATTACTTCTAAAATAAAGGCAACATGTATTTGATCTCATGTTAAAAATGACAGCATTTGTTTACTTTTGATCTTACTTTGCACATATGAAAGGAATAGCAGCATATGTTCTCTATTGAGACACTTGAGATCTCATGGCAACATTAACTTCATTGAGACAATGTAACATATGGTTCTTATAACAACAATTTGATTTATAATTTCTATGGAAGCAATTTGAATCTTATATATTTAATGACATCATGAGATCTTACTTATAATAAACGTCAGCATAAATTCCCTTATGAAACTAAAGGCAACTTATGATTCTAATAAAAGATGGCAGCACATATTTGTTTTATTGATATACATCCTCTTATGAAATTGATAGCAACATAGGATTTTATAAAAGAATGACAACATTGTGGAGAATTGAAACATTAATTTCAGCATGTTAAAACTTGACAATAGCAATCAACGTTATTTAATCTCCCAATAGAATAATACAATAATTTTTACAACTAACTTTCAACATTTGCTCAATACTCATGTTAAGCCTCATACAAAGAAGGATATAATTCCATTTATTTGTATAAGAAGGGACATAATTAAACTTAGGATAAACAGGAAGATAAATCATCATATCAAATTCCATAATACTTTAAAACAGATGTTAGCAAAATCTGGGAAGAGTCTCAATCTTTACCAATGATTAATAAACAAATAATGTAAAACAAAGGAATTTAGTATTTTAAATGAACTCATTTGGGAATTATTTTGAAAAGAAAACTGTATCAATTTATTAGAAATAAAGCTCAATAATTGAATTAAATGATCCATGATATATAAATGGTGAATGATTTCTTCAAAAAGAAAACTATTTATTGTATGCAATAAATAATAGAAGTAAACTGAAATAAGTTCAAGCAAGGCAATTTTATAACATTCTCACTCTCAATTTCTAAGGTATCGAATACGATCATCTCACACAGAACAATCTATTCATTTCTTAAAGAAAATTATGTATTACAAAAGAAAATTTAGTTTATTTATCAAATTCCTTAATGAAGAGACATAAGAGAAATTGTACTTTATTAAATGCTGAATACAATATACTCTTGAATTACCTATCCTAACTCTAATATATAAAAAAAAAAAAATGAACCGACCTGGATAGGCAATAAGAAAATTTTTGCCTTATAATTTCATTATACTCCAATTGGCTTTCTAATAGAAATTAATCCCGCATGCAAGATTAGTACATTAAATTCCGATTTATTGCATACTGGGAAGACAAGAAAGGAGGTAGTATACTAATTGTGATAGATTCAACTTTCCATACCTAGCCAAAGGAAAGAAGAGGGAGATTTAGAAATACACTCGCAATATACAATATTGCTGAGTTGAATTATTTCGATCTCCTCTAAGGTTTCTTATTCATCTTCTTTATTATTAAGTTTGATGTGTAGTCCTTTAACTTTATACAAATGATTCCATATTTAAAACAGGGAGTAACAATGTACCTCACAATATTTCAGATTAAACATATGAGTTCTAAAATAGTTATTTTAATTTAATAATACCCTAAAAGAGTTAAAGATCAGCATCGACTAATCGGAATAAAATAAGATGAAAGGAAATGGAGTACTTGTATTTGAAGCCGACGGAATGAAGCGGCTCGGCTAGAAAAGCATTCGACGATTGGAGGTGTCGGCAAGAGGAGGCTTGACTTGGAAGGCTCGGCTGGAAGGGTTCTCGGCGAAGGAGGAGGACTCGGGCTAGCCTTTGCTGTCTTCTCAATCCCCCTTTCTTTGCCAAGAGTTTGTATGCTCGAAGATAAGGAGAGGATTGGCATGGATCTCGAGCGAGATAAGGATGGCAGCTCACTCTTTTCTAGCCCTCCCATTGGCGAGGGTAGCGGTGAGTGGCATGCGTCATCCTCCTCGAGTCGAAGGAGCAGCTCTCGGGACCGAGAGGATTGCGTGCGTATGGAGTGTCGGCTGAAGGATTTAGGTTAGAGAAGGAAACTTTGGCTGTTTAGATAACTTAGGTTAAAAAAAAAAAAGGAATGAATAAGGTTATATAAGTAAATCTAGGATTTTATATCAGCCGTTAGATTAAAATAAACGGTTGGAATTTTTGAGCCGAGATCTGGAGTCATTTGAGCTTCAAAAATTACAAACTTGGTATTGAAATGACCGTCTCGACGAGACAAACGCATGCGTCCAAATATTATTGAATTTGGACAAATACTTTATTTTGTATTGATTTTTAAGTGAAAAACTTGGAAAATTAATTATGATAAATCGAAAACTTGAAAATTATCGAAACTTGAAACACAGCATCCTCATATGATGCTTGACTTAGATATACAAAAATTTCCAAATTCTAATTTATATTTTTCATATTATTAGCTTTTGAAGTTTAAACATTATGAATTTATTCAGGACAATCCAGGATCCCAAACACGCTCAAATTTTTGCAGTAGGATTCTTTCATTAGGCTTTATAAGAGAATATTTTTATTTGACTTAAAGTAGAATCCAAATTTTAACAAAAATTTTTGAACGCTCGAAATTCAGCAGAAAATTCGGGGAAATCAACGATTTCCAAAAATTCCCAAAATAAAATTCTTAGCTAATTTGGAGCTATTGAGTCCAATAGTGGACTCCGTTTTCAATTCTAATGTCTAAATAATTTAGGTATTCTCAGAATTATCAGAAAACCAGAAAATGCTGAAAATCGATAAATGATCTCCAATTCGCACGAATTTTGAAGTGGAGACTTTTAACTCTATTATAAGAGTAATGAAAGAGATTTAAAGTCAATTAGATTCACTAATTGACATGTAACAACATCTGGGTTGTTATAGGGACCCTCATGGATGATGGCTGACGTAAGCGGAGCCCACAGTCAGCGCAGCATCTGACCGACGCGACTCAAAAATATATCGGGTCGGGCCCGAGTCAACCCGGCCCGACCCATACCTTCTTCCTCTTCCATGACCACCACGAACACCGATGCCTAGGGCATGAAAATCGATGGCCAAAACATCGGCAACATGGGCTGGTTCACACCTCGATCGAAAGGTCTTGAAGTGACCTTTCAATCGAGATCCAGAACGTGGCCGGAGGAGATGCATAGCTCTGGCAATAGCTAACCCTAGCGAGCACTATCGGCGTGGATCCTCATAACGGTAGTGACTGTATATGATTGGCCAAATTGGTTTGATCGCAACTAGTTATGGTCGATTAGATCCGATTAATTGTTAATCTATGCTATGAAATAAACCTATGGCAGTAGATCGTAGAATATAACCGAAGGAAATGGAAATCGTAAATGTACAAAATTTAAATGGTGGTCGGCCTTGCTTCGATCCTGATGGCTTGAGCAACTTCTGTGGATGTAGATTACGTAAAGGATCGAACCGAGCCGATTGCAGAGCTTTATCTACGAGCTTGAGCGGTGGGGAGGCCATCTGTCGAGCTAGCTAGGGTTCCGCGTGCGCTCGCGACACGCGCCTTCCATGCGATGGGGATGAACTCGCTGCCGTTCGATTGTATCTAATCGAACGGTTAGATGGCGAACGGTCAAGCAGACAACGCTAATGGAAACGGACGGCACCGTTAGACACTGAATAATTAGTATTATTATTTAATTCATATTATACAGATTTAATTAAATCAAATTTACCATATTAAATGTATTCCAAAAATTCTCAATAAATTACCCCTAGCTAATTAAGGGGTGAGGAACGCAACGGCGCAATCGAATTTTGTTTCGACGGGTATTTAATTGTTTAATTTTCTAGGGTATTTAAATATTATTAAAATATTTGACGAAAATCTAACGACTTCCAAATGCTTCCAAAACTTCACCCCTAGCTAATTTGGGGGGGGGTGAACACAATGGTGAAGTCGGATTTTTGATTTGAGGTCTAAATAAAAAGTTAATTTCTAGGGTTTTGAAATTTTCTAGAGTTCCAGATTTGATATAATTGTCTTCAGGTTTGACCTAGAGTTTAGAGATTAGTTCTAAATAACTTAGTTAGTGTACTTGAACCTCAATTAAGACTTAGATTAGTCTTAATTGACCTAAGTTGTAACAACCCTAGGTTGTTATTCTGCTAAATTATAGCTTAAAGTAGTCATTATTTCATTCCATTATTCTTAGAACATCAAATGAAACCTATCATGGAAATTTGAAGTCCATTGGACTCCCCTAAATCCAAAATAATATTTTGATCAGTCTATATGCTCTAGTTTAAACCCAAAATATTTTGACCTTAGAATTAAAATCTGATTATATTTTTGATTTTCTCACCCTCAAATTAGCTATGGGTGAAATTTTGGTGCACTTTGGAAGTCATTTGGACCTTAATTCAATTTAAATTAAAATGGTCCAATTGCACTTAAGGGTTTCCAACATTTCATAATTGCATAAATATCCTTTAAACCGAATTAACAGCCGGGATCCCTGTGCGGACCGCGGGCGATCCGCTGTGGAGCCTGGGTCACGCGTGCGGGGTCCCGCTGATCTCACCATCGAACCCTTAGATCCCATGGTCCGGATCTGGTTCCACGAAACCGCGGATCTGCCGTTAGATGCATCCCGTTAATCCTACGGCTTTGATTCAATCCGAGCCGGCCGTTAGGATTTAGCGGATCTAGACCGTAGCGTGTTTCCTTCGATCCATCGGATGGCGTCTGAAGGCTCCACCACTGCGGACCTTCATCCCGAGCACCCCCGTCCCCGACAGACGCAATCTCCCATACCGCTAGCTGCCCAGCCTGTCCCCCACTCTTGCGTCCACCTCAGCAAAGCCGTTGAGGCCTCTCCCAAAATGTCAAGGACCCCCGATCGGGCCTCGTGACTCGGCCAAGCTCAATTTGGAAAATTGAGAGCTCGGCCATGGCCCGATCAATCTGATCCACCCAAGCCCAATTTCCCCCTCCAAAAGCTTCTCTAAGCTCGTCTGAGGCTATAAATAGCCTCAGTAATCATTCCTCTGCCGTTTTGCTGCTCAATTGCCCTCAATTCTCCACTGTCTTCTCTTCTGCCATTATCAGCTACCCGAGATTGCGCAGGCGATCCAGGAGCTTCTGAACTGTTGATAGTAGGCTCTTCAGGCGTTCAGGACCCTTTGAAGTGTCTGGAAGCTAATCCAAGGCCAGCCAAAGTCCCAATCGACCGTCCTGAGCTTCCCCGTCGAACCAGGTACCCCAGTTGCTGGTTTTGAGCCACTGAGGCTCGAACCTCCTTCCCTTTGATTCGTATGTCTGCGTATTGTCAATTCGAACCTAATGCAATCATAGCTAGGACCTAAGTTAGCCATGATCGATCGATACGATTAATCGGTCTAAGTTGCTTAAGGATCGTCTCGATCGAGTAAGGACCCGATGATCCAGGCCCTCCCAGACCCTCGGACCCGAGGGCCTCGATCCGCCTCACCTCCTTGATGGTATAGGGATCGAGCCCGGGGTCTGGCGTGGTCTCTATGGGGAGAAATGCCTCCCCACAGTAGCTCCATTGGAGGAGCTCTCGGGTGAGTAAGGTCCGACCAATCCAGACCGTCTCACAGAGGGCTCTAGGTCCCCTCCGGTGCGCCTGGTCATGGTGAAGGTATGGAGATCTTTGGCCATGCCTGCCGTGGTCTAGTTACACCGAAATTTGGCAATTAAGGTTCCTTAATCGGCCTCTTCGTTTGGACGAAGGCACAAGGACGAAGGTCCTGTACGGGTCAGGTCAGCCTGTGACCCGCGCGGTGCGACAATCCCGGGTTTTCGGGCCCCGGTCGACCCGCGCGGTTCGGCTAATGGGCCGAGCCTGTTTTAATTGGAATTATTTTCCTTAAGTGGAATTATTTTTCTTAAGGAAAATAATTCAATTAGTCAAATCATAGGAATTTAATTTAATAAAAATACAAAATATATTAATTGAATAACGTTTAATCCACTGGTCCAAACCCTATGATATTATATATGAAAATGATCAACAAAACATCAGGAACTAGAATATAAACTAAAAATTGACATCTGATGGTTAGATCTTTGATTATTTCTTAATTAGGGTATTTTAGTAGTTTTACTTAACCAAATTATATGATTAGGGTGCCATAAGTTTAATTATGATGAGTAGAATGCATGTGCTAGGTGGATTGTTTTTCTGAGTTCTGTAATTTTAGTTATTCCCTAATTTTATTAAAGTATGATTAGTGAAAATTAGGGTTTATACTCACTGGATTTTAGCAAACTTAGGCTCTGATTAATTAACCTATTAAGTAGAACTTGCGTGCCAAATTGCAACTAGTTTTAATGGCTAGATTTGTAATTAAGTGCTAATCCATTTGAATGAATTTAGGGTTTGATTAGCACTAATTACTTTCTGTTTTTATAAACTTTCTTGTTTTTATGCTTCATAACAGTAGAATAAATGTATTGGAAATTTTATATATTAATCCATAATATATAATTTGGACAAAACAAAAATTGAAGATCTTAACCTCCTTAATTAACTTAAGAAATTTTAAGACTTGGATCAAGCTTTTAAGACTTGATCTAGGGCTGAGGTTGCCACCAATAACACATGAATAATCCACTGATTTGACATTGATCTTTAAACACCCACTTGATTTTACTTAAGGAATGAGAAGGGATCAAACCCTAATCTACTTAAGAAAGATCCAAATCCTTAAAAATTTAACTCAATTGATTTGATTATAAGACAAGGAATTTGACATTTTTCCAATAATGCATCTGATTTGATATTGACTCTAAACATTCAACTTAGACATGATAAGGTTGACAATAACTCTATGTGATTTCCTAATCTGAATTAAGACCTTAAGATTCTTGATTTTCTCCTAAGTAAGAGGATTAGCATAAGAGGTTAATAAAATCATCTTGATTAAATAATTGATCTAAAATCTTAATAACATCTTCTGATTTAAATCTCATAATCTTAGATTAAGTTGTGATCAGGTGACTTGATCATATGATCTGATCATTCTAAACCTAATTATGAAATGGAACCCAATATATTAATATCAGAAGTTAGAATGATGAGTCTTAAGCATCTCTTCATAAGATCGTCCTGAAACATTAAAAGACCTAAATTCATATACTTTGAGGTAGGAGACCTTGTATGACTCTTTGAGGTAGAACCTTAGAAGATCCCATAATCTTAGAGATTGATATTATCCCCTCGTGGTAGAAATCACTTAAGACATTAGAAAGATACTTCTCCTTATGGTAGAATCCATATCAAATGATCTTTGATCACCATTTTGTGAAACCTTGTATAGGACTTACCCATTAACCTAGGCATTAGAAATCTTGATAATTCCTTGCTTTATTAAGTAGATTTGATTGAACCTTGATCATTGGGTGGTGTAATATAGTATACCCATACTACTAGTTCCCAGTAGTATTCAGGATTAGTTAGTTCACTCTAATAGGGACTTATGAGCGGGTGCTAACCTAAGGGATTAGACGAATACAGTCTCGTTAGAATAAATCATTCAAACCTAAGAGTGTATTAAATGGGTGTTCATTTCTTAGTTTGATTGAAATATAATTTGCCAACGTGCAATGCCTCCTAGAGAAGATCGCTTCAATAGGTCTGGCTCAACTAAACTAAGTAACTGAAGTTACCTCCTTTGAAACACTAGGTGTAATTGTGAGTGGGGCATCTTAATAACTTAGCTTGAGATACAAATCGCCAACGGGTGATGTCTCTTATCGAAGACTGCTTCGTTAAGGTGGCCTAATCAAACTAAGTGATGAGAATTATCTTCCTTGCAAAGACACTAAGTATGTGTATACCATTGTTCTACCTATTAATCTTTAAACTAAATCTTCAACTTTAACCAATTATCGCTCTAGAAGCTAGGAGTTAAAATCCTTTTAGCAGGATTATGCACAGTGGAGAGTTAGAATTCATTATCTGCATTCCAAGTTTTTATGGCTTTCTGGGTTTTTACTCACATAGAATAGGAGCATGGGCATAAGCATGAGCATGAACTTGAAGTATTATTTTAGCTATAGCATATGAGTATCAGTGATAAAGTATGGGTTACAGAATGTTACATACACATACTGGGAAATTTTGGGGTGCATCTGCATCACCATACTGTATTCCCAACCGGGTGTATATTTACATTGGACCGAACTACTCATAGTCTTTCAGTGATAGTTCAGTGACATATTCGTGACGTATGTGGTGTGTCATATTTGGGTGCATCTTTTCAATGACATACAATACAGCATTTGACATTTCTTTTAACTTGATTTATGAATATTCGATGTTTCCCTTACTTTCAGTTCTTTTTTGTACGATAGTTTTACTTATTTAGTCTTTATTATCTTACTTACTTAGCTGTTTCAGTTTTTCCTTGCTTAGTTCTTTTCCCCAGTCTTTCCTGCAGTCATACTTTACTTTACTTATTGCTTGTATTTAGCTTTATTAATGTATAGTTAGCTTTGATGTGTTAGACTTCTGGTCTAACACGGGGTACTTTTGGGATCCGGCAATTTGCTAGATCCCGAGCAGCTTGTCGAGACAGGACAAGAGGACACACAGGAAATCTAGGAGGAGTACGTGGAGCCTTAGTGGATCGAGCCTCTACCTTTATTTTCTGCTTTGTTTCAGTACTATAGTAGACTTTATATATTTCTGCATTTAAAATAGTCTGTAATAAATTCTAGATGTATCTCTTACCTTCTTTTTCTGAAATGAATGTTTACTACTGCTTGTTAGTATTCTGGATGTATTGCTTTTAGCTTCCGCACTCTATTATACTACTATACCTAGTATTGTGATGTGACCAGCATACTGAAAATGCTGATACATTGATGACGTATATTGGATCCTCACTCGTTCTTTAAATCCAATGTACGTGTTAGTCTAATACTTAAGGTTAGTACTCTACTCTTATCTTAAGTATTGGTTTTCGATCCTACTCTTAGGATCGAGTCAGCAGCCTTCAGCATGGCTCAGTCTTAGACCCGCCTATTCTGGAAGATGGGTTTTTTGCTTGTATACCCGTCCTCCTGAGTAGCGCACCGCTCCGCCACAGGATGTACACATATCTCTTATCTTTTGCGCGCGATGACAGGGCGGGGCGCTACAGTTGGTATCGGAGAAATACCATAAAGTGTCAGATAAGGAGTTTATTCCTATCTACTTTATGCTCTGTTCTCTGTCTCAGATCAAGATCACAAGTTATTAAGTGTAGTGTAAAGCAATCATCCAAAATAGTTCATTAAACTATCTCAGAAACAAAAAGGGAGAAACTATATCTTGAAGATTGACACCGTAAGAATTTAACGCACATAGTAGATTGATTGAAACTGCAACTCATAAAATGGACATCTTAGGACTTGAATGAACTTTTGAAAATAACAATCAACTATGAACGAAATACTTATGGGTCAAAGTATTCTAGGAATGGACTACTCACAGTGAGCATTTCCATTCTATCTTAGGAGGTTTGATGACTATTAGATAGAAAATCTTCGAGACGGTCAGATCTACGGAAGGACCATCGATGGAGTGTCGCCTCGCGGAGTTGAAGTGCTAGACAAGATTCTTGTCCATTCATCGTTTGGAGGCACCAGTCTCCCAGTACTCACCATAGAATGGCTAGACCGTGTTACCACAGCACTACGAGAGACGGCCTATCCTGAGGAGCACCGTCTAGAGATTGTGGAGATCCTACTGAGGGGATCAGCGAGTCGTTGGTGGTATTGAGGAGATTAGCTCAGAGGAGCTACATAGTCACCTATGATGACTTCTGTGCTACCTTTTGGGTAGAATATTATAACTAGGATGTTAGAAAGTCTCATCATGTCATCTTTCTTATTTCGGTATATGTTTCTATGTATCTTCTCTTATGAGAAAGAAATGAATGAAATTTTAGTAAAACCTCTATGTTCTGAATTCATATTCATATTGATAGCCATGAATCCTAGTTCTCTATCTGCTCCTACCCCAATTAAGAACACGGTGGTGTCGTCAAGCGGACCAGAAGACTCCAACATTATGGCTAGCTTGCTAAAGACCTTAATTGATAGCAATGCACAACAGGCACAAGAGACTCGTGCTCTTATCCTCTCAGTTAAATAGTAATCTGCTCCTCTAGCGGGATCCTCATCATCACACTATGCTGGGGACGGAATCCTACATAGTTTCCTTCGCCTTCGAACTCCTACGTTCAACGGGGCACTAAATCCCATGGACACCGTAACATGGGTCAAATTAGTATAGAAGAACCTTGCCACTATCAAATGCCCTAACTCTGATGCCATCCACCTAGTAACTTACATATTTCAAGAAGAGGCAGAGTATTGGTGGGAGAATGAGCGAAATAGCAGATTTGTGAAGTATGAAGTAGAGGACATTCCGTGGGACATGTTCATGGAAGCATTCCGTGAAGCATTCATCCCGACGTCAGCCCAAGCAATTCTGGAGGATGAACTCCTCCATCTCACACAAGGCAATAATTCTGTGTTCAACTACGAACATGAATTTAGAAGGCTATCACGATTTGTTCCGGACTTGGTAAGAACGGAGGCGTCTAAATGCCACCGCTTCCTAAAGGGTCTGAGAGACTCTATCAAAGCGCATATAGTATCCCGTCAGATCAAGACGCTTACTGAATTAATTGAAGCAGCCCGTCTACAGGAAGGATTCCAAGGTCAACTGGACCGGAAACGAAAAGCGACAGTCATGCAGCCAAGGGGAGAACAGTTTGGCCATCGCAAGATGGCAAAAGTCTACAACATGGAGCCAGCACAGCCCCAGCCTCAGAAATC
Organism: Gastrodia elata; assembly: GCA_016760335.1. Classification (NCBI taxonomy): domain Eukaryota; kingdom Viridiplantae; phylum Streptophyta; class Magnoliopsida; order Asparagales; family Orchidaceae; genus Gastrodia; species Gastrodia elata. The sequence continues at coordinate 20,403,068 of CM028671.1, read as the reverse complement.
TGAATGCAAATGATTACATATATACGGAAAATGTTACCACTTCGGTGGTGTGTGTTTCACATGTGGTCGTAAGGGCCACCGCTATCTCAAGTGTAAGGAGAAGAACACAATCGACGGTGTGCTTATTGATGAATCCATAAATTATATCTAAATAAAGGGGAAAATTCATATATTTAAGATCTTTATACTGTTCCTAAAATCAATTTTTTCTATCTTTTTCAGGGAAATGGAATTCAAAGGAGTTCTAAGGCATTTCTGCAGGTTTTTAAAATTTACTAAAGGAAACCCGGCTGCAGGGCGCGACCGCGCGCCGCAGCGGGTTGCGGCAGAAACATCTAAACTTTATGAAAATTTATTGAATAATGTTCTTCGCGGAATTCACCGCTACAACGCTCAGTCGCGCGCTGCAGTGGTTTATAGCGAAAATGCTTAATTTTATAAATTGGGCCGCCCAACTAATTGAACAGTGTTTTTCACGGAATTCATCGCTACAGCGTGCGGTTGCGCGCTGCAGTGGTTTATAGCAGAAATACTTGATTATAAATCAGGCTGCCCAACTAATTGAACAGTGTTCTTCGCGAAATTCACCGCTACAGCGCGCGGTCGCGCGCTGCAGCGGTCTGCCGCGAAAATGCTTGACTTTATAAATCGGGCCGCCCAAGTAATTGAACAGTGTTCTTCGCGAAATTCATCGCTACAGTGCGCGGTCGCTCGCTGCAGCTAAAATACTTAACTTTATAAAATGGGCAGCCAAATTAATTGAACAGTGTTTTTCATGGAATTCACCGCAACAGTGCGCGGTCACGCGCTGCAGCGGTCTGTCGCGAAAATATTTCTAAACTCTATAAAAGCAGGAAAAAGAACTAATTGAATAGTGTTTGCGGAATTGACCGCTACAGCGTGCGGTCGCGCGCTGCAGCGGTCTACAGCAGGGGACTTGGCTAATATGCTAGGGACCAGGGTATGTTAAAGCACGTCGTAGTGCGCTACATCGCGCCGCATCGGCCTGCCGATTTTTTTCTCAGACACTGCATTTAATGCGGCTGGAGACATGACCTCTATCCTGAATTTTGTCTCCAGCCACCATTTCCTGCAGTAGCCATTTTTTGTTAAAAAAAGAAGCTTTGAGGTGATAGTTTTGGGTAAAAAAATGAGATTATTTTCACCTCACCATTAATGAAAAATATATTATAATAATGAATTCAGAATTATTTATGGAAAATTTGGTTGCAAATGAAGAGAAGAATTCAGCTTCCCCCCTCCTATAAATACCCCTCCTCTTGACTAGAGGAGGATTCACAATTTTAGCAAAAATCCACTAAGTACGGAGGAGAACCAAAGGAAGAGAGAACTCCCCAAGGGTGGTAAGGCAAGCTTTTGCAAAGGGAGAATAGGAAGAAGGCATCACTAGCGACCTAAGGAGAGGACAATTAAAAGGAGAAGAAGAATTCTGGAGAACTTCTACGGAGCGTTCCTAGTATCTTCTAAACTCAATCTTGTATTTTCTCTTTAGTTGACCATGAAAGGGTCTTTATCCATGTATGTGTCTTCCTTATTCTCTTGTGTAATGAGTAGCTAAACTCTCTGTTAGGAGGGTTGGGATGAAGTCCCATTTTGCATGATGTAATATTAATGTATGAATATTTTCCTTCAAGCATAAGGTATTTATGATTTTAATGCCTTACTAAGAAATTTTTATCTAAATTAGTCTTGATATGTTTATGAGAAAAGAACTAAAAAATCTAAGATCTAATTATCTTGTGCTCCTTAGCTCATCTTAGGTTGGATGCTAGATTTTGAGTGCATGAAAGCTTAGAACCATGTGAGAAGGTTCTTGAGCTTAATGCACCTCAATCTAAGCTCAACCAAAGAGTTGATGCAAGTGATGCTAAGACCTACTAAATGAGCTCCTTAGCTTAACATAATTGAGATTGAGTAATGAAGTGTTGAGTGCTCATGAACTAAGTGACATAGTCGTTGAGCCCAACATGTGATTCTCTCACCTCAACTATGTGAGATGCGAGTGATGCTCGTAGTGGAAATCAATGCTTGTGAGATCTTAAGATTTAAGAAAATTTAAACTCTCCTTGAATAAAGAGAAAATGAATTAACTTTAAATCTCAAGAATCTTACAAGAATCTTTGTGCTAAAGTAGAACCGAATGTGAGTTCATTTTGTGCACGAGATTTGAACTTGTAAGCCTTTGAGCTAGACTAAAGGATAATAATGTGCACTTGATTTTAATTAAACTGAATGATAAAGTTTGAGAAACAAATCTATATGAGTATTATATCATTACATGTGGGATGGTCCCAACTCTCCTCTTTCTTTAATCTTGCTACTTTACTTAGTGAATATTTGTGCTAATTTTAGACCAACCAATCAATACATACTATAGCTTAAACATTAGTGAGAATAGATATACTTTAGTACCAAATCAACTAATTCTCTATGGTTCGATAAATTCTCGGAAAGTCACACTTTCCACTTATTACTTCAGACCACGTACACTTGCGTGCAAGCGTAGATGTGTATTTACAGTCTATCACTTATCAACCACTCTCGCCACAAACAAGCATTTTGAGCTCAACCAAAAAATAGCTGGGAGCCTGCTCCTGCAATCATGCCAGCCACTTCTACCAACTCTAAAACCATTGTACCGGCGCAAAGGCCAAGCTATGATCATCAGGGTCAAAGGAACTAGAATAAACAACCCTCAGCACCTGACAGGGTATATATGTTAACTCCTGCCTCTGCTCCTGAGAATAATGAAGTGGTGTCTGGTACGCCTTAACATAATTTTTCATTATTTCAGTAATCATTCCATATTATTGCAGTACCTTAACTATTGAATAACCATCCTTATTATACTACAGAAATTATATGCACCTTATTGATAAACGACAAATCTTGTAACATCTTTTTTGATACGAGAGAAAGTCATTCCTTTGTATCAGAAAGTTGGGCTAAAAGTCTCAAACTACCAACCTATCCATTGGCTAGTTCATTGAGTATTAAGTTACCATTGGGAGCCCATATGCAGTCTCAAAAATTTTGCAAACTAGATATTCCTATTGGAGAACAAAACTACGGAGCCAAGTTAATTATATTACCAATCACCAACTTTGATATAATCTTAGGCATGAATTGGCTAAGCTAGAATGATGCTTCCCTAAATTGCCTAAAGAATAAATTAACATTGGGCAGTGGGAGTAACACAAAATCATTCGTGGGGAGGTTCAACACTCAATTGTCGTTGATCAATGCGATGACAGCAAAAAGGCTAGTCAGGAAGGCATGCAGCGTACCTTGTAACAATATTGGGAGAGAAGAGAGAAGCCGTACCTATTTTCGAAAACCACATAGTTTGCGAATTTCCTAATGTGTTCCCTGAAGACCTGCCCGATCTTCCTCCAGTGAGAGAAGTAGAATTTTCCATAGCACTAATTCCTGGAATATAACCACTATCAAAGGTTCCATATCGTATTGTGCTAAAAGAGCTCCAAGAGTTGAACAATCAACTCCATGAACTATTGGAGAAGGGTCTTACTCATCCAAGTTCATCTCCTTGGGGAGCGTCAATAATGTTCGTAAAGAAGAAAGATGGATCGATGAGAATGTGCATCGATTACAGAGAATTAAATAAAGTAACCATTAAGAACAAGTACCCTCTGCCGCGTATCGATGACCTGTTCGATCAATTATTCGGAGCAACAGACTTCTCCAAGATAGACTTGCGGTCAGGATATCATCAATTACGAGTTAAGGATTCAGATATTGAAAAGACAATGTTTAGAACCCGCTATGGGCATTACGAATTCTTGGTGATGTCCTTTGGCCTAACAAATACATCGTCTGTCTTTATGAACTTAATGCAGCGCGTGCTGAAAATATATCTGAATAAATTCGTCATTGTCTTCATCGACGATATATTGATTTATTCAAAAGATAAAATGGATCACGAGAATCACCTGCGTTTAGTACTTGAAGAGCTCAGAAGCCATAGGCTATATGCTAAATATTCTAAATGCGAGTTCTGGCTGGAATCAGTCTCTTTTCTGGGTCATGTCGTCAATTCTCAGGGAATCAGAGTCGATCAAAGTAAAGTAAGCGCAGTCCAAGATTGGTCACAACCAAAATATGTGATCGACATTAGGAGTTTCTTAGGACTGGCAGGCTACTATAGGAAGTTTGTCAAAGGCTTCTCGCAAATTGCATCTCCTCTCACTAAGTTGACCCAGAATCTGAGAAAGCATTCCAAACTCTGAAAGATGCTTTATCCTCTGCACCAGTTCTTGCCTTACCTAAAAAAGGCCTGAATTACCAAGTCTATACCGATGCATCCGGAATAGGATTGGGATGTATTTTGATGCAGGAAGGAAGAGTTATAGCCTATGCATCTCGTTAGTTAAGACCACACAAAAAGAACTATCATGTCCACGACCTCGAATTAGCAGCTGTGGTTTTTGTCCTAAAAATCTGGCGTCATTATCTGTATGACATCCAGTGTTCCATATTCACCGATCATCAGAGCTTGAAGTACATCTTCACCCAGCGTGAGTTGAATTGCTGACATCGGAGATGGCTCGAACTAATAAACGATTATGATCTAAACATTCAATATCATCCTGGAAAAGCGAACGTCGTAGTAGATGCACTTAGTCGTCATGCTACTCTATCTTCTTTAATACAATCCAGTCCTCTGGAAGAAGAATTCTGGAAGCTCGAAATCAGGCCAGCGCGTGGTGACATGCTAAGTACATTAATATCCATGAGTTCAGTTGAACCCACATTTCATCATGACGTCTCCATTTCATAAACTAAGGATGAAGACTACCTGAAGTTTAAAGTTGATATCGAGAGTGGTCGTCGCTTTGATCTTCAGCTTAGAGGTAATGCAATTTATCAAGGGGATAGTCTATGCATTCCCAAATCCATGCAGTAAGAAATTCTAGTAAAAGGTCACAATTCAGGATACCAAGTACATCCTAGCAGCACCAAGATGTATCAAGATCTGAAGAAAGCATTCTGGTGGCCTGGAATAAAGAAAAGCATGGCAGAGTTTGTCACAAAATGTCACGCGTGTAGCCTAGTCAAAGCCAAGCACCAAAAGCCTGGAGGACTTCTCCATCCTCTAACAATTCTTGAATGGAAGTGGTTCGACATTTCTATGGGTTTTGTCATGGGATTACCTAAAGCAAGATCTGGTGCTGATTCAATATGGGTCATTGCCGATCAATTGACCAAGTCAGCGCATTTTATTCCTATGCTGCAGACTGATTCTGTGGAGAAATTGGTATAGTTGTACATCAAGGAAATTATCAGGTTCCATGGAATTCCAAGATCTATCATGTCTGATCGAGATAGCCGGTTCACTTCTAAATTTTGGCAAGCAGTGCATCAGGACTTGGGGACCACTCTAGCCATGAGTACAGCTTTCCATCCTCAGATCGATGGTCAAACAGAAATAGTCAATCAAGTCTTAGAAGATCTTCTTCACCTATGTATGCTAGATTTTGGAGGGTTCTGGGAAGATCATATTCCTCTCATAGAATTCGCATACAATAACAACTTTCAAGGCAAGTATAGGCATGGCTTCATATGAAGCCCTGTATAGTAGAAAATGCAGTACTCCATTAGCATGGTCTGAAATTAGTAGTGTGCAGCTTTATGGTTCTAATCTAGTGGAAGAAACAAATCAAAAGATTTAGCTGATCCAACAAAGTATCAAAGCAGCTCAAGATCGTCAGAGTAAGTATCATGATGCTCATCATCGTGCTCTGGATTTGGAAGTGGGAAATTTTGTGTATCTTAAGGTCAGTCTGATGAAAGGCGTATATCGTTTCGGTTTAGCCGGGAAGCTAAGTCCTCGCTACGTCGGACCATTTGAGATATTAGAAAAGATCGGATCTGCAGCCTATCGATTAAAGATTTCTGAAGATTTCTCTACCGTCCATAATGCCTTCCACATCTCATCTCTGCGGCAATGTCTTTGTAACCCATCTCACTTAATCCAACTTCTAGCGGTATCTCTCCAACCATTCATTTCTTATGCGGAAGAGCCGATTAAGATCTTGGCTCATGATCAAAAGCAGCTGAGGAATCGTCCAATCCCAATGGTAAAGGTTCAGTGGAGAAATCACTCTTTAGAATAATCTATTTGGGAGAAAGAGACGGATATGGGGATGAAGTATCCCTGTCTCTTTGAAACTCCAAGTACCCATTAATTTTCTAAGTCTTATTATGTTCTTCAAACTCTTCTTGTTTGCCTTCTCTCTTGAGATGATGTCGAGAACGACATCGTTCTTAAGTAGGGGAGTCTGTAATAACCATAGATTATCACTCTGTTAAATTATAGCTTAAGTAGTCATTATTTCATTCCATTACTTTTAGAACATCAAATGAAATTTATCCTGGAAATTTGAAGTCCATTGGACTCCCCTAAATCCAAAATGATATTTTGATCAGTCTAGATGCTCTAGTCTAGACCCAAAATATTTTGACCTCAGAATTAAAATTTGATTTTATTTTTTATTTCCTCACCCCCAAATTAGTTAGGGGTGAAATTTTGGTGCAATTTGGAAGTCATTTGGACCATAATTCAATTTAAATTGAAATGGTCCAATTGCACTTAAGGGTTTCCAACATTTCATAATTGCATAAATATCCTTTAAACCGAATTAACAGCCGGGATCCCTGTGCAGACCGCGGGTGATCCGCTGTGGAGCCTGGGTCACGTGCGCGGGGTCCCGCTGATCTCACCGTCGAACCCTTAGATCCCATGGTCCGGATCTGGTTCCACGAAACCGCGGATCTGCCGTTTGATGCGTGCCGTTAATCCTACGGCTCTGATTCAATCCAAGCCGACCGTTAGGATTTAGTGGATCTGGACTGTAGCGTGTTTCCTTCGATCCATCGGATGGCGTCTGAAGGCTCCGCCACTGCGGACCTTCGTCCCGAGCACGCCCGTCCCCGACAGAAGCAATCTCCCGTACCTGCTAGCTGCCCAGCCTGTCCCCCACTCCTGTGTCCACCTCAGCAAAGCCGTTGAGGCCTCTCCCAAAATGTCAAGGACCCCCAATCGGGCCTCGTGACCCAGTCGAGCTCAATTTGGAAAATTGAGAGCTCAGCCATGGCCCGATCAATCAGATCCACCCAAGCCAAATTTCCCCATCCAGAAGTTTCCCTAAGCTCGTCTGAGGCTATAAATAGCCTCAAAAATCCTTCCTCTGCTGTTTTGCTGCTCAATTGCCCTCAATTATCCACTGTTTTCTCTTCCACCATTGTCGGCTGCCCGAGCTTGTGCAGGCGATCCAGGAGCTTCTGAACCGCTGATAGTAGGCTCTTCTAGCGTTCAAGACCCTTTGAAGTGTCTGGAAGCTCAGCCAAGGCCAGCCGAAGTCCCAATCGACCGTCCCGAGCTTCCCCATCGAACCAGGTACCCCAGTTGCTGGTTTCGAGCTACTGAGGCTCGAACCTCCTTCCCATTGATTTGTATGCAAGTGTATTGTCAATTCGAACCTAATGCAATCATAGCTAGGACCTAAGTTAGCCCCGATCGATCAATATGATCGATCGAGCTAAGTCGCTTAAGGATCGTCTCAGTCGAGTAAGGACCCGACAATCCAGGCCCTCTCGGACCCTTAGACTCAAGGGCCTCAATCCGCCTCACCTTTCCTGATGGTGTAGGGATTGAGCCTGAGGTTTGGCGTGGTCTCTGTGGGGAGAATTGCCTCCCACAGTAGCTCCATTGGAGGAGCTCTCGGGTGAGTAAGGTCCGACCGATCCAGACTGCTCACAAAGGGCTCCGGGTCCCCTCCAGTGTGCCTGGTCATGGTGAAGATATGGCGATCATTAGCCACGCCTATCGTGGTCTGGTTACGCCGGCATTTGGCGATTAGGGTTCCCTAATCGGCCTCTCCGTCGGGACGAAGGCACGAGGATGAAGGTCCTGTGCGGGTTGGGTCAGCCCGTGACCCGCTGCGGTGCGACAGGCCCGGGTCTTCGGGCCCCGGTCGACCAGCGCGGTTCGGCTAATGGGCCGTGCCCGTTTTAATAAAATTCGAATAATTGGAATTATTTTCCTTAAGGAAAATAATTCAATTATTCAAATCATAGGAATTTAATTAAATAAAAATACATAATGTATTAATTAAATAATATTTAATCCACTCGTCCAAACCCTATGATATTATATATGAAAATGATCAGCAAAACATCAGAGACCAAAATATATAATAAAAATTGACATATGATGGTTAGATCTTTGATTATTGCTTAATTACAGTGAACCTTAATTATGGTATTTTAGTAGATTTACTTAACCAAATTGCATGATTATGGTGCTATTAGTTACTTATGATGAGTAGAATGCATGTGCTAAGTGGATTGTTTTTTTGAGTTCTGTAATTTTAGTTATGCCCTAATTTTGTTATAGCATGATTAGTGAAAATTAAGATTTATACTCACTGGATTTTAGCAAACTTAGGCTCTGATTAATTAACCTATTGAGTAAAATTTGTGTGCCAAATTGCAACTACTTTTAATGGCTGGATTTATAATTAAGTGCTAATCCATTTGAATGGATTTATAGTTTGATTAGCACTAATTACTTTTTGTTTTTATAAACTTTCATATTTTTATGCTTCATAATAGTAGAATAAATATGTTGGAAATTTTAGATATTAATCCATAATGTATAATTTGGACAAAACAAAAATTGGAGATCTTAACCTCCTTAATTAACTTAAGAAATCTTAAGACTTGGATCAAGCTTTTAAGACTTGATCTAGAGCTGAGGTTGCCACCAATAACACATGAATAATCCACTGATTTGACATTGATCTTTAAGCACCCACTTGATTTTACTTAAGGTATGAGAAGGAATCAAACCCTAATCTACTTAAGAAAGGTTCAAAATCCTTAAAAACTTGACTTAATTGATTTGATTATAAGACAATAAATTTGGCATTTTTCCAATAATGCATCTGATTTGATATTGACTCTAAACATTCAACTTAGACATGATAAGGTTGACAATAATTCTATGTGATTTTCTAATCTGAATCAAGACCTTAAGATCCTTGATTTTCTCCTAAGTAAGAGGATTAGCATAAGAGGTTAATAAAATCATCTTGATTAAATAATTGATCTAGAATCTTAATAACATCTTCTGATTTAAATCCCATAATCTTAGATTAAGTTGTGATCAAGTGACTTGATCATATAATCTGATCATTCTAAACCTAATTATGAAATGAGACCCAATATATTAATATCAGAAGTTAGAATGAGGAGTCTTAAGCATCTCTTCATAAGATCATCCTGAAATATTAAAAGACCTAAATTCATATACTTTGAGGTAGGAGACCTTGTATGACTCTTTGAGGTAGAATCTTAGAAGATCCCATAATCTTAAAGATTGATCTTATCCCATCGTGGTAGAAATCACTTAAGACATTAGAAAGATACTTCTTGTGGTATAATCCATATCAAGTTATCTTTGATCACCATTTTGTGAAACCTTGTATAGGACTTACCCATTAGCATAAGCCTTAGAAATCTTAATAATTCCTTACTTTATTAAATAGACTTGATTGAACCTTAATCATTGGGTGGTGTAATATAGTATACCCATACTACTGGTTCCCAGTAGTATTCAGGATTAGTTGATTCACTCTAATAGGGACTTATGAGTGGGTGCTAACCTGAGGGATTAGACGAATACAGTCCCGTTAAAATAAATCATTTAAACCTAAGAGTGTATTAAATGGGTATTTATTCCTTAGTTTGATTGAAATATAATTTGCCAACAAGCAATGCCTCCTAGAGAATATTGATTCAATAGGTCTGGTTCAACCAAACTAAGTAACTGAAGTTACCTCCTTTGAAAGGTGTAATTATGAGTGGGGCATCTTAATAACTTAGCTTGAGATACAAATCGCCAATGGGTGATGCCTCTTATCGAAGACCGCTTCGTTAAGGTGGCCTAATGTAACGGCCCAATAATTGGATAGAAGATTAACCCAATTATTGGGATGTTACCTTAGCACCCAACACTTGATTTGAAGAAAGCAAATCAAGTGTAAAGGCTAAGTGGTCAAGTCACTTTATGAGTAGTTGTTAAGTTAAAATAAATGAAAAGGGAGATGCAAGTAAATATAATATTGCAAGTATTTACAATATTAGAAATTAGATTAATCCACTCCTTCATTCCAAGCAGTTTTTAAATATAGAAGATACAACACAGATTAATAAATGTTGGCAAAAGTAACTTTAGATAGTTTATTACAAATTTTAAATGTAAGAGAAAAATGCATTAAGTAAATCACCCTCTCTCACTTATACAACTAAATTATTTAAAATTAAGCGGAAGCAGAATTCTTTATAAGCTCTTCAACTACTTGGACCTACATCACCTAAATAAAATTGCTCTTAATCTATTATATTTGGTATTTAAATATGATAGGGCAAAGCCAAGAAAAAGAAAAAGTATAGTTATACTAAACAGTCTAAGCACATTTTAAAATTGGCTATGTTCTTAGATTAACAAGATATCACAATTTATGATTTATAATTTAAAGTAAACAGCGGTATTATAAAAGCTGAAAAGTATGGGAAAATGAGGTAAGCATAACTGTAAGAAAAATAGTATGAAAAAAGTTGAGTAAAAATACTCATTTTTATTAAAATTCTAGTATGTATTGAAAATTGGTAAACGAAAGCATTTTAAAAGCTAGAAACTTCTGTGTATAAAATGAAAGCAATATATGATCAATTTGAATTTATGCTAAGCAAATGACATACACTGAAGCATTAATTGAAATTGAGAAATATGCACTGTATTCAAATTAAACTGAAGTAAGCAATACACAATACTGAAAATAGAGAGTGTAAAGCCAAGAAAATAAAGAAATATCTTAGATTCTCAATCTAAGATAGTCATAGTCTAGAACTATGATATGAAAGCATAACTAAACAGTTATGAAGAGATCTTACAATATATAAAAGATCTCTTATATCTTTAGTTTAAAGTTACCTTTAGAAATTACCTCATTCCGTAGGAGTACACAATAGAATGGGCGAGGAGTTAAGCATGTCTGCTTAACCAGATACAGTGGGGAAGTTGAACATTCACATTTATCTTCTCTAAAATATGAAGTCCTAACATAAGCGCTTTCTTTTGTACTCATTTTGCCATAAGGCATTCCCCTTTAAAATTTTAAGAAAATATTTATTTATGCACAATGATCTTGAATGAATATTCAAGGAAATAGGCTCAAAGCTAGGCAAGCATTTAATAGATTGCAAAATTATAAATGTATGTGATATCTTTTTGTTTATCTAAACTTTTAATAATCTACTCTATGATTGGAGTTAATTAAACTTGATATAATCTATCAAGATTAAGAGTCAAGAGATCAAACTCCAAATATGATGTTCAAGTTTCTCAACTTACACTTCTAAACACATATGGTTTAGGATTTCCAATAACTTAAAAGTTAAAGTCCTATCTATTATTTTAGGTAGGGACTTAATATACTAGCTATCTTAATACTAATCAGATCTACTTAGATATTTTAGGATTTCCCCATTATCCTATTTTGGCAGAGGGATAAGCTAGCTCATCTTACTCCATAAGCTAAGGTAATTTTCTTGTTATACTAACTAAGAAGAAGAGAAATAAGATTTCTATCTAAGCAGCGCAAGAACAATGCACTACTCAAATCCTAATTAAGAAGTCAACTTAATTCCTAATGTTCCACAATGAGGAATGAAATTACAAAAAGTTAAGATAGGGATGACCGAAAACTTTAGTAATTAAATTTGAAATCAAACCTGATGCAGTTCTTGCCTTCAATGGTGACAACTAGAAACAAGGGCATGCACCCTCAATAAAGCAGTAAGAAGATTAACTGCACATCTATTCAGATCACCCCTTTGAAAAGGAAATGATCTTGTCACAGGAAAAAGGCATGATTGCATAAGCTGGAGTTAGAAATTTAATAGAAATTTGATTTCAGATTTAAATGATGATGATCGATATACACCTAAAGTTGCGGTGGTTAAATCATTAGAAAAGCTTGAGGTGATTGGATTCATATCCTCCAAGGATACTTTAAAGTTCTCTAAGGAATATAAGGTTTCATCCTCCGCCTCTACTTCTCCTTATGGTATTTTATTAATCTTGCACCTTTTGGCAATTCTGAGAAATTGATATTGTGGCAGGATACAAGATGATTCTAAATTAAGTCTCCTAAATTTTAGAGGTAACGACTAAGTCTAGCTTCTTAAGTCCTCACTAATTCAGGAGAATAACTTAATTAGATTCTCACTTAGAATTCATCAATTAGGATTCATTTAGCACCTTGAGTCGAATGAATTCTACTCAACAATCCATTCTTAAAATTATATCGAAGTTTGTAATCGACATAAAGCTATGTTTGGATCTGAATTCATGCTAATAGAAGGAAAAAAAAGAAAGATGAATCAGAAGCTTGAAAATTTTGGAAAAGAAAATTCTCCTTAATTTGGAAGACTTTGAAGATACATTAATCAAAAAGAAGAAGGAAAAGCACAAGTGGAAAGAAACAATAAACTATTAAGGAAGAAGCAAATAGTTCAAAAAAAAATAACACTATACTTGGTGAAGTCTGTTATAAAACATAGGTCTAAAATTTTCATAGGAAGGAGCTTGGTGTAAATGGTTGTGCCCACAAACTAGCATATTATAAGTATAGTCCAACCAGTTCATGGCATGGATATCAAAGAATTATTCCAACATCAGCAGACGCATAAGATTTGGATATTCAATGGCATCGAATATTAAAGTATCACGGTGGAACCATTCTCTTGCCAATCTAGGAAAATCGCCGTCTCTAAAGATACAATATTTTTAATATCTTAATCAACATATTTTCACCGACTAGAGATACTTCTTGGTATTCACGACCCACGATCAAGCCATATTTATAAAGACCCTAGGCCTTCATCCTACTCTAAGGGAATTTCTTTTCTTATAGCAGATTGTTATAACATTATACTGACTCAATCGATCCAATCTTAAAATATATATCCAAATTTGTAATTGGCATTATGATAAGCTTGGATGGAAGGAGTTAGTTATTGATAGGGATGCTTACCAAACATAACATGCTACATGTATTTCAACACTTGTTGATATTTGCATTATCTAAGCATTACCCATGTTGAAATGCTGGAAGCTTTAAAGAAATGTACTACTCACTGATATGCAAGAGTGACAAGCACCCTTAATGCAGAGAGTGACACAAGGTTGGTTCTTAAAATTAGAGTTCCTTTAATGAGGAAAATAACTCTAATTACAACTAATGAAAATTAATAATATGAAGTATGAAAAATAAAAATGCAGAGAGAATGAAAGATAGAAGATATGAAAGTGGAAAGGTTGAAGATGGGTGAAAGGGAGCACTTATAAAAGCAATCCTCTCAGCCGCCCTTGCTTGGGTTTCAACCAAAACTTTAATCTTCTGCATTAACTCCCTTATCTTCTCATTAGGAGGTGGGGAAAAAGATTCAACTTCTTTACTTGTTGAAGGGAAAGGATTTATCTGATTATAATCCATTCTTAGAAGATTAAGAAAAGAAAATTGGAAGCTTGGAAAAGAAAAGATTCTTATAGAATTTATTTAAAAGTTGTGGTACTTTGGAAGAGTACACAGAAAGAATGAAAAGGAAATATGAACTACAAGTCATAAGAGACTTTTGAATGGAATTAGAAATATATTCTAGTTCAGATTCCAGATTATTTCATCTTAGAATCAATTACTTAATTCAAATAAGATTTAAATCCATTATTGGATTTGAAGTTCGTTCACTTTTCTAGGGTGACAATCTTTAAGTACTTTTACCTTTCTATGTTGTTGACTTGGATGAGTGGATATCTCTTTCTAACTTAACGTACTCAACCTTGGCTCTGATACCAACTGTAACGGCCCCAATAATTGTATAGAAGATTAACCCAATTATTGGGATGTTACCTTAGCACCCAACACTTAATTTGAAGAAAGCAAATCAAGTGTAGAGGCTAAGTGGCCAAATCACTTTATGAGTAGTTGTTAAGTTAAAATAAATGAAAAGGGAGATGCAAGTAAATATAATATTGCAAGTATTTACAATATTAGAAATTAAATTAATCCACTCCTTCATTCCAAACAGTTTTTAAATATAGAAGATACAACATAGATTAATAAATGTTGGCAAAAGTAACTTTAGATAGTTTATTATAAACTTTAAAAGTAAGAGAAAAATGTATTAAGTAAATCACCCTCTCTCACTTATACAAATAAATTATTTAAAATTAAGTGGAAGCAGAATTCTTTATAAGCTCTTCAACTACTTGGACCTGTATCATCTGAATAAAAGGGCTCTTGATCTATCATATTTTGGTATTTAAATATGATAGGGCAAAGTCAAGAAAAAGAAAAAGTATAGTTAAACTAAACAGTCTAAGCACATTTTAAAATTAGCTATGTTTTTAGATTAACAAGATATCATAATTTATAATTTACAATTTAAAGTAAGCAGCGGTGCTATAAAAGCTGAAAAGTATGGGAAAATGAGGTAAGCATAACTGTAAGAAAAATAGTATAAAATAAGTTGAGTAAAAATACTCATTTTTATTAAAATTGTAGCCTGTATTAAAAATTGGTAAATGAAAGCATTTTAAAGGCTAGAAACTGCTATGTGTATGAAATGAAAGCAATATATGATCAATTTGAATTTATGCTAAGTAAGCAAATGACATACAGTGAAGCATTAATTGAAATTGAGCAACATACACTGTATTCAAATTAAACTGAAGTAAGCAATACACAATACTGAAAATAGAGAGTGTAAAGACAAAGAAATAAGGAAATATCTTAAATTCTCAATCTAAGACAGTCATAGTCTAGAACTATGATATGAAAGCATAACTACACAGTCATGAAGAGATCTTATAATTTATAAAAGATCTCTTATATCTTTAGTTTAAAGTCACCTTTAGAAATTACCTCATTCTATAGGAGTACACAATAGAATGGGCAAGGAGTTGAGCACGTCTGCTTAACCAGATACAGTGGGGAAGTTGAACATTCACATTTATCCTCTCTAAATTGTGAAGTCTTAATATAAGTGCTTTCTTTTGTACTCATTTTGCCATAAGGCATTCCCCTTTAAAATTTTAAGAAAATATTTATTTATGCACAATGATCTTGAATGAATGTTCAAGAAAAAAGGCTCAAAGCTAGGCAAGCATTCAATAGATTACAAAATTGTAAATGCATATGATATCTTTTTGTTTATCTAAATTTTTAATAATCTACTCTATGATTGGAGTTAATTAAACTCCAAATTGACTTATAGTTATTTGATCTTAAGTCAATTCTAAATAAAAGTAAAATGAATGTAAATTTATTTTTATGAAAGTTTGAAATTTGGAAAAAAAGATAAATTAAATTCTAAGTCTTAAAATTCTTAGAAATTTCGGCAAAATCTCCTTTGTTTTTATTCAATTAAATAATTTTTTTTTTCACAATCAATATAAGTCAATTTTTATTGACTATCTCCAATTCTAAAGTAGAGTTTAATCATTTTTATAGGATTGCTCATTTCCAGTTCTACAAATATATAAAACTAAACTAAGCAGTTTATACATCATATATAAAATATTTAATAAAAAGAGATGCAGAAATATAATTAGTAATTTATAAGAGCAGCTTTATGTGATATTTTGCACATAGTGTTTAATTTTAGCATTCCTGTATTATTCTCACAACTTAACTTGCAAAGAATCATCATTAAAGTTAGCATTTATGAAAATACTAATATGTGAATCAGCAATTATAAATCATAGCATTAGTCCATAGATGCTAATATGAAATTCAGTAAATAGAGAAATACAGCATTAATGATTTATAACTTTATATACAAAGATGGCAGTAGTAAGACAGTATTTGGATTCTTTTGAAATAATTCTAAAAAAATAACATGTGATTCATACTTAAATAAATGACAACAACTATCTTTATATTGCAAAGAATATAAAAGCATTTGAATTCGCCTATACCTTATGGCAGCACTTAAATGTAAGTTTGAAGGCAGCATTTGTATATTTGCAAAATAAATGATAGCATTTAAAATACATAACAACTTATGAAATCCTCAACTCAAGTAGTAGCATTTGGAGTTTCTAATTTACATGATAACATTTGTATCTTACAAAGTAAACTATAACATTTGAATCTCCTAAATATATAGCAACAGTTAGCATTAATAACCTATGATCCTATAAAAGAATAACAACTTTGATTCTCATACAATCTATTAGTAGCATTTGGATCTTATAATAGAAATGATGGAAGCGTTTGACTTATACATGATTGGTGGCAGCAATAAACACATAAGGAATAAATAAAATATAAGGATTCAAGCTCCACACATGTTATGCAGTTTTCTATTCAATTTACTTATGCCATTAACTTAACATCTCATCTTCATATGAAACTTCAGATTTTCATAGTGCTCAAATATCTATAAATTAGAAAGCATAATATATATGTATATATATATATATATATATATATATATATATATATATTTACATTTCATAGACCATCACTTTTGGAATGGTTCTTTAATCATATTTACATCTCATGGTTGGGGAATGATTTTATTTGTAACATAACATAAATAACAGTGGATCAAATATAATACTTTTAAACATTATTGACATTTTTATTAAATTAATACTGGACCAAATATGGCCCATTATCAAATTCACTCTACAGCAAAATAACATGCTACCTTCTTAATCCTATCAAATCAAACAGCATTTAAATATTAATGTCACAACCAATGCAGTTAAAAGAAAGCTAATTCATTTGATATATAAGGGTAACATATGATATTATTAAGGAAATGACAGCATTTTTAATTTATTATAGTAATTTACCGCAACACATATCCAGCATATAAAGTATAGTTATCTTTAATTTGTGTAAGAAAGATGTGGGAAAAGCCCTATTATCATTCCAGCCTTCGCAATAAAGTTTTCAGAACAATTATCAACATACTTTATTATTTGCTTAACCTTTGGTTAAAAGCAGATTTTATTTCGCCCAACAAGGTAAAAGAGACATCAAGCATCTTAACTCACTTTAGGTGAGATAAAAAAAAAAAAAAGGTATTCTAAATTCAATTCCAACATTAATATGAGGTAATTTAACAATGAACATTCATTCATATGAACTATTTAATTTACGGTGCAAGTCATTACATTTTCTGTAAATAAGTATGGTAATCACATAATGGTTGTCAAGACAAGTATATCTTGACAGTAGAAGAAAATGCGTAGAAAATAACAAGGTTATCTTAATAAAGTTGATATTATATGACATGAAGACTTCTATTAGCCATAAGTCCATAAAGAAAGTCAGTATGTCAATTAAACATTCAAACGAAAAATTATCTCTAGAAGTATGCATAAAATAAACCAATGCGTGCAAGTGATGATAGATAAAGTTATACAACATAATAAATAAACCCCAACCCCAATAACATAGACAAAATCAGCCATTTATTTTAAGCGTAGAATAAAGTATCAATTAAGGCTTATTCAAGTATTACTCATTTAGAAACTAGATTCTAGTTTAATAATGTCCATTACTTTTATGGCTTAATATGGTTGACTCATTTTCTAAAAGACTACTTGTTAGTAGTATTCATGAGCCATTTGTGAGCTAACCTCAATATAAGTTTAAATAAACCATAACTTTACAAAAACCAATCTCGATCAATATTAAGTTTACTTGAATTGAGCTTGAGCTTAGGTTGAGCAGGACCCTAGCTTAGAAATTCAAGCTTAGTATTACTTTATTTGTTTGGTTCGTTTGCTTCCTTAATCATTGGACAAGAAAAGTTGCATTTGTTCATAGCGACTTTCGTTGCTGTAATAAGTTTTGGTGAAACGTGCAAACAATCATAATAACCAATAAATATTTCTCAAATAAGAAAATTTTGAGAAACTGAGCCTCCAACGATCATTGGAGAAGGGAGCCACTTTTGCCTTCATAGATATGCTAGCATTAAATATAAAAGAAACATTCAACCTTTGTTAAGGACAAAGTTCTGTGCTTAATGAAGTTAATATACTAAACAATAACTAGGTTCTTAATGAATTGAAGTATACACATGAACATTTTTTTTTCTTCATAAAAATAAATTGCATTCATAGTGAGATAAAGAAAAAGAAATGGAATCAATATGAGCATCATATACAAGATGCTCTTTTCTTTACGAAATGGAAGGAGAGGTAGAATAATTTCTTTTAAAAGATATAATAGCATTTAAGCTTAAAGAATAAATGACAGCATTTGATTCTAATATAATTCAATTGACATCATTTTCCTTTGCTTATCTCGATATGGCATGCATTAAGGATGGCTTGAACATTTTATTTACAATCGATACTTCTTTCTTTCTTTTGTAAACTTTAGGTGAGATCTCTTGGAAATTATAATAGCTGTATATTATTGAGCAGCTGCATGACCAGCTTTATAAGGGGCTGAAAATTTGCTAACTAAAATTGGGTTTTAATTGGCTTTCTAATAATAAAAAAAATGCATAGATTGATGGAATGAATTTTAAATTCAAATTTAGCAGATTCGATCTAACTCATAATTTCATATTCACTAATAACCATCATTTAGCATTAAATCG
The DNA here is from genome assembly GCA_016760335.1 of Gastrodia elata. Taxonomy (NCBI): domain Eukaryota; kingdom Viridiplantae; phylum Streptophyta; class Magnoliopsida; order Asparagales; family Orchidaceae; genus Gastrodia; species Gastrodia elata. Next base: position 20,384,330 of record CM028671.1, on the reverse strand, counting down.
ATACCATAATGAAACTCATTTGATATCTTAGATATACTATATTAATCTAAGTATTGATTCGCAAGAAGAACTCAAAGCATCATAAATGGAGAAATTAATTCAGCCATTTAAATCCTCAAAGAGGATATATGTAACAAGGTATGAATCGTGATGGAGATACTGTTGTTCTTTGAGATGCGGCTAGAAGAAGCGCTCGGCTTGGAAGACTCGGCTGGATGGAGACTCGGCGAGAGGAAGCTCGGAGAGTGGATGGCTCGGCTAGATGAAGACTCGGTGAGAGGAAGTTCGGCGAGTGGAGGTTCGAGTAGGTTTTGCTGTCCTTTTTGCTACTTTACCTTCGGATAATCTCCTCTGCCGAGAGGATGAGAAGGCATTGATAAGGAGAGGGATCGGCATGGGTTCGAGCCTTCCCATTGGAGAGATCGACGGCGCGATCCACGCGTCATCATCTCTTCTCGCTTATTCGAGCTATAAGGATGAGGGGATCGTCTTGATTGCGTGAGGGGTTCGGCTTGCGTAGGAGGAGGAAATTTTGGCTGAATGAAAAGTAAGATTTAGGTTTTGAAGAGATTTAAGAAAATCTAGGATCTTAATAAGCCGTTGGATTAAAATAAATGGTTGGAATTTCTGAGCCAATATTTGAAGTCATTTGAACTCCAAAAATTACAAATTTGGTATCGAAATGACCGTCTCGATGAGATAAACGCACGCATCTAAAAATTATTGAATTTAAACAAGTATTTTATTTTATATTAATTTTTAAGTGAAAAACTTAGAAAATTAATTCCGATAAATCAAAAACTCAAAAATTAACGAAACTTGAAATATAGCATCCTCATATGATGCTTAACTTAGATATACAAAAATTTTTAAATTCCAATCTATATTTTTTATATTATTAGCCTTTAAATTTTAAACTTCATAAATTTATTCAGGACAATCCGGGATCTAAACGTGCTCAAATTTTTGCAGTAGGATCCTTTTAATATGCATTATAAGAGAATGCTTTTATTACATTTTTATTTGACTTAAATTGGAATCCTAATTTTGCCGAAATTTTTAAGGCGATCAAAATACAACAAAATATCCGGGAAATTCAACGATTTCCAAAAATTCACAGAATAAGACTCTTAACTAATTTGGAGCTACTGAGTCCAATGGCGGATTCTGTTTTCAATTCTGAGGTCTAAATTATTTAGGCATTATAAGAATTATCTAAAAATTAGGAAACGTTGGAAATTGTCAAATGATCTCCAAATTGCACAAAATTTGAAGTAGAGACTTTTAACTCTATTATAAGAGTAATGAAAGAGATTTAGAGTCAATTAGATCACTAATTGATGGATAATAATATCTGGGTTGTTACACCTAATCAAACTAAGTGATGAAAATTATATTCCTTGCAAAGACAATAAGTATGTGTATACCATCGTTCTACTTAATACTCTTTAAAGTAAATCTGCAACTATAACCAAGCTAGGAGTCAGAATCCTTTTAGCAGGATTCTGCATAATGGAGACTTAGAATTCATCATCTGCATTCCAAATTTTCATGGCTTTTTGGGTTTTTACTCACATTAAATAGGAGCATGGGCATTAGCATGAGCATGAACTTGAAGTATCATTTCAGCGGTAACGTATGATATCAATGATGAAGTATGAGTTACGGAATATTACATACACATACTGGGAAATTTCAAGGTGCATCTGCGTCACCATACTGTATTCCCAACTGGGTGTATGTTTACATTGGACCGTACTACTCATAGTCTTTCAATGATAGTTCAGTGACATATCCGTGACATATGTGGTGTGGCATATTTGGGTGTATCTTTTTAGTGACATACAGTATGACATTTAACATTTCTTTCATCTTGATTTATGAATATTCGATGTTTCCCTTACTTTCAGTTCTCTTTTGTGCGACAATTTTACTTATTTAGCCTTTATTGTCTTACTTACTCAGTTGTTTCAGTTTTTAATTGCTTAGTTCTTTTCCCCAGTCTTTCCTGCAGTCGTACTTTACTTTACTTGTTGCTTGTATTTAGCTTTATTACTGTATAGTTATCTTCGATGTGTTAGACTTCTTATCTAACACGGGGTACTTTTGGGATCCGGCAATTTGCTAGATTCCGAGCAACTTATAGAGACAGGGCAGGAGGACACACAGGAGATCCAGGAGGAGTATGTGAAGCCTTAGTGGATCGAGCCTCTACCTTTATTTTCAGCTTTATTTTAGTACTACAGTAGACTTTATATATTTTTGCATTTAAAATAGTTTGTAATAAATTCTGGATGTATCTCTTACCTTCTTTTTCTAAGACGAATGTTTACTACTGCTTGTGATGAATGTATTCTGGATGTATTGCTTTTAGCTTTTACACTCTGTTATACTACTATACTTAGTATTGTGATGTGACCAGCATACTGGAAATGCTGATACACTGATGACGTATATCGGATCCTCACTCGTTCTTTAAATCCAATGTACGTGTTAGTCTAATACTTAAGGTAAGTACTCTACTCTTATCTTAAGTATTGGCTCTCGATCATACTCTTAGGATCGAGTCAGCAGCCTTCAGCATGGCTCAGTCTTAGACCCGCCTATTCGGGAAGATGGGTTTTTTGCTTGTATACCCGCCCTCCTGAGTAGCGCACCACTCCGCCTCAAGATGTACACATATCTATTGTCTTTTGCGTGCGACGACGTGGCGGGGCACTACATAAGTAACAACCTGAGTTATTATATTTCCAACCCTTAATTAGGTATGGGTGATTTTTTGGGAATTTTTGAGAATTTTGGAGGTCATTTAGGCCTATTTTAGATTTAATTTAAATTGGTTCAATTGCAATTTATGATTTTAAACAATCCTTAATTACAAATATACCATCCCTCCAATAGTCGACTGCCTCCAAACTGCGGTCGCCATCTGGACCATTGATCCCGCGGATCTGATCCTACGACCCGCGCCTTCGATCAGATCCGTCTCATCTCAACTGTTTCTTAGTTCTGAGATTCTAATCCGACGACATATAACTATCCATCTTGAGTAAACCTCGATCACCCGTCCGATTTTTCGATCCAATCCGACGACTGATCTAGCGTCCATGCTCGATTGTTAGGTGTCAGGAAATCAGAACCATTTCGCATCCACTGATAATCAATCAGACGACTCTCGAGTCCCCCACAACTGTGGATCATCTCCTTCCTCTGCTCGCTCCCAAAAGCCGAATCCCCCCGTACTACCACATCACCAGGCTGGTCTGCCACCCTTCGTGCCACGTCTGAAAGGTCGTTGTAGCCTTGCCTTCGCCTCCCTAGCACTCCCAGCCAAGAATGAGGCCCGATCCACCCCCAATTTGGGTAAGTGAAGGAACTCTTTTAGGCCGAGCCTATGTGTACTAACCCTAGTATTGTTACTTGTCGATTAGTGACCTAATTAACTCTAATCTTCTTTCATCGGTCTTACAATAGTATTATGAACCTCCATTTCAATTTTTGTGTGATTTGGAGATCATTTGGCAATTTCTAGCATTTCCTGATTTTCTAATAATTCTGAGAATGCCTAATTTAATTAGACCTCAAAATCAAAAATGGAGTTCACCATTAGACTCACCACACCCAAATTAGCTAGGAGTGGTATTTTGGAAGTGTTTGGAAATTGTTGAATTTTTCCATAATACTTTAATAATATTTAAATACTCAGAAAATTAAGATAATTAAATTGACCTCCGATCAAAAATCTGATTCTACTTTTGAGTTCCTCACACCTCATTTAGGTAAGGGTGAATTTTTGAGATTTTTTAGAGCGCATTTGAATAATTAAAATTAAGTAAATAAAATATAACATACTAATTAATTAAATTAATATGTATTATATATTTAAATTATTTAATTGGCTATTTTAATCCAAACGGCAGAGATCCCCTTCACATTTCCGAATACAGAACAACTTATGGAGTCAATCAGTGTCGTTCAATGAATTAGGATTGATCAAACGATTAGGATTTAATCCTTATGAGCAGACCGTTGGATCGAATACTTGATCCAACGGTTCTGGTTGAGTACTGCACGCCTCCTCTGTCTTAGCCATGATCGCGAGCAGATATTTGCAGAGGAGTGGCATACGAAGCTGACTTGGCCTCTTATGTAATAACCATAGGTTGTTACCCTGCTAATCTATAGTCTAAGAAATTATTAATTTTGGTTCCATTGCTTTAAGAACATCAAATGAATCATATCCTTAAATTTTGGAGTCCATTGGACTTCTCTAAGTCCGAAATGATATTTTGATCAGTTTATATGCCCTAGTCTAAACCTAAAATATTTGATCTCAGAATTTAATTCTAATTATATTTTTGAATTAATCACCCCCAAATTAGCTAGAAGGTAAAAATTTGGAAATCATTTAGGTCATAATTCATATTTAATTAAAATAGTTCAATTACATAATAGGGTTCCTAACTTTTCCAATTTGCATTTATACCCTTAAAACTAATAAAATGGCTGGGATCCGCTCTGCGGATCGCGGGCGATCTCGTATCCGCCATTCATTCTATTAATCCAATGGCTAGGATTAGATCACGCGAAACCGTGGATCTGCTATTAGATCAACCCGTAAACTCCCACGACGTGGATTTAATCCGATCCGGCTGTTAGGATCCGAAAGATCAGGACTGTCGCATCTTTCTGATCGATCAATCAGATGGCGCCGGACCCTCCCGCAACTGTGGAGCTTCGTCTTCCTCTCGCCCGTGCCCGACAGAAAGGATTCCCCGTACTGCCAGCTACCCAGCTTGTCCCCCACCCCCGCATCCACCTCAGCAGGTCGTTATGACCTCCCCCGTTTAGGTAAGTAACCCAATTGGGCCTCGTGGCTCGGCCGAGCTCGAAATGGAATTTTGAGAGCTCAGCCATGGCCCGACCTCTCAGGTCCTCCCCAGCCCAATTCAATCCTCTAGAACCTTCCCCGCACTCATTTGAAGCTATAAATAGCCTCTGCACTTCTCCGTTTGATCCTTGCTGATCAATTGAGCTCTCTACAACTTCTGCCATTGCCGTCTATCCGAGCTTGCGTAGGCGATCCCAGGAGCTCCTGAACCACTGATAGTAGGCTCTCTTGGTGTTCAGGATCCTTTGCAGCATCTAGAACCTCAGCTTAAGCCAGCTGAGCCCTCAGTCGATCGTCCCGAGCTCCCCCGTCAAACCAGGTACCCCCATTTGCCAGTTTCAAGCCAATGAGGCTTGAACATTCCTCCTTTTGGTTCAATTACGAGCGTATTGTCATAAAAAAACTCACTAGTATTGAAATTGAGCCCTAGGCTAGCCCTGACCGATCAAATCAATCGATTGGGTTAAGTTCCTTAAGGAATGTCTCGGGTGAGTAAGGTCCCGGCATTCCAGACCATCTTAGACCCTCAGACCAGGGGGCTTTGATCTGTCTCACCACCCTGAAGGTGTAGGGATCGAGCCTTGGGACTGGCATGGCCTGTGGCGACCCGCACCTTTAATCCGCCAAAGGATTAAGCTAAGGGTAGAGTGTCACTCTGGCTAACCCCTGACTTACCATTAGATTAGAATAAAATCTACAATCCATCTAATTAGGGAAGTATTAACACATAATCAATCTAACAGTCACTATATAAGCAAATGTACAGAGTGCGGAAGCAGTAAATGACATCCAAACATCATAATATAATATAAGTGCAAAATATGGCTCATAATATAAGCATATAAATCCAAATACACGGTCAAGGGTACCTGTATTATTATAACAATTAAAGTTTAAATAAAAAAGGAAATGCAAATGCACTCATCATCACATATAAATCTAAAGGCTAGATATGCTCTGGCCCGAGCTGCTGCTCCTCCTCTAGGTATAGCTCCTCCTCAGGTACTGGATCCTTTATCTGCTCTACGCCTGCCATTGTCGGTTTCACAATGTAGGGCCCCAGCCAAAAAGGAGAAAATATTGTGTTAGACAATTGTCTAAGTACATTTTAAGCTGATAAGTTTTATATGTGTTTTGTAATATCACTATTTTACTATTTCTAAGCAATAACCATACAAATATAGGAGCAATTAGTAATACAATAAAGAATGAAAAAGCTATAAATAATCGTTTATAACTTAAGCAAAAAGAGAGGCTAAGACATACTTCACATGCAAACTAAATAGGGTAAAGCATATATAAATAACTAAACAAGTGCTGAAATAAATTACTACATCCTAAACATGCTGGTGATCAAAGAAAATATGCAAATTAAATAATATAACTCAGCAATGATATATATAATAGCAGCAAAGTTCTAACATCATAATATATATATATATATATATATATATATATATATATATATATAAGCAGGATAAAGGAATAGCTGACTGAATAAAAATGCTGAAAAGTAACCAAAACATCAAACTGCATATATATAAACATCTGTGTACTAATTTCCATACAGAAAAGAGCTAATCTAGCCCACTGAATATCAAAAGGATCCTAGTGTCATCAAGGAGACTAGGCGCAAACTATATAACCCTAGTGTCATGCAAGGAGACTAGGCAGATATATATGGTTTTCTCCTAGTGTCATCAAGGAGACTAGGCAAAGAAAATACAACAAAACTTCTCTTAGTGTCAACAAGGAGACTAAGCAAAGAAAATATAAACCAGGTCTTCTCCTAGTGTCAACAAGGAGACTAGGCAAAGAAGACATAACTGAGAGGCAGCTCTAACACATACAATTATTATCTTTAATCAATCACTTTACTATTTTCGCAAGGAATATAAGGAGTTTCCATATTTTCATAACATTTTATTTATGCATCAAAATCTTGTATGATATGCTCAATGAGTTAAGGCACAAAAATACACAAGGAATGCGTATCACAAAATATCAAAAGTAAGCAAGGGACTCTACTAATATGGTGATATCATTTATTTTCTATTATCCATTATAACAATTCCAAATTATACAAGTTTAGGATCACTATTTTTCTACTATCAAGTGTAACTTAGAAATTCATCCTTATAAGTTAAAAAGGATTAGAACTGATCAGATTCTAATCTAATTCAATCAAATGATGACTATGTGTTGAATCAATAAATCATACATCCTATTTTTGTGAATTTAGACGTTCTATCTAAGATCTGATCAAGATCTTCTAAAACTATAGATTATGAATTAAACACTATGAGATTTAGGTTTAATCATATAATCCAAAAAGGATAAGACTCAGTTCTAAGTTTTATTCTAAAAGTGATCTACTTATTAAGGCAAATCCTATTAAGTAATCAAACTTAATAGGATGAATCTTCTATCCTAAAACTAAGTTAAAAGACAAAATAATCAGAATAAGTTGTAAAATTTTAGGAACTAATAAAACCAATGTTTCATTCATTGAATAACCTATTTACCCAATGAATGAAATCTAACCTAGGATCTAGTCCTAGTCTCAAGAGTAGTCCTTATGTGATATGTAACCTATATCCTAAGGAAAAAGGTTTTAGAGAAATTTTTTAAGGATTTTGACAAATTGACCTAAATATTGATTTTACTCACTTAAATGATTCTAATATAGTTCAAATATTGAGTTTTAGTGAATTAGAAGACTAATTAGAGGTTAAGGATTATTTAATCTAAATTTTGAGCAAAATGACTATTTTGCCCCTACTTAAGGGTTTAAAAAGTCAACTTTTAATTTAAGGCTCCAAATTGGGATTCCTTATTGTCAAATAATTCATTACTATTTAACATGGAGATAGATAGTAAGTATGCCAAATTTGAATAAGAAATGAGTTATATAGGTCCAAACTAAGATTTTTTGACCTAAGGGATATTTTGGTAGGTTGCACTTAATGAAATCTAAATTTTTATATAGTTTACTGTTGGTTATTGTTCAAGGATTCCATAGAGTCCAAGAACACTAAATTTTGAGGTCTAATGAATTATTTATAGCCATTTGAATTCATAAGGGTAAATTGGTAATTTTTCTAATTTTATAGGGTTCAAAACCTAAATATTACTTTAGATTATTGTTGGCACTGAAATTCTAAGGTATCCAACAATTTGCATAATGCATTTTAGGTATAAGGTAGGTTTTGATCACTTATTAATAATGACAATATTTTCAAATTTAACTTTCATATAAAATTTTATGCAGTGTTCAATTTTAACTAAAATATGTTCACTTTTGATATAACTTAGCCCCACTAGGGTCATAGGAGTCTTAAAATACCTAAACAGTGAAGTTTTGACCATTTCAACCAAAACTGGGCAGTTTACAAAAATCTGGGCAGTTTTCTAGAATTTATGGGCAATTTGCAAATCTGGGCGCTGCAGCGCGCTGTCGCTGCTTTCCGCGTTGAGGTATGCTGCGGTCCGCCGTAACCCGCTGCAGCACGCTATGGTGCGCTGTAGCTATCCAATTTGCAAAAATCACTGTTCAATTAATTTATTTTGTTATTTTCCTAAGTTCTGAAATATTTTCGCTATAGTCTGCTGCAGTCCGTTGCAGCGCGCTACAGCGCGCTGTAGCGGTCCATTTTTCAAATCTACTGTTCAATTAATCATTTTCCATTTTCTAAAGTTCCATAAATATTTTCACGAAAAGCGCGCTGTAGCGGTCCATTTTGCAATTTTCCTGTTTTAATACTTGGCCTATATTTTAAATACATCTATCGAAATCCGCTGCAGCCTGCTGCAGCGCGCTGTAGCGGCAGACGGTGATTTCGCCAGGTGCGAAACTCTTAAGGGCTTACTTTCGGGCTCAATTACTCTCAATCTAAAGAGTTCCATGTGCGGTGACATATATCAATGGAAATGTATTTCCGATACCTTTCCATCGACACCAAAATCGGCACGAACGGAACATCCTAATTATATTGAAAATATAGATGAATGATAGGGTATACAGAATACAAGAAAAACAGAGCATTTTTCTATGATGCCTTCAAGAGCCTTAATGATTTCCATACTTAACTATGGATATCTAGAGATGTATTCAAGCATTGTAGCTATATGAAGAAGGCAAAAGAGATGGGTAAAGAGGTACATTAGTCCTTTGCAAGAGGAGGAGGAAGATGGAACCTTTGATTTTCTTCAAATACTTTGAAGGCGGAGAGCTGCACTTCCTTCCCCCTTAGCAAGCTCTCAAAGAAGGAGGAGAATGAGGAGGAATGAGAGAAAATTTCAGCAAATGGGGGAAGGAGCCATGCTTCTTCTTAATTAAGGGGATGATGGGGATGGAGTAGGGAGCTAGGCCATCATTGCCCTAGGGGGAATGTGTCATTATTGGGCTGCTCAAGGTAGGGAGGTACGGACTGAGGTGATGGCCAGCCAAAAATCAGAATTAGAAAAATAAGAAAATTGTGAATAGGGGATCCAATGATTGCTTATTTATTATCCTTATTTATTTAAAAATTCTAATTTTTGAAACGTGTTCCAAAAAATTCCAAAAATTCACCCCTAGCTAATTTGGGGGTGAGGAATCCAACGGCGAAGTCGGATTTAAATTCCGACGATTATTTAATTATCATATTTTTCAGCACATTTAATTATATTAAAATATTCACGAAAATCCGACGACTTCCAAACGCGTCCAAAACATCACCCCTAGCTAATTTGAGGGTGACGATCGCAATGGCGAAGTCAAATTTCGATTTCGAGGTCAAAATAAATACCTCAATTTTCTAATTAATTAAATATTAAAATATTTCAAATTAATCAATTGGTCTCCGAATTGTTCCAAACCTTCAGTATTTGGTTCTAATGACTAGATGAACGTGATGGAATGATAATTATGATATGATTAAGCTAGATTTAAGTTGGGTAACAACCTTGTGTTGTTACATTAACGGGTGGTATCGAACGAGACTTCTCCATAATGGAATAAGATTTGCAATATTTCATTAATTGCTATACTCGAATTGAATTAAGGCAAACCTAAAGGATGCAAAAATTGAATAAGATAAATAATTAAATTAGACTTAAGAAAGTGTTTTTAGAGAACAAAATGGGATGAACTCGGAGGTACCTGAGGTTCAGCGATTGACGATCTCCAAATCCTAACTCTTGAAAACTTACGAAGGTTTCCTTTTCATCTAAGTCTAAAATCAGTCCTAAATGATACCTACAATGGCGGAGGAAGCACCTGGCAGCGCGAGAGGCGCCATGTGCCCTAGCGTGCGCCACGCGTAGATCGCGCGCGAGGAGATGAGCAAAGGTCATTCGATCTTAGATCTAATGGCTCACGTTCGCCGTTCAAAACAGAACGCGCGAGTGACGGCGTGCATGAGGTTAACGGAAACCATTTAATTAAACTTAAATAAATTATTATTATATAAATTTTGATTCGATTTTATTAATTAAATTTAATTAATTAATTGTATTCCAAAAATTTCCAATAAATCACCTCTAGCTAAATGAAGGGTGAGGAACACAACGGTGCCATCGAATTTTTGATCCGATGAGTATTTATTTATTTGATTTTTTGGGGACTTAAATAATATTAAAATATTCGACGAAAATTTAGAAGTCCTGCATAGACCGGCTCGCCCGGGCTTCCCCTCACTCTAGTAAATTTCGGCGGATTAAAGGTACTTCTTTTCTATATCATAGGTGACTTCCAAATACCTCCAAAACTTCACTCTTAGCTAATTTGGGGGTGGTGAACGTAATGACGAAGTCGGATTTTTAATTTGAGATCAAAATAAAAAGTCAATTTCTAGGATTTTGGAATTTTCCAAAAATTAGGTTATGCTCTATTTGATCTCTGATTTGATCCAGATCATAGAGGTAGGTTCTAAATGATCTAGTTAAGGTATTAGAACCATAATTATGACTTGGATTAGTCCTAATTGATCTAAGTAACAACCTGGGTTGTTACAGCAAGGGAGCGCTATTGCTCGCCGTAGCAAGCTGCAGGGTCTTGTTTTGCACAAACTTTACATTATTGTAATATGTCAGCATCAAAACCTTAGTAATGCAAAAATATACCAAAATACGATTGATTTCAGTAAAAACATACAGTACAAAGATAGATTCATTACTTATGATGTTTGGATAATTTGAATATGGGATTTTTATGGTAAATTTGCATTTGCAACATTACTTACAAATTAATGGAAATCATGTGCATTAAATCATTGTATTAATACTTCATGTAACCTTGGGCAGTAATGTTAATTCAATTTGGTGCTTAAGTGAACCTTAAAACATTATACTTTAAGAGATTAAATAATGATACATTCAACCTTAATAGTGAGATTAAAGAACTTAGAGTATTGAACATTATATTTGAGAACTTGTGATTAAATCCAAAATTATTATAATTAGAATAAAGATAGAAATTTCATTTAAATTGTATTTGATTCAAGAAGATAGATGCATGAGGCTTTAGGCAATCAACCTATTAGATCAAATCTACATTTTTGATGTAAACAATAAGCTCTCTTATTATAGCTATATGAAATGATATTAAGTAACATTTGAATAAGGAACTTTAGAACTTCATGCTTTAGCCATGAGATTCCCAAATTGTTAGATTGAAGGATTATTATTTAGTAAACTCCACATATAAAAGATCTTCATTAGAATTATTAGTATGTGGATAGTAATAAAGAATATATAAACCTAAAGATTACTAATAAACTTGTAGATAATATAAAATCTTAAGAAAATCCTAAGTAAAGATCTAAGCTATTGAGATGAATGTTTGAAGAAATTGGATTGATTAAAATAAACTAAACTTTAGAATATGATTCAAATGTATCATAACTTGAAATTTATGATAACTTAAAGCTAGCAATAATGAGATTGTATTTAACATATATAATTGAATTATAGATAAGTTGAATTATGAAGCACCCGATTTGATAAGTCCATAAACTTACTTGTGATAAAGGAAAATTGAATCATTGCCAAATTTAAGTGCATAAAACTTAAATTATATATCATAAAATTTAACTCTCATTTAGCATTTATAGATATAAATTATTTTATCTTTATATAAAGCTTAATTAAATCATTATTTTTCAAAACTCACCTTATTATTATAGTATATATTAAATTAGCTTGGAGATTATGATATCTAAGTTAATTTAGGGGTTTGATTAATCCCAATCCTTATGATAGATAATTAAAAATAGAAAATAATGGATATCACGTGGTTTACAATAAATTGTTAATCTTTAAAATGCTACAACGAATTGAAACTAATTTCTTGAAATTATGCATTAAGATATTGTGCATAATAATAAATATTTAAAATATACTTCAGAGGAGTTTATTTGGTGGATTATAATACAACTATTATTAAGCCTGGGCAGGTTATTGGAGTATCTAGAGACCAGATAATTCCTTTGAGGGAGAATGTGTGTGTTTGAAGTTGACCCACTTTTAGATAAGTTGAGTAGACATACTCAACTCATCTCTTGTTCTACACCCACATAATAAAATATAAGATAAATAAATTATAAATTGCATATCTCCCTCAATCTTATTGATTATGAATGATTATTATAGTTCTATGATTATGTTTATTTATTCTTTTTAAATTGAGATTATTTTACTTCATTACATCAGTTTCTTATTTTAGTTTTACTTACAGCCTTTGCAGTGTAGTTTTCTTCTATATCACATGCAAAATTAACTACACTATCTCTTTACTTAGCATATGAATCATTGGGATATATTCATGTTTCCATTATTTAAATGCATACCCTATATCTATCTTGCTAATCTATTTGATGTGGAACAAATGATTAAATTGAGTAATGTGAGCCTTTCTTACTTTACAACTTTTAGTTGTTAATTATCTTTTTATTCATTCCATGCAAGATGCAAAAAATTATAAATGGCTAATGTGATATTTGTATAAATATAATGTAGCCTTAAATTGTACTTAGACCTTTTAAAATATAATCACTTGTTTCTTTTTATTTGGATGTGTTATGCAATATTATAAACCAAATACGATAGATCAGTAGATTGGATCAGACTTGGTACCTAAATGAGAGCCTGAGCTGTAGATGTGTGCTAAAGACTCTTTTTTAATCATAATTATATTTTTGCTTGTGAGGATGAATGATTATATTCTCAAACTTGTAAATTAAATGTCTCTATGATATTTTAAAATATTATTTCTTGTTATATGTTTTCATATTATGACTGATGAATATTTGATTGGAATATTTGAGTTTCCTTCTACCATAGATCGACATATTATAAATGTAGTACTCAATATTGTGTTAGAAATCCTTAATCCAGTATTAAGTACTACCGTAGCACTCGTTGTTAAATTAATATACGAATTTTAATAGCGGGATGTTACACCAACTTAGGAGGTTGGAGTTATATGAATATGCATACTCTTAATAGAAATAACTTCTCTTAATGATTGCATAACAGATGTAGTATGGTTGGTTATAAGTTGAACCATCCTGTTCAATGATTAGATTATCATATATTTACACTGCCTCCCATAGGACAAACAATTTTAGGTATATATGAACTAAGATTGTTTTGCTAGGAGTTTAATTATTCACCCTCTCAAGCAGTGAATCATTAATGCTTTTTTCCATCAATATTTATATTAAATATCAAAGGTTGCCTAAAAAGATTGTAATGTTTTATAAATTCTAAGGCTTAACAACCAACCACTTAACAAAATCAACCTTATATTTATCCCATGTACGCATTTCTCTACTCACATTAACTAAAAAGATTTAGATTAACCAAAGGCTTGTCGTAATCTAAGGTAAAGAAAGAAGATGGATATCTCAAGATCTATACTGTAATAAGCTATGCATTGATACTAATTTAGACAATTATTATACTGTTTAAGATGCTTAAATATTAAAATTAGAGAACCTTTACCCTATTTAATTAAACTTTATTTGCAAATGGAGTGAGCATTGCAGAAGATTAAGTCTATGTTAAGTTAAGATTTCTTAAACTTAAGATCTCATGTCCAAGGTAGGGACCAAGATTGATTAGCATCTTTATTGCTTACTTCATTGGCACAACGTGAGAAAAAGTTATTTGACACGACTCTCATCTAAATCAAGAAAAAAGAGGAAGAACATGAGAAAGGTTCTAGTTGTTCCATGCCTCTCCTTCATGGCTATCTGAACCTAATCAGCACGCCCATGTTAGTTAGAGTTCAGTTCAGCTAAATCAAACGGTCGATTATAATCCATCCTGTAAAATTCTTCAAAAATGAATGAGTTCTCTGCCAACAGCCAAGTTGTGAATTTGCTCAGTGTTTGCTTATCCTAACACCTTAATTGGATTCTCTCCAAACTTATTTGATTGGAATGTTTGAGTTTTTCACATGTAAACTATTAAAAAAAAGATTGAACGGTTGTGATGCATCTGCAGGTGAATTATCCGGACGCCTTCACACTTTCAACTATAGCATTTTCCTTTGTAATAATAAATACCAAAGAAACAATATAATTGCATGCAAAAAAAAATTACTAATAGGGTTAATCAATTGGAGAGTAATTATAGCGTATTTTTAAGGGAATTAAACATTAAGTATTTACATATTTAACATTCAATTTTTTATTTTTACAAAACTATTTTAAATTCTGCAATTTGTCAAAAGTTTGAGCAGTACATATGTAAATTATAATTGTGATGTACATAAGAAACTGATCAGCGCATCATGTATCCGGGCATCATCGGCGGCATTGTCGCTGCCATCCCAGGCGTCTGCTTCTCGACGTTCGATTGCCATCCTGAAAATTTTCAGCAGGTTTTTGCAAAATTGTTTATTACTTAATGGGGGTGGAATGCAATTATCTATTAATATGAATAGTTTTAAGAAAATTAAATATTTAACTCATAATAATAAAGATTTATTAATTAAAATCATACACAAAAATTTATTAAAAATAATAAATTACATAAAAAAAATTATTCAAATATTTTCCATATATTATATCAACTGAAAAAAGATTCCTTGCACAGAAATCGCCCAAATTGTGTGAATTCATGAGAATTTTGGCAGAATTTTTTGTGGGCAATATAACAATGCCTATAATTACAGTTTTAATTTAATTATTACAAATTAGATATTGAGCACAACTTTGCAATTTTGCATATAATGATTACGTACATAAATAATAATAGATTAAGTTAGACTACTTTGCTGTTATAATAAAAAGTAAATTTAGGAATTTTCATATAATGTGCTGATTGTTTGATTCAAATTTGATTTAAGCATATAATAATTTGCATCTTATTCAAATAAAATATATAAAATTCGGCATTTGATTCTGATTGATTTAAATGATTAATAATAATTTGGGTCTTATTCAAGTAAAAATTGATTTATATATTAATATTGCACATATTAATTATATTTAGGCATTTTCAAAATATAAAATAACGTGTTTATTATTTCATTCAAATTGATTTAATAATTAATAATAATTTGCGATTTCTTCAAATGAAAAATTGATTTAAATATTAATACTTGAATGAGTAATTATATTAAATATTCATAAAAATTAAATTCAATTTTGAATGTGCAGTTGGTATAAATATATATTTATTAAATCTAAATTTTAATTAATATATTTTTTAAGAGCAACAGCAAAAATTAAAATTGAATTATAAATTTACTAATAACCTTTTAAGTACACATTAAAAATCAAATAATTTTTTGAGTAAATTTAAAATTAAATTCAATCAATTTAATATTAAATTTAAAACATTTAATTATGATAATTTTAACAAATGAATCTCAATTAAAATTAATTTAATATTAAATTTAAATTTTTTAATAATAATAGAGCACTAAAGAAGATATTATTAAAAATATTGTATCAATTTTCTTAAAATAATAAATATTATTTATTATTATTTATGAAAATATCAGTTATTGTAATTATAATAGGTATTTATTATGGATTTTTAACTATTTTTTAAAGATAATTATTAAATTTTATAAGCATACCTATAGTCATATCAAATCCGCGATTCTTTAACTCTCTGTACTCTTGACAAAGGGCGCACATCTCGCAACACAGATGGACACAACAATCGTTACACGGCTGCTCAGCAAGAGAGTACTGAGCCCTCATTTTCTTCCTGGTAAAGCACGAGTAGACACACTCGCAGCCAGTAAAGCAGGCCAGAATTGTATACAGCGCTCCAGCTGTCCCGCAAGCTATATATATATATATATATATATATATTTATGTACATTAATCGATGATTAATAAACATAATTAACCTGTAAATAAGTTTAATTAGTTTATTACCTGTGGATCCTCTGTCAACGAGCTCAGCTATGCGGCCGAAGGTGACGCACGGGCAGAAACAAGTCAAGCAACCTTCATTCAATCACCAAAAATCACACAAAAAATTAAATTAAATGACAAATATAAATACGACAGTTTATTGAAAGCTGCAATTCGTAAGTGCGGCCGTTTGGAGGAATTTACGTACAGCTGCCGCAGTCGTCGGAGCAGTCGCAGAGGCCGGTGGACCACGCCACGTGTTTCTGAGTCTGCATCCCTATTGGAGGCGGCGCAGGTGGCGGGTAGTACGGTGCGGTCGGTGGAGCAGCATAGTACTGTGCCCCGCCCGGCGGTGGAGGCACCACCGGCGGCGCAGTTGCGTAGTACCCGTCTTGAGGCTTTGGATACATTTCTTTTTTAAGAGGAAAGGACGGAAGGGAGGACATTTTATACTCTTATTACCGCGTGGTTTTGATTTGAAGCGGTCTTGGTCATCTTCTCAGCCACTTTTTATTGACTAATTCGATCAAATAATTTATTGTGTAAAAAAATTCATCCAATAAAATTTATATATTATTTTATTAGTATTTATTTAATAAATATTAATTTAAAAATTTATAATAAAATATTATTTAAATTTTATTTAATAAATTTTTTAGGACAACAAATTTAAATAATATTTTTTTATATTAAAGTTGAGTATTAATAAATTATTAAAAGAAAAAAAAAAGAAAAAAATGCGATTTTTAAAAATTATTTCAAAAATATAAAAGATATATTTGACCTTATTTTTTATTAAATATTATTGTTAAGAGATATTTGAAAAAGTAATAATACAAATTCTTATCAATATTAAGCAACCTTTGTATTAGCAAATAGTTGTAACGATTTTAATTATCAGTTTGTTTACTATATTATCAAAAAATACTATTAAATAATTTTGCAACTTAATTTTAAATTAAACTTCATTTAAAATATATTTTATAATAAATTCTAACTTTATTAAACTATATATTTTAAAAAGATTGCGAGTATTTTGGAAAATATATTTTTTTTGTAGATTTGAGAATACAAAAAAATATAAAAATAGAATATATATATATATATATTTTTTTTTTCTATAGTATTTTGTGAAATATACTAAAACTCGTCGGACCACGTCATCCTTGAGATTTGTTGCATAGGCTAGGCTTTGTCCAACGCAGATACATGAGTTGATGAAGTAGTAAAGTTTCATCAGGCTACGAACTTAGCATTCCCTTGAGAGCCACATGAATTTGAGCTCAAAGCTTTTGCATGCTCATTGTATAAAATGTAGAGTATCTGAATAGTTAAGATCAATATACCAAAAATATGATTACGCATATATGATAGAATAAACAATGATAAAACTGATGTATCATGAAGCATAAATCAATATCAGATTTATGCTAAGAGATAAATTCAAAATTTCAATCAATTTGAGATTTGAGAAAAATTTGAGCCATCATCTATCAGAGAAAATCATAAAATTCTTAGTGATATAAATCATAGATAAGAAAATAAAAATCTTGTAAATCACCAAATAAAATATATATAATAGCTATAGTATAATTATAGAAAATACTCTTTACAATTAATGAGAGTGCGCATGTTGAGAGAGGAAGAGGAGTTCATGGAGGTTAGAGATTATTGTTTGATGAATAGTTTAGAGAAAAATAATAAGTAATCTAATGAGCTGAGGGTTTTTTGTTTCATATTTCTATAGTTTTGTAATAACTATTGTATAATATTTTACTAATTGCTCTATCAGAGGAGGTGGTGTTCCAGGATAACGGCGAACCATTTTGCCCCTCCTTCCCTGCCTATCCATTGATACCATCATCCATTAAGGAGAAACTTTTGAGGGCAACTTGTTCGATGCAGGAGTGAAGAAGTCAGCGAAGGGAAAGCATCAATGAGCGGGAAACGAATTCAGTGGTTTTTGATAGGAACGAGCGCCCTTTTTGGATCACTCTCTACCTTTGCAATTCTACATCTCATCTCCAGGTACTTGTTGACTGCGATGGCATTTATAATTTTGCTTTCATGCTTGCTTAACTTTGGTTTTTGACTATTGACCCTGACCCCGACGCGCAATAACCTGAACAAAAAAAAAATAGGGATAAAAAAACAAAAGTTGTGTCGAGTTTGAAGAAAATCACAGATTAATTTATTTGCTTATTCAATTTTATTTCATTTGATTGTTTGGAATCTTCGCTTTAGGATTTTATGTCTTCTGTGAATCTGTAGAGAAACTATTAATGTAAGTGGAAAGAATGCTCAATTAAGCTGTATATACCATGGGCTAATCTTCTGATACAATCGGTGTCCAATCATATGTCGTATTTGATATCATTTCTCAGATAAACGCTATCCCTAGTTTATAAGTATAAAAAAATTAACATAGGTTCTATATGGTACATATGCATGTTGTCTATGCTATTGAGCAACACTTCAATTGAGCAACATTTCAATTGAGCAACACTTCAAGAAACATGATTTTCTGTGGTTCATATTGAAATTCGCTTAGCAGATGCTGAAGGAGTGGATTTTTAGTTTTTGAATTGTGAGTCCTCATTGTCATTGTATTATGTTTTTGTTGGTTGTTACCAAACGTTCAACTCTTTTGTTTTCGAGCCCAAGAAATTTTGTGCACTATATAAGTATATGTAAAAAAGAATCATTAGGTAACATGACATATGTATGGGCAATACCTCACACAAAAGCTATTTTGGTTTATGTTGTGCCTGTATTTGGAAATATGTAAATCATGGCTATTTCCCAAGTTCATGCACTCCCAACGCATGCATAATTTACAATATTATTTGCCTATATGTTTTTTTTCTTAACATATTATTATTGAGCTTTAAGCAAATCCATTGCTTGATTGCAATTTTTTGTACTATTCATCGTATAGTATTGCACGAGTTGTTGTAAGTAGCATCATTGATTGATATTGTAAGCTGAATTTTCTCTAATCATGGCTACTTTCTAATTAACCAACCTAGTTTAGTTTGAAACACAAATTTTGGAATTGAAAATAGAGGCACAA
The DNA here is from genome assembly GCA_016760335.1 of Gastrodia elata. Taxonomy (NCBI): domain Eukaryota; kingdom Viridiplantae; phylum Streptophyta; class Magnoliopsida; order Asparagales; family Orchidaceae; genus Gastrodia; species Gastrodia elata. The sequence goes on along the minus strand of CM028671.1, from coordinate 20,365,006 downwards.
CATAATCTCTTAAGATGAAGTAAAAGGGCATCTGGGAATGCAACTTTCTATTTATCATTTTTCATACTTCCAAATATTTTCCTTATTACTATCACAGTTCTGATGTTTTCAAGTAACTTTCCTGGCCACTCTTTTATAAGAGGAACAGTAAGCCATTGTTCCCACCTCATTTATTAGTCATTAATACTATCAGGAAGAAATATTTCTAGGCAACTCTTTCATAATCAAGAGCGACCGAGTTTGCACATGAGCGGAAGCATCATTATCTAGAAAATGAGTCCAACGTTCTTTGATTTCATCACAATTCCTTTTATAAATATCATATCTCTGTTTTCTTTTTTCCTTTTGCCATTTTTGTTGACCTCAATTCATTTGTTAGCTTACATTAATGTGCCAGCATCAATCTTTTGATTTGTCAAGTTAAATTGACTGAATAAAATTTATATGCTAGACAACTTGCTTAAAAGATCTGCTAACTTCCTCATAAATTTTATTTGGCTTTTCTTTTTTGCCCATAGCTGAACTTTAATCTTGCTTTTTGAGTTGATTCTTGGTGAAATATATAAAGAATCTAAACTGGCAAACTTAGAAGCAAGATTGTTAATATTTGAATTCTAAGCATTGATTCATACAAATTGGACATTGTTAAAGCTTATATTTGAGATTTTTTTTTCATATTCAGTTGAGCTGGTTATGTGTTATTCTGCTAATTATTTGGGTTTTGAGGTACAATCACTTATGAAAGTAGTGGTTTGAGTTTCAAATTTTACTAGATACCTTTTGTACTTGCTTTATTAATCTTCAAGTTTAGTTCTTGACATGCACAAGTTTATCATTTTATGTATTCATTCTATGTTAAATTTGTTTTTAAAGACTTTAGAAAAGGCAAATTATGTTGGTCATTGTTCAATTGTTGCTTTGAAATTACCTTATTTTTTCTTAAAAAAATTGCTTCCTTGTTCTGCAATATTTATTTTTCACGATGTTTTTCCCCCTACCTAACAGCAGCCCTAAATGAATGTTTAAATTTTTTTGTAACTAAGGACATCTAGTAATTTGCACTACATGAGTATGCGGCAGCATAAAGGATTTTATTTATTTTGCATAAAGAACACCCGGAGAGTTACATTGTGCATGGAGTGCTATGACGGTTTTAGTTGCACCCTGCATTTGGGTATTTGGTCAAAGCTTGTTACTTGCTTGCCATGTTCTAATGATTTGATCACTCAAAACACATTATTCACCACATATCTTAATGCATTTATTCTCTTAGCATTTACCATGGATTTCTTGATGTTTATTTTATTTGTTGCAACTCTAATAATATACACCATTATGTTACACTTTACTACAAGTGATATAAATAGTAGTAAAAGTCATTATGGAGTTTTAATTGCAAATCTAAACTCATTATTGCATTTTTAGAAAAATAAATTTTCTCTTATCAAGTCTTCTTTCTAACTAATTAAGCTAGACCAATGTAGGCGAATTGTTGATTTGTAATAGGTACTCTCATATTAGTTCCACTCACTGTATGAATTGATGATAGAAAATAGGAGATGAAGTTTTAGTGGGTAGGCAAAGAGCAACAATAAAAATAACATAGCATTATCACTGTGTATGTGACAAACCAAATGGGGCTTGCACTCATTGACTCACTAAGAGACCCAACTCACAGAGGCATTAGGATGGTTTTCCACTACTCATAAGTAGTCGCCTCAAAGTATGTATGTAATGGTGAGTTCATGATTCTTAACCTAGTTCTTTCTTTGTGCACTAGTAGCACTATATGCATGTGTCACTACCAATATGTAACGACCCAAGGTCGTTACTTTGCAAATTAGGTCAAAATCCCTACTCGAATATCAGGATCCCGGGGAATTTTGAATTAGGACAAACAAAAATATCTTTAGAAGAGAATAAATTTTAGATTAAAGTATTATAGTTTGGGAGAAATTCGGATAACGAAAATTCCCGCTTTATTTTCTGAATTTTCTTAAATTTAGTAAAATTAAGAACATTGAAATATGTGTCCGAATTCATCGACTTTAAGTAAATTTCTTTAATTTTCCTTAAAAATTTATCTTCCCCCCATTTCCGTTCGCCTCCCAGGCGAAATCAGCGCCTGGGAGGGCCCCTCTGCTCCGTCGCTCCCTCTTCCCCCCTTTTTCTATTTAAACCCATCCCCTCCTTCTTTCCCCCCACAAAACCTCCTCCCAAGACCAGCCAGCCCCCTCTCCCTTGCTGCTAGCCCCTCCCCCAGGCAGCCGCCAGACCCGACAGCCACCTCGGCCACCACGGCCACCCCGACAACCATCCCGGCCACCCCGGCAACCATCCTGACCATCCTTTCAGACCCTCCAAACCAGCCAGCCCCTCTCTTCTCTTTCCTGCAGCCCTCCCCTTCTAGCAACATCCCTCCTCTTGCCGACCACCAGCCAGCCACCATTTCGGCCGCCTCCTGCAGTCATCCGACCTCCCTCAGCCTCCTGACAATACTATCCTAGGTAAGAGGAGAGGGAAATGAGGTAGAAACAAGGAGATTTTACTATTATGTATTTTTTTATATATACTTAATATTTCATTATTATGAAATTAAATATGATAAAATTAGTCATTCACACTATTGCTATTGTCATTAATCAATAATGATAACGATACGTGTGTTATAAAATGACCACTATCTCTATTTTTGTTAATTTCAATTTAGTCATTTTTTATTCTGTATTTTTTTCGTACATTATTATTATTATTATATAATGATAATAATAACGTTTGAATATTACTGCTACTGCAGTAGCTTAAAAATTGGATTTCAATCTCAATAGGAAAATGAAAAAAGAACAGAATCGAAGTAACGATAAAAATTACTTCTAAAATATTGGATTAAAAAGCTAATTTAAGATATTCAAATCTAAATGCAAATCCAAAAGTTGAACTGTCAAATTTTGGATCTTAAAGAGTAAAGGTACCCAGTATATAATATTACTTTTTATAATTTATTACTGCTTAGCTTCACGTATTTTGCTTTGAGCCAAATTCATATGAAGCTTGGTTGGTTGTTTGGAACCAACGTAATAATATTCGTGGGTTACTGGAAAAGGACGTCAAGTAACTAACATCATTTTATTCGTGGTTGTCACTGGAAAAATGATATCAGTGACATTCGTAGTTGGTTATTGGAAAAAAGACATAAGTAACCAACATCATGTTATTTGTGGTTGTTATCATGGTTGTCACTGGAAAAATGACATCAATGACATTTGTGATTGGTTATTGGAAAAAAGATATAAAGTAACCAACATCATTTTATTCATAATTGTTATTGGAACAATGACATCAGTAATATTTGTGGTTGGTTATTGAAAAAAAGACATCAAGTAACCAACATCTTTGTGATAATACTTGTTGCAAGAAACTTTTATTTCTTTTGTATTGTTTCCTTATTCTTCCTGTATTTTATTACATCCTTATTTTTGCTAATCACATCTCTGCTTTTATAAAAAAGTAATATTATTTTATTTACTGTGGCACTTAGAGTATTATCTAATTACTGGGAATTCCAATCCCGATATTATTTTCTGAACAATACAAGGTCAGGTACCTCTGGGGGAGCTTGAAGAAGAACTTTAAAACTTAAATTATCAATTGGCCGATGGATCGACGACGCTAATTTAACTTTTATTTATCTTTTTATTTTTTTTTTTTTATAAAAGATGAACAATGTTCGTGATGTACGATTAAGATTTTTGTAATATAAAATTTTGAAATGAATGAGAAATATCTTTAGCTTTTGTATGTCTATGATATTTTCTCTCAAATTGCTCAATATGATCTTACAGTATGTGAACACCTAAATGTCGGACTATCACACAATATCTTTAACACACGAACTTCACCAAAATGATTAAGTTAACATAAGCATTCATGATAGATTATACGAGCATAGTAGCAAGTAAAGTGCAAAGTATAGCAAAATAATTAAGTTAACATGCTCTAGAGAAAATAACAATAATGCAATGTAATAAATAACTAAATTTATGTACCTGATGCCCATAAAAAAGAAATACGAGTATATCTGCAGTTGCTAGGCTTCAATCTAGAAATTAAATAATTTTGACAAAAATAATATTTGTTAAATTGAATAATTTTCTTATAATGATTTTTTTATTAATTAATTAGCTGTTATTTTAAATAGTAAAAATTAACAATATTTGAATATATGTATGTTAATATCAAATATAATCATTTGATTCACTTAGGGAAATAATTATTAATCAATTAATTATTTTATATGATAAGAGAGTTTAATGATTTAATTGTTTGTGTAGGGTCCAATTTAAATTTTTTGAATTTAATCCAAAAACTAAATAATCAAAAGGTTCTCAATCTTAGGAGCTACAAATATCAATATGTTAATATTTATGTACTTTGAATTAGAATTTTTTGGCTTATACCTAATGGTGGTGATGTCGAGCAAGAAGAGGGTATGGTACTAGATAGTGGATTAGCACTACTAAAATATAAACTCTTCACCTTTTCCTAAATAATACTCATATTTTAGGCTGGAATCAACGTTTAAACTAACAACTTATGTTATCTATTCTTTTTAATTTAAGTTCATTTAGGCTTGGGAAATTGATTAGAGTTAATTAGACCTTTAATAGGGCTATTAGGACTTAAAGTTCAATAATGGAGTAAGACAAACCTTAATAATTCCTTGACCAATAAGCATAAAAATATCTTTATAAGTTATGTAAGGGGTTTAAACAAGGATTTGGTCAATAATTATCACCATTTATCATTTTTGAATAGGGTTTAAGATTAAACTAAGTAAATAAAGTCACTAGCTAGGCTTTCTTATGAGTAATATCACCTAGGCTTGAATGAATCCTAAATTGGTTTCCTAGTTCTATTATAAGAATCAAAGTTATATAAATTAACAAGCAAAAATTCTCAAGTCGTCATTATATTAACATAATCAAGGTTAGGGTTCAATGTTTCTAAGATTTAAGGTTGGCTAGAATTGAGTAAAGTTCTAATAAGTTTTCTTCTCAAGAATGTATTCTAGTTTGAATGAGCTTATGGCTATCATCAAATGCTAGCTCTAAAATTAATGATTACAATTATCAAAGCTCCATTGGATTAAATAAAAAATACATAATCAATTTGAAAGGTTTTATATACATCAACATACCTTATGTTTCACATGCCTTAGATTGGTCATAACATCAATTTATTGATATTAAATTGCTTGAATTAAGATGAATTCCTTTACTTATCATCATATACAAGAATTAAACTTGTGAGGAATAATAACCATGCATAGGTTAATTAAGCTAATCAATTAAGTAATCATAGTAAGTTCATAGTTATATCTAACCCTAATTAATTCATACAAGACTTGTGAAATTCATTTAGAAATTTCCACCACTCAATATCTGATGATAATATTACATATCAGAAAATTAATTTAAGTTACTTCTAAACTTTAGTTCTACACATGACATTGAAAGGAGGTGAAGGAAGAAAGATGCCCAAGGAATAATTCCCAAAGGATCCTATTGCCTTAGTGGAGTTAAGGAGGAAGTTCTGACTTGACTAGCTCCTAAGGGTGGGTCTGGTGAGGCTGGAACAGTTAATACATCCAAGCTATTGAAATTTCTCGGACTCTCAAATTTTGTTGTCTTTTCTAAAGGGTTTGTTTGGATGCACGGAGTCGATTGACACAGCTCTAGAGCAAGAGAGGAGCTTTGAAGGTTGAGCCTAGGAGGAAGGTGACTGAAAAGAGATTTTTTGGAGTTAGGAAAAATTAGAGGAAATTATGCCTCTTGGAAGCTTAATAGGATTTGTACAAATGTGAGGGGTCTTTAAAAATGTTCTGGGAGTGTCGGGAGGTGTAGCAATCCTAAGTTGTTAAACCCTCACAAAGTTCATAAATTGATTATTTAACCAATATTTTGCAAAACGTAAATTTTAAAATATTTTTCAAAATAATTTAAAATTTACTTAA